>OY288246.1:62357071-62834124 GCA_958450325.1 Agrostemma githago | reverse complement strand
TACTTCAATTAATGACATTTGTTACTTCAACTCTAATATATTGCACCATGCATCATGGTCGATTAATTCAACGCGGGATCAACACAGCATCATACTCAAACAAAATTGTAATGCCTTCTTCATTGAGTACTCCACAAACAAATAGAAAATGAATAACTTCTGTAATATCTGTAATTCGACCAACATTATTCCTCGTTACTCTAACTCATTTAGCATGTTACTCTAATGAATATTGTATGTTATTTCAACTGAATCTTACTCTAGTAAAATATTAATCCAAGGAATGAATATCTGTAATACAGTCAATTCTTTAAAAATGAGTTAGGTTTTCCGTGTTACTTTAATTCATCCAGCACGTTACTTTAATGAATTATGTGTGTTACTTTAACCGAAACTTACTCTAGTCATGATATTCACCAAAGAAATAATATCTGCATATAAATAAAATCTTTAAAAAGTGTTACTGTAATTTATTCAATTAGCTACTGTAATATTTAGGCTACGTCGGTCTAAGAACCACAGATCTCTAATTAGAATACTGGTTCATCTTCTGCATCCTCCTCGTCCTCATCCTCTGATTCTGATTCTGATTCTGATTCATCGTCGGATGGTTCGACTGTCGCCGGCGGTCGTTTTGCAAAGGGATTGGGGCAATTCCTCTTGTCGTGATGCGCCATCTGCTTACAATTGTTGCACATGCGCTTGGGCTTCTTTGCAAGTGCAACGGATTTTGCTTTGCTTGATAACAACCTTTTGCCGCTACCTTTTGTCTTGGAAATCTTCGGCGGGAGTATCGTTATCTCTGCTGTTGACGTACATCCCAGCATCTCTTCCAATTCCTGGGTTTTATTCAGTGTCTTGCTACCCCCAATCGGCTTAAGCTTCATCCTGAATTCGCTGATCAAAGCGCACATGCTCTCCACATCTTCTTTACTAGCAGACCGTAGGATACCCATCGTCTCATGAACCTCTGACCACAGTTTAGACATCTCTATCTGCTTTCCGTCTATAATGTCAATATCATCGCCTTCCAGACCGTCGTCACCGACACGCGAATTGCGCAGTGCATCCCTTGACCACCTTCTCGCAACGTAGTTGTCGGGTATACTTGTCAGTCCCTTAGATGAATATATCCAAATTATGTGTCGACACAGTATTCCCCTTGTCTCAAACAATTTACATGTGCAGTTGATGTCCGACGTCTCTGCAGGATGTTATTAAAACATTAGGACTATGAGAACCAACACCCTCAAACCGCGTTACTTTAACTCATATCTAGCGTTACTGTAATTCACACCTTTTGTTACTTTAATACACAAAATCACGCAGAACAAAAGCATTCTGTTGTGTTACTTTAACTCATATCTTGTGTTACTGTAATTCACACCTTTTGTTACTTTAATACAAATCGGTTACTTTAATTAATGTTGCGTGTTACTCTGATTTATTCATTCTGTTACTTTAACTCATAAATCCCGTGTAAATGATGTCAACGATCAGGCCATTTGCGTACCTTGTTTGTAGTTGACCAGGAATTCTTTACCTCTGGTGGCATCCCTCACTGTAGTTAGTTCAATCCCATCCCGTTCAGCAAATCCTCGCACACTGCACGTCCCCACTGAACCGGCCACCTCCTCTTGGAATTCATCAAAGATCGCGTGGGTGTACACCCTTGTTGCGTGCTGTTCTATCAGGAGGTGGGTCATTGTCTTCGGCAGAGATTGTAGATTCTCGCTGTCAAGCTTCTTCTGGTTATACCTCTGCTGTTCCATTGCGCTCTCGAACCGCATCCAGAATTCAACCAGCGTTCCATGCTGGTTCTCAAACCGTTTGAAAAAACTGTTTTCGCTCTCTGATCTCTGGGTCGTTCGCATTAAGCCACCCATCTTCAGATCCCTACAGTGTGCCATGACCCACTGCTTCCTGATCGAGAACGTAGTTGTGAACCATTGAACATCGCCCACGTTGTGCTCCTCCATTATTTCCATCCACCGCTCGTCAAATGCTGCAGCATCGATGTCCTCATCCCACACAATTGCATTCAGCTTCTTCAGGAATTCCTGGTAGTCAGCCCTCGAGGCACCATATTTAGTGGGTACCTTATTCATTATATGCCACATACTAAACCGTTGCCATGCTGATTTGAACATCTTCGCAAACGATGCTATGATCCCGGGATCCTGGTCAGTGATGATGTATGAAGGTTCCTTGCCACCCATGGCCTTCAAGAACCTTTCGAACACCCAGTTGAACGATTCATAGTCCTCGTGCGCAATGAGAGCGCCACCAAAAGTCACGGAACGCTTGTGGTGATCGACACCAGTGAACGGGGTGAATATCATCTTATATTTGTTCGTCCCGTATGTTGGGTCGAATGAAACTGCGTCACCAAACAACCTGTAGTTCCTCCTAGCAACGCCATCAGCCCAAAATACCCTGCTCAGACTACCGTCGTCATCCAGGTCGTAATCGAAAAAAAAACCCTCCCGATTGTCCGCCATACATCTGAAGCGATCAATGAATAGCTGACCATCCCTCTCATGGATGAAGCACTTTATATCTCTGCCAAAGTTTTTGAAGTCGACCAAGCTGGCACCTACGTTTGCGAACCCTTCAACCTGCTCCTTACACATCTTGTATGTCTGCGTGGCACCGATCTTCAGCTGAAACAATTCTTTTATTAAAGTAACGTGTGACAGGAGTTGAAGTAACAGTAAGACGGCATTAAAGTGACCCGTTGATTAACTGAGCTAGACATTTTTTTTAATTTACAGACGGCATTCATTAATGTAACGGATGCCATGAACCACGGTGAGACAGCATATGCATTACAGTAACAAAATATTATCCATGGCGCGGTGTACTAAACACATAGTGACCTGAACTTATATATTTAAACCCGCAAGAAGCTACTCAATACGTACCCGTGAATTGTTCAGAATCATTTGCTTGTGGTACTTCGTGAGGTTTCTTGATAACTTATGAAATTCCCTGTCTTTTGTTGAAATGAGCTCGTGGTTGTGCCCACTGTGAAAAACAACAATTTTCATAGGTCCGCCATTGCTGAACAACTTAATTCTTGCCATACAGCCAATACGACGGACCTTAGTTTTCCTTTTTGGTTCCTTCACAGTGACTTCCTCTGCCGTCTCCTTGACCTCTTCCCCCTTCGACGTCGCCTCCTTGGTCGCCGCATCTTCGCTGACTTTCTTTTTCTTGTTAAAACCCTGCCTGTTACATACCAGCAGCTTTGATTTAATCTCACCACCCCGCCATCTTTTTGTTGTGTACCTCCTGACATCGAACCCGCAGGCCAATGCGTAGATTTTATAAAAGTTTACCGCCTCTTCCTGGTCTTTGAATATCTGCCCTACGTATGGCGTGAAACTCTCACCTACATCCCTGCACCATTCGTGTGCCGCTGCGTCATCTGAAAAGCAAACCACTGTATTGAGTTAATCAAATTACCAGTAGATGCGTATAAAATAGACACAGAGTAACTGATGAAGGTCGCTGAAGTAACGGGTGGTGTGCATTAAAGTAATGGCTATTGTAAACTAAAGTAATGCTATTCAGATTTCATTCACATTTTTTAAAAATTCTTTGGAGTATTGCCTTCATGGTGTCTACAATGAGCGTAGAATCTGATAATAAGGAGTATTGCCTCCATGGTGTCTACAGTATAAATCAAGGACAAAAAAAATTACGGCTTATTTGTTTCACCGGTTGATTATCAGCCATAGAGGGAGATTTCTTCAGCGGCAAAAGTTGGAAGATGAATGACTTGGCGTCTTTTATAATTCGTTTACTGAGCTTGTGTATTTGGATTGTAGGTTGTTCTTATTGGATGTTGTTGACTATAGTAACGCAGTATGTTTCTCTGAATGGGCAGTTAATTTTTTTATTTTGTTTCCTATTTTTGTTGGGAATCACGTCCCACCATTATAGGAAACAATATCTTTTTAAATCATTATTTTAATACGGCGGTTTCATATATCCCAATTATTCTCTAATTCTCTACAATAACAGATTGTGAGAACTAAAGTAACAACCAGTGTAAATTAAAGTAACGGACCATAAAAGTAATATAATTTTCATATTAAAATAACAGACTCTCTGAACCAAAGTAACATAGTATGTGAACTAAAATAACCCAACATATGTATAACGTAGAAAAGTAGAAACTAAAAATTCAGTATCATCTTAATGACTCCCTCCAATTTAGGAAACAATATCTTTTTTGTTTATTATTTTAATACGGCGATTTCGTATATCGCAATGACTCTTTAATGTATTACAATTTTAGGCGTGAATAATTAAAGTAACAACTTGGATGAATTAAAGTAACGGGCACTCTACACCAAAGTAACATCGCATGTGAACTAAAATAACAAAAGAAAAAGTGCGTGCAGATGTCTTCTCATCAATACGCAGATCATTTTAAACAGAATCTGACAATTTGCTATCATTTTAAACAGAAACTGGAAATTTAGAAACTACAATCTGTATACTAACCTCTTGTAGAGGTGGGTTCCTATGAGTCCATTATATATATTGAGTCCCTAAGTCCCATTCCCATCCGTCGGATGGGAGATGAATCAAGGGACGAGATAAATCACTAGATTAATAAAAAAAAAAAAAAAAGGAAGATACTGCTCCAACAAAATAGGAAGGAGAATATTATAGTAACGTAACATTCACACACATTCAATCATTCATCCTCTCGTTTCCATCGCTTCATTTTCATCTCTCTCTCGCTCACTCAATTAATTCTCCCTGTTCGTTGTTCGTTGTTCTTTCTACAAAATAACACAATCAAAACCTCATTCATCCAGTCACCGGCCTCATATTGCGAAGGTAGAGTTTATTTCAATACAGTCGGGAAGACACTCCATCAATAGTCGCCTTCTGCTTTTCATTCAATGGATGATACGCAAATCATACGAAAAACAAGAGGTTAGTATACAGATTGTAGTTTCTAAATTTCCAGTTTCTGTTTAAAATGATAGCAAATTGTCAGATTCTGTTTAAAATGATCTGCGTATTGATGAGAAGACATCTGCACGCACTTTTTCTTTTGTTATTTTAGTTCACATGCGATGTTACTTTGGTGTAGAGTGCCCGTTACTTTAATTCATCCAAGTTGTTACTTTAATTATTCACGCCTAAAATTGTAATACATTAAAGAGTCATTGCGATATACGAAATCGCCGTATTAAAATAATAAACAAAAAAGATATTGTTTCCTAAATTGGAGGGAGTCATTAAGATGATACTGAATTTTTAGTTTCTACTTTTCTACGTTATACATATGTTGGGTTATTTTAGTTCACATACTATGTTACTTTGGTTCAGAGAGTCTGTTATTTTAATATGAAAATTATATTACTTTTATGGTCCGTTACTTTAATTTACACTGGTTGTTACTTTAGTTCTCACAATCTGTTATTGTAGAGAATTAGAGAATAATTGGGATATATGAAACCGCCGTATTAAAATAATGATTTAAAAAGATATTGTTTCCTATAATGGTGGGACGTGATTCCCAACAAAAATAGGAAACAAAATAAAAAAATTAACTGCCCATTCAGAGAAACATACTGCGTTACTATAGTCAACAACATCCAATAAGAACAACCTACAATCCAAATACACAAGCTCAGTAAACGAATTATAAAAGACGCCAAGTCATTCATCTTCCAACTTTTGCCGCTGAAGAAATCTCCCTCTATGGCTGATAATCAACCGGTGAAACAAATAAGCCGTAATTTTTTTGTCCTTGATTTATACTGTAGACACCATGGAGGCAATACTCCTTATTATCAGATTCTACGCTCATTGTAGACACCATGAAGGCAATACTCCAAAGAATTTTTAAAAAATGTGAATGAAATCTGAATAGCATTACTTTAGTTTACAATAGCCATTACTTTAATGCACACCACCCGTTACTTCAGCGACCTTCATCAGTTACTCTGTGTCTATTTTATACGCATCTACTGGTAATTTGATTAACTCAATACAGTGGTTTGCTTTTCAGATGACGCAGCGGCACACGAATGGTGCAGGGATGTAGGTGAGAGTTTCACGCCATACGTAGGGCAGATATTCAAAGACCAGGAAGAGGCGGTAAACTTTTATAAAATCTACGCATTGGCCTGCGGGTTCGATGTCAGGAGGTACACAACAAAAAGATGGCGGGGTGGTGAGATTAAATCAAAGCTGCTGGTATGTAACAGGCAGGGTTTTAACAAGAAAAAGAAAGTCAGCGAAGATGCGGCGACCAAGGAGGCGACGTCGAAGGGGGAAGAGGTCAAGGAGACGGCAGAGGAAGTCACTGTGAAGGAACCAAAAAGGAAAACTAAGGTCCGTCGTATTGGCTGTATGGCAAGAATTAAGTTGTTCAGCAATGGCGGACCTATGAAAATTGTTGTTTTTCACAGTGGGCACAACCACGAGCTCATTTCAACAAAAGACAGGGAATTTCATAAGTTATCAAGAAACCTCACGAAGTACCACAAGCAAATGATTCTGAACAATTCACGGGTACGTATTGAGTAGCTTCTTGCGGGTTTAAATATATAAGTTCAGGTCACTATGTGTTTAGTACACCGCGCCATGGATAATATTTTGTTACTGTAATGCATATGCTGTCTCACCGTGGTTCATGGCATCCGTTACATTAATGAATGCCGTCTGTAAATTAAAAAAAATGTCTAGCTCAGTTAATCAACGGGTCACTTTAATGCCGTCTTACTGTTACTTCAACTCCTGTCACACGTTACTTTAATAAAAGAATTGTTTCAGCTGAAGATCGGTGCCACGCAGACATACAAGATGTGTAAGGAGCAGGTTGAAGGGTTCGCAAACGTAGGTGCCAGCTTGGTCGACTTCAAAAACTTTGGCAGAGATATAAAGTGCTTCATCCATGAGAGGGATGGTCAGCTATTCATTGATCGCTTCAGATGTATGGCGGACAATCGGGAGGGTTTTTTTTTCGATTACGACCTGGATGACGACGGTAGTCTGAGCAGGGTATTTTGGGCTGATGGCGTTGCTAGGAGGAACTACAGGTTGTTTGGTGACGCAGTTTCATTCGACCCAACATACGGGACGAACAAATATAAGATGATATTCACCCCGTTCACTGGTGTCGATCACCACAAGCGTTCCGTGACTTTTGGTGGCGCTCTCATTGCGCACGAGGACTATGAATCGTTCAACTGGGTGTTCGAAAGGTTCTTGAAGGCCATGGGTGGCAAGGAACCTTCATACATCATCACTGACCAGGATCCCGGGATCATAGCATCGTTTGCGAAGATGTTCAAATCAGCATGGCAACGGTTTTGTATGTGGCATATAATGAATAAGGTACCCACTAAATATGGTGCCTCGAGGGCTGACTACCAGGAATTCCTGAAGAAGCTGAATGCAATTGTGTGGGATGAGGACATCGATGCTGCAGCATTTGACGAGCGGTGGATGGAAATAATGGAGGAGCACAACGTGGGCGATGTTCAATGGTTCACAACTACGTTCTCGATCAGGAAGCAGTGGGTCATGGCACACTGTAGGGATCTGAAGATGGGTGGCTTAATGCGAACGACCCAGAGATCAGAGAGCGAAAACAGTTTTTTCAAACGGTTTGAGAACCAGCATGGAACGCTGGTTGAATTCTGGATGCGGTTCGAGAGCGCAATGGAACAGCAGAGGTATAACCAGAAGAAGCTTGACAGCGAGAATCTACAATCTCTGCCGAAGACAATGACCCACCTCCTGATAGAACAGCACGCAACAAGGGTGTACACCCACGCGATCTTTGATGAATTCCAAGAGGAGGTGGCCGGTTCAGTGGGGACGTGCAGTGTGCGAGGATTTGCTGAACGGGATGGGATTGAACTAACTACAGTGAGGGATGCCACCAGAGGTAAAGAATTCCTGGTCAACTACAAACAAGGTACGCAAATGGCCTGATCGTTGACATCATTTACACGGGATTTATGAGTTAAAGTAACAGAATGAATAAATCAGAGTAACACGCAACATTAATTAAAGTAACCGATTTGTATTAAAGTAACAAAAGGTGTGAATTACAGTAACACAAGATATGAGTTAAAGTAACACAACAGAATGCTTTTGTTCTGCGTGATTTTGTGTATTAAAGTAACAAAAGGTGTGAATTACAGTAACGCTAGATATGAGTTAAAGTAACGCGGTTTGAGGGTGTTGGTTCTCATAGTCCTAATGTTTTAATAACATCCTGCAGAGACGTCGGACATCAACTGCACATGTAAATTGTTTGAGACAAGGGGAATACTGTGTCGACACATAATTTGGATATATTCATCTAAGGGACTGACAAGTATACCCGACAACTACGTTGCGAGAAGGTGGTCAAGGGATGCACTGCGCAATTCGCGTGTCGGTGACGACGGTCTGGAAGGCGATGATATTGACATTATAGACGGAAAGCAGATAGAGATGTCTAAACTGTGGTCAGAGGTTCATGAGACGATGGGTATCCTACGGTCTGCTAGTAAAGAAGATGTGGAGAGCATGTGCGCTTTGATCAGCGAATTCAGGATGAAGCTTAAGCCGATTGGGGGTAGCAAGACACTGAATAAAACCCAGGAATTGGAAGAGATGCTGGGATGTACGTCAACAGCAGAGATAACGATACTCCCGCCGAAGATTTCCAAGACAAAAGGTAGCGGCAAAAGGTTGTTATCAAGCAAAGCAAAATCCGTTGCACTTGCAAAGAAGCCCAAGCGCATGTGCAACAATTGTAAGCAGATGGCGCATCACGACAAGAGGAATTGCCCCAATCCCTTTGCAAAACGACCGCCGGCGACAGTCGAACCATCCGACGATGAATCAGAATCAGAATCAGAATCAGAGGATGAGGACGAGGAGGATGCAGAAGATGAACCAGTATTCTAATTAGAGATCTGTGGTTCTTAGACCGACGTAGCCTAAATATTACAGTAGCTAATTGAATAAATTACAGTAACACTTTTTAAAGATTTTATTTATATGCAGATATTATTTCTTTGGTGAATATCATGACTAGAGTAAGTTTCGGTTAAAGTAACACACATAATTCATTAAAGTAACGTGCTGGATGAATTAAAGTAACACGGAAAACCTAACTCATTTTTAAAGAATTGACTGTATTACAGATATTCATTCCTTGGATTAATATTTTACTAGAGTAAGATTCAGTTGAAATAACATACAATATTCATTAGAGTAACATGCTAAATGAGTTAGAGTAACGAGGAATAATGTTGGTCGAATTACAGATATTACAGAAGTTATTCATTTTCTATTTGTTTGTGGAGTACTCAATGAAGAAGGCATTACAATTTTGTTTGAGTATGATGCTGTGTTGATCCCGCGTTGAATTAATCGACCATGATGCATGGTGCAATATATTAGAGTTGAAGTAACAAATGTCATTAATTGAAGTAACAAACAACACAAGTTAGGGTAACAAGGTTTAAAGTATATAATAACATAGAAATGTGACAGAATGAAAGCAACTGTTTTTCTGACAACACAATTTGTCAAAACCTTGTACTAAACGACGGTTATGTTTTTCGTTGAACGAAAGTACTAGTTAATCCAACCATTTACGGTCTACTGTCTACGGCCCTTTCCTCGCTTATAGGTGTTGAGAGCCTTAGCCTTCGATTCTTCAATTAATTTAGGCCTGGCTGCCACAAACTTTTTCACATCAGCAATCAGCCGCTTCCGGGCGCTATTCAGGTCTGCTAGGAGAAGTGTGGCTGCAAGCTGAACCACCAGGTACCTTCTGTTTACCTTCCTGCCGAGGTCCTCATGTAAGAAATCACGTCCCTCGTACAATAGCATATGCATCAGAAGAAATGTCCCTGACTCATCCTTGTTCTTGACTTTGTCTTGCCAACCAAGCTTAACCGTGCGGAACTTGTACGCCACAATTTCCTCCGCACCAGGTACTTTATAGAAGTCAAGGAAGTCACTCATATTCCCCACCTGAATGTCATTGGTGATAAAAGTCATGGAAATCGCTCGTTGGCGCGCAAAGATTGTGACTAAAAACTGACTAAATGAATAAAAGAGAGGCTCACGATTGTCTTAATGCATGCAAAGAGGTCTGTATCTCTGACTGCCGTATAACGACAGTGGTCGAGGAGATCAACTGTCTTTTTAATTCGGTTGATTACAACGCAGGAGAAGTACCCGTCGACGTTGATGGGCACAAAGAACAATTCAGCGTCCAGTTGCAACGTACCACCACAATTACTCCTGAATATATGCCATTGCTCCATCAAGGCATCTGCATTCTGAGTGGACGGACTGTCCGGATCTTCGGCAACAATCCTCATTACCGCATCCTGTAAAGAAATGTAATCAAATACAAAAGTAATTGTGGTGAAAATTAACACAATGCAGTGGTTGGTGTCATTGTGGTTCATTGATCCCTCTGCTACTTTGCAACTGACATTACTTTAACTCAAAAAGTGTGTTACTTCAATTCATGAGATCCGTTACTTTAACTTGTATCATCTACATTATTGCTCTTGTGACATATATGATGTTACTTTAATAGAAAGAATTCGTTACTTTAGTCAATATTATCTGTTACTTTAGTCAATATTATCTGTTACTTTAGTCAATATTATCTGTTACTTTAGTCAATATTATCTGTTACATTCCGCTGACTGATTACACATTCCATGCGCAGTCAATTCAATACATACCGTTTGTCGCAGACCAAAATACGCCATCTTCGGGGAATTACTCGACCCACTGCCGTTTGAAGCGAGGCTGTTCATAAGCATTGACCAGCACTCAACAACAGATGACGACATGTCCTCACCCGGAAGCATGGACATCACATCACCCCGAGTCATCACGGCCAACGGTGAGTACTCCGCAACCATTTTGCTGTTTTCAGAACGGATCGTTAGGCATCGCGAAAACAACATATATATGACAAAAATTTAGACAACAATATGTTGACGATATGTGTAGCGTTCGTGCTATTACCTGCTGTTGTAATTGTTGTGCTGAATTAAGCAGTAGTCCACGACATTTTTCCGCATGACGGGTAGATTTCCAAGCAGGGTCCTGTTGTTTGAGAGGAACAGACATGCCATCGGTACACTGGGATCCGCAACACCACAGTCAATGGAGCACCCTAAGCCGTCCCCGTCACCCCTAGCACGACTACCAAGAACAGATAATGACCCGGTGGTGTCCGGTGATTGATGGGCGGGTTCTGCAGCGGGTGTCCTTGGAGTGGATGGTGGCCCGCGGCTCTTTTTAGGGGTCCTACCGCCAGGGATCGCCTCTCCTGACCTCTTTCCAGACTCACTGACGGACGTGGCAACATCTGACACAGTCCTACTGATGGCATGGTTGGCTTTATCAGTTACAAAGGAGGACACCCGCGATATCAACACGTCCCTCTCCTTATTAAAGTCACAGAGACACAGCGTCGCGGCAATTTCTGCCCTATAGAGATTGTTCGCCTCACAGGTCCCCAAAGGACAGTCGAACTCCACACCGGCGTACAACCATGGACCTTTGAGAGAGGGATCGCATCACCGTCATTTGCGACATTAAAATCAGCCCTCCACTTCCTCTTCAGCTCCACGACGGACTCAGATTCAGCTGCCTTCGATCGACCCATCGGCAGCAGCTCAACAGGGTCCGGTCCGACTGGAAGGAGGAAGCAGTCATGTACATCGTTCTTGGTTACCAGGAACTGATTCCTCCCGCACCGAAAAATCAGCGAGTCGTCACTAAATAAAGACATAAAGTCAGTGGCAAACTTTACAGGGAAACTACTAAGGTGCATTTCAAGTACACCGCCAAAACCGATTGTTTTAAGCGCCTCACGCTGCCTCTGATTTAAATTAGATATCAGATCAACGAGGAGCTTCGGGCTGCATCTGACCGACGGCAAACGGTCAACGTTGGATTCACCAGACTCTTCGGTAGCTATCTTCTTCGACTTCGAAGGCTTGACAGCCGATTTCATCGCCCGTCGAGCTCGTTTCTTGACCTGACCATCCTTCACACCATCAGCGAGAATCTTACCTCCTTTCGCCATCTGGAAACGAATTACAGTAACAAAATATAAGCATTACAGTAACAGCATACATGAATTAAAGTAACAAGAAACACATACATTACAAAAAGCTGCAGGTATATAGCTTATTCTTTAAAATAACGAGTTATACCAGCTAAAGTAACAAACAATGTTCACTAAAGTAACGAAAATAACATGCAGGGGAGCCATGGAAAACAAATAGGACATAAAGAACTAATCAACCATGCATTCTATGTACAAAATGAGAGAAATAAAACAAAAACAACTAAATGTAACCAGCATACCGAACGAACCCAAAAATTACCCTAAAAGTAATTAAAACCCACAGAAAAATCCCCAATTTACTTTAGGTTTAGAATTTAAATAATAGAAGGGTAAGGTTAGTCATATATGTTATTCCTTAAAATAACATATGACAATAATTAAAGTAACAAACATCGTTCATTAAAGTAACAAAAATAACATGCAGGGGAGCCACGAAAAACAGAAGACGCATATAATCAAAAACGAAAACAAACAACTAATCAACCGTGCATTCTAGGTAGAAAATGAGAGAAATAAAGAAAAACCAACTGAAGGTAATCAGCACAACGAAAATATCCAAAAATTACTCTAAAAGTAAGTAAAAAGCACAGGAAAAAACCTAATTTACCTTAGGTTAAGAGTTCAAAAATAGTGCAGCTCAGTTCAATGTAGACGATTTGAGCGAAGATGAACGAGGATGAGAAGATTATGAAGACAGTAAAGAAGGCGGGAGTATTCCAGAAATCAATAAGTTCGCTTGTTGTGAAATTTAGTAAGAAAATTTAGAGAGAGTAAATCGAAAATAGGGGAAGCGGTGAAAAATGAATGAGCCTGACAGAGAAGAGAGATAGGCGGTGAAAGTGTGAAGTTGAAACGTTTATCAAAAAAAAAATATAAATTGAGAGATAGGCGGGAGATATTAAGGGAGGAGAGAGAAAAAAAATATAATTTGAAAGATATTATTGTTATTACCTTAATTATGTGAATAAATCTACACCATTGATCTAACAATGAATCAATGGCTGATATTGGGACTCAAGGACTCAAAACATAATAAGGGACTCACCTGATCCCACTTCTATATATATATATATATATATATATATATATATATATCATGTGACACATATTGTACATTAATAATAATCGTAAATATTTTATATTCTATGTGAAATATTGTACGGGATAGTGCAATCCCCAATTAACAAAAATAATGCAACTATTTGGTTAAAACGAGATACAATATGCTTATACTTTTAAAAGAAAAATTGATGATACATTGCATATTAAATATTGTATGTATTGTACAATAATAATAATCGTAAGTTTTTTATATTCTATGTGAAATATTGTACGGGATAATGCAATCTCCAATTAACAAAAATAATGCAACTATTTGGTTAAAACGGAATACAATATGCTTATACTTTTAAAAGAAAAATTGATGATACATACCATATTAAATATTGTATGTGATACTTTCCATTAAAAATGTGATTTTCGTAATCAATGTAATCAATCAGATTTCCTCAATTGCATACCTCATGTGGTGTATAGCTTTATATGTGATGTAGTGACATTTGTATCAGTATGATGTTAGAGTGTAGTTGGAGAGGAGAAGGGTGACAGATCCATGAGGTCAATGGTTCGAATCGCACTTAGCCCATTCTTTTATTTTGTAGATAACTTTAGGCGGGAAAATATGTGAGTTGAGTTATTTGGTTAGTGGAAAGGGGGATTAAGACGGAATAACTAATTTTATGTCACGATTTTCAGGGATTTGTGACAAAGGTCGACTCCTCTTTATCATTGGTCTTTCCATGCATGTCCAAGAACAATTCTGGAGTGGTGGACATTTTCCCAGTATCTTTTTGTATCTAATTGTAGACACCCACATTTTGACCGCCAGGTGTCTATAGCAGTTTCTAAAAAACACCCGATGATGATCGGACGCAAACGTGTTTCTACGCGCTCGGATATGGACTCAAAACCGTTGATTGCTGGTTTAGGCATTTACGGAGTACAAATCTCACAAAACTGACCTGAAATTCAGGCCCAGTGGGTCGTTTCCAATCAAATAAGACTAATTTGGGTCAAAACCGACACCGGAAATAAAACCGACTTTTAGCGACCGGGTCAAACCCGGTCAAAGCCATTTCCGAGAAACAGACCCACGGTCCTCCCTCAAGCGGGCCATCGGATCAAGTCCAGGCACTAAACCCTAGACACCAAGATGCATAGCAATGCCTATATAAACACCCCTTTTGCAACACAATTAGACACTTTTTCCACAACCTTAATCTACATCCTTTTACATCAAAATCAACCCTAAGCAAGCCCTATTCAACCCTAATCAACCTTAATCTTCCTCTAGTCTCACACTTCGAAGAAACCCTAACCCTAGCATCTAGGAATCCAATCCCTAATCACCATAACTATACTTACATCTCGATACTCACGTGCAAGCCACAATTAATGAGTCCCGTCCGAGACAAGAACATGTAGGTTGAGGGTGCAAAAACCCCTTCCTTTTCCTTTCTCTTCTTCCTCGCGCATCGTCCGTGTCGTCGTCAATGTCCCATTTTTTTTATTTTTTTTTTTATCGTCATTATCGCATTCTAATATTATTAATAATTACTAGTACAAAAACATTAAAATACTTGTGAATTTGTGTCGAGTGCGAATGATGTCGGGATAAGGAAACCCGAATATACAAGGGTATTGCATCCAGCGTTGCCGGTCGCTTATCCCGACACCCCTAGCACTTGATTATTGAAACAAGTCAACTTAAACAATAGTTTTTTTTTTACTTTTGTATATATCATCATTCATCGCATATTCCGTCAATTTCAAATACTATTTTCGAATCAAACACCTTTTTATTTTATTTTATTAGGATAGAAACTCGTTGACGCGGATCCGACATCACATAAATCCCTAGAGATTTATTACAATGTCGGGAAGCCGAGGGAGTCAAGTCGGGTCCGTTTAATTTAAAACAATCGCAAAGTGTCAATCTATTAGATTCGATACCAATTCAATAGTTGGATGTCGAATCTAAACGATTTAGTCAAATAAATTAACTAATGCGATTTTCGTTGATGCTAAAATAGTTGTCATTTAATTCGTTAGAATTACGACACTATAAACGCGGAGAAAATCCATATCGTTTAGTTAAATTCAAACGACTTATATTATTTTCTTCAAGTTATCGCTTTAACATTACATATCGATTCCATAATCAAATATAGGATATAACGAGTGGCACGAAACCGGGACCAAATCAGTCCGCCACGCGAGTCGCACGGACCATGTGTGAGTCGCGTGGTGGCGCGAGTCGCGTTCTTCTCGCGCGGATCCCTGAAAATCGTGACATAAAATTAGTTATTCCGTCTTAATTTAATTTATCAATCTTTTTCAAACATCTTTTTTAGACGCACTCTAAAAATTCGATTATTACGAGTATCACAAATTTAAGTCGAGTATAAGTCACGTCATATTTATACGCGATTTAATAAAACTATCGATTTTTCTAAAAAAAATCAATTTCGAAAACAGCCCGGGACGCGAGTCGCGCGCATCCCGGGCGAGTCGCGCCCTTCCCGGGCGAGTCGCGCCGTCCCCTGAAAACGCGACATAAAAAAAAGTAGTTTTCTATTTTTTTCGAACATCGTTATACCGTTACTAACCGTTTGTTCTTTTGTCGATTTATCTTTTCGTTGTTTATTTTATTGTACTAAAATGAACCCGCATGCTAAATTTAACTTCGACGTTAGAATTAGTTGCATTAAATCGACATAGAAACCCATTCATTTTTTTTCCGCATAACTAGGGAAAATAATGTTTGCATATCATTTTCACCGAACTACTAACACGCGTATTAGAAAGTCATTCGATATCTTAGTAGAGGCCCCTAACGTGCGGGCGGGGTTGGGTGGCCTTAGTGGGCTTCCCAACACGTACCTTCACCCCTTAATCAGAACCTCGGTTTCCGGATGCCCGAAACCGTTGGCGCCCGAGAGTCATTCAATACACGATAACCGGTAGTGACGGTATCGGTATCGCAATGCAAAGGGACGAGCCCAATAAACTCTGACATCGAAAATGGGTCATACTTTGTGCATGGCCCACTACGACATAGAGTGGGTTCGAACGGGCCCGAACTCCCACAAAGTTTCGGTGGCGACTCCACTTCGATTTAAATTTCAATTCGATCCATTCTCATATGAAGATTCATTCGCCTCCCCAAACCCGCGCATGGCCGCGTCGGGGTGGACCTATGTCATGTCCACACTAATAAATGTAGATGAATGTTAGGTGAATATTATGCAAATACTCCCTCCGAGCTCCTATTTTTGTCACACTTTCCTTTTTTAGTTGAGTTTGATATGTGTCTCATTTTTCTTTTTAGGCCATTAATCTGTGGTTTACATTTACTCTCCTATTTCTCTCTCTTTCTTCTTTTTTGAACCACTCATTTCTCTTTCCTTAATTTTTATCCAAAAATCAAATGTGACAATAATAGGAACTCGGAGGGAGTATCATTTATGAGAATTTAAAAAATACTATATTAATAAAAATCATACCTTCAACGTCCGACGGAAAGAGACTGAGAACCCCGATGATGTGTAGGGTTTGCCTTTCCCTCTATTTCCGCGTTCTTCATCTCGTTTTTCTTTCCGCGTTCTGATCTTACCTTGAAGTCTGGGTGAGAATGATATCTGTTCCACCTCTCCAATGCTTCACCTAAAATTTGAATTATTAACATATTAATTATGAAAAAATTGAAGTTAGATTATTTGTTTAAACTGAGTATTATTAAAAACTACACCTTTAAGATCTTTTAGCGCAGTCCGTCGCTCATATCGTTTGTACATGACGTCCGCAAAACGTCATGTACAAGTCTCGTTATACCGATCTCAAGTCCTACCTTCGAGCTCAGGCTTCAAAACGAACTTCAACTACAAAATTGTTCCGGAGTATTAGTAGTGAAAATATTTACAAAGCCTATATTCACATCTTCACCCAATTCATCACAATATCAATCCCACAAACCCTAAGATTATACCTATAATCTACCAAATCAAAATTGGGCAAACAAACAATGTTCAATTCTCTTCATTTTCTATGTAAAAAAAAAATATAACAACAAATTAAGTGTTGAATTTCCCTAACTTAATTGAGTATTAACTAAAACAAATATATTTACTAAGAATAAACAACTAACCTAAACTTAATATTATTAATTTATAATTCACCTTAACATATTTATACTAACAATTTAGTCATACTGAACCCAATTTATTCACATCCTCACCCAATTCATCACAATATCAATACCACAAACTCTAAGATCATAGCAACAATCTACTTAATCAAAATTTGGCAAAACTAATGGGCAAACAAACAATGTAACTTAATTGAGACCTTAACAACATTAAATATCAAATTGACAATAATAACTGAAAATTTGAAATAAATCAAAAATAACAAATATTAAAATGTATCAGTAGTAATTACTGTAAAAAAAACATACCTTAGAAGTAGGAAAAAAAGGGACAAATGGAGAGAAATGACGCGTGGTCGAGTTAGAGAGAAGGTAGAGAGTGATTTTTTAATAACGAAGGCGAAGAGGGTGGGCATGTATTTATGGTGAATTCAGTGGAGCGGGCGTCCGACAGTGGACGCCCGTTTCGTCATATGGCGTCCACTGTCGCACGTCAGGTGGCGTGCGATAGTGGACTCCCGCTTTTTAATATTATTTCCCCAAGTTTTTTCAGATATTCGTTGGACGTCATATTTAGCGTGCGATAGTGGACACCCTTTATTTTGAATAGATGCCATATGAGCGTCCGTATGCCCAGGACGCCCATAAGATGGACGCCTGGGCCCATATGATGGATGCCCAGGCCCATAATTCTTGTAGTGGATAATGACTGATTTACCTAAGGGTAAGAAAGCTATAGGGTGTAAATGAGTGTTTAAAATAAAACATAAACCTGATGGTACTGTAGAAAGATTCAAGGCACGTTTGGTTGCAAATGGTTATGAACAGGTAAAATACAAGGATTATAAGCACACCTTTTCACCAGTTGCTAAACTAACTACTGTAAGGGCTCTAATTGCATTGCTTGCAGCAAAGAACGGGTTGTTATTCCAGTTAGACATCAATAATGCATTCTTGTATGGGTTCTTAGATTACGAAGTATACATGGTACCACCTCCAGGTTATCAGAGCTACCCACATGGTCAAGTCTGCTAGCTCCAAAGGTCACTATATGGCTTGAAACAAGCCTCAAGACAATGGAAAATAGAGCTCACCAAACATCTACTAAGTCTAGACTTTACTCAATCTAAAAATGATTATTCCATGTTCACTAAACAGAATACTGATGAACAATCCTTCTTGGCGACCCCACTTCGATTTAAATTTCAATTCGATCCATTTTCATATGGAGATTCATTCGCCTCCCCAAACCCGCGTGTGGCCGCGTCGGGGTGGACCTATGTCATGTCCACACTAATAAATGTAGATGAATGTTAGGTGAATATTATGCAAATACTCCCTTCGAGTTCCTATTTTTGTCACACTTTCCTTTTTTTAGTTGAGTTTGATATGTGTCTCATTTTCCTTTTTAGGCCATTAATGTGTGGTTTACATTTACTCTCCTATTTCTCTCTCTTCCTCCTTTTTTGAACCACTCATTTCTCTTTCCTTAATTTTTATCCAAAAATCAAATGTGACAATAATAGGAACTCGGAGGGAGTATCATTTATGAGAATTTAAAAAATACTATATTAATAAAAATCATACCTTCAACGTCCGACGGAATGAGACTGAGAACCCCGATGATGTGTAGGGTTTGCCTTTCCCTCTATTTCCGCGTTCTTCATCTCGTTTTTCTTTCTGCGTTCTGATCTTACCTTGAAGTCTGGGTGAGAATGATATCTGTTTCACCTCTCCAATGCTTCACCTAAAATTTGAATTATTAACATATTAATTAAGAAAAGATTGAAGTTAGATTATTTGTTTAAACTGAGTATTATTAAAAACTACACCTTTAAGATCTTTTAGCGCAGTCCGTCGGTCATATCGTTTGTACCATTCTGCTTACGACTTGTCTTATTTTCAAAATTCGTTCAATTTCAAAAAATTTACATGCAATGACATTGAGAAACCCGACAAACAGGTACCTCTTCCTCCGCATCTGATCGAGCAGCTCAAACAAAGGGAGTCCCGAGATCCGGTGATTGAAGAAACCGAGTCCATTAACGTGGGAACCACTTTAGAGCCCCAGATGCTTAAGTTGGGCCTATCCTTAGATCCCGAGGAGAGAAAACAATTCACAGACCTTCTCCAAGAGTTCAAGGATGTCTTCGCATGATCCTACAAGGACATGCCGGGAATAGATCGAGAAATAGCTGAACACCGTATACCCATCAAAGATGGGTGTAAACCGGTAAAACAGAAACTCCAAAGAATGAGGCCCGAATGGTCTCTCAAAGTCAAAGAAGAAGTCGACAAGCAATTCAAAGCAGGCTTTATACAAGTGTCTGAATATCCAGACTGGGCCGCAAACATCGTGCCGGTACCCAAGAAGGACGGCAAGGTGCGGGTATGTGTAGATTTCCGGGACCTTAATTAGGCCAGCCCAAAAGACGATTTTCCGTTACCACACATCGACATACTGGTGGATAACACTGCCGATCATGCCCTTCTATCATTCATGGACGGGTATGCCGGATACAATCAGATCAAAATGGCAGAAGAAGACATGAGTAAGACCAACTTCATTACACCTTGGGGTACTTACTGTTACACCGTTATGCCATTTGGGCTCATCAATGCCGGGGCTACTTATCAACGAACCGCCACTACTTTACTACACGATATGATGCATAAGGAAGTGGAGGTTTACGTGGACGATATGATTGTGAAGTCCAAAGACTGAAGTGGGCACATTGCGGCCCTAAGAAAATTCTTTACCCGACTACGCAAATACAACATGAGGCTAAACCCTCAAAAATGCAGTTTCGGGGTAACATCGGGCAAATTACTGGGCCATATCGTTAGCCAACGCGGCATCGAGGTTGACCCAGCTAAAATCAAGACCATTACCGAGATGCAGCCACCCAAAACCGAAAAAGAAATAAGGGGGTTTCTCGGGAAAGTCCAATATATCAGCCGATTCATTTCAAAACTAACCATGGTATGTGAGCCCATTTTCAAAAACTGAAGATCGGAGAACGGGTACTATGGGACGACAAATGTCAAACGGGTTTCGATAAAATCAAGGAGATTCTGTCTGCACCGCCGGTATTAATGTCACCTCAACCCGGTTTGCCTTTGTCGTTATATCTAACAACGACGGAGATAGGGTTATGCTGGCCCAGACAGTCGATTCAGAAGAACGAGCTATTTACTATGTCAGTAAAAAGTTCCTAGAATACGAGTGCAAGTATACAATGCTCGAGAAAACGTGCCTAGCTTTGGTTTGGGCCACTAAAAAGCTCCGACATTACATGCTCAGTCACGAGGTACATGTATTATCCAAAATGGATCCCATCAAGTACCTGTTCGAGAAGCCCATCCTCAATGGCAGGATGTCCAGATGGACTTTAATGTTACCTGTTCGTCGGGTTTCTCAATGTCATTGCATGTAAAATTTTTGAAATTGAACGAATTTTGAAAATAAGACAAGTCGTAAGCAGAACGGTTTTCGTTATTATTATTAATGGTAAATTTTGAGAATAGCTTGAATAGAGCGGCCATCTGATCGTTGGTCAGTAGCGGGATAGGGAGTGCTCTCAGGACAGGCCCCGAGACTCCAGTGGCTAAGGGAAGAGGGGTTACAAATTGGACTCTAGCACCAGACCCTCTAGACTTGGACTCAGACTCCGACTCTGACTCAGACTCAGACTCGGACTCGGACTCGGTATCCGGCATGTCTCCCTCGCCGGTGGTTAGCTTGTAGGTTCGTCCTTGGCTGTCGGTCCACTTGACGATCTTCCTCCAGGCTCTTTTCCCGGTGTCTGCGCCAACTTCGGAGATCAGCTTTGTTAGGTCAAACCGGTTGCTGCGGAGGATCAGATTGACCAGATCCTCCTTTGGAGGAGGGATGGCCTTGTCTTCTCCAAATAGGAGCCCTAGCACGGGCTCGGAGTTGTTTTCACCTTCTTTGGACTCGGTCTGGACAAGGGGGAATATGTCATCAGGGATGAAATTGCATTCCCGAACCGTTTTGGTCTCGGGATATGTGATGGTGGGTTGGTAGAGGCCCACTTGAATAGCTCCGAATACAGGAGTGACGAAGTAGTCTGTTAACTTGCGCCAATTTGATGGGAAGGGATTTGTCGTGGATCCCGCCACCAAATAAAAACCAACTAACCTAACTAGGGTAGCTAGGGTAAGTCGGGTCGAATCCACAGGGACGGGAGGTCGGACTAAGGTATGCTACGGTCTAGGACTATGTTCGAGACGAGCTAATCTAAGGAGGGGGAGACTAGGGCTAAGCTAGGTCTAAAGCAAGGAAACAAACAAGGAAAACGGGCTAGGATTAGGTCGGGGTCAAAGGGGTAACGAAATGGTCAAGGGAGAGCTAGAGTGAAGGAGGTAGTAGGGTAATCTAGGTCGGTCCGGGCGGTCGCAACTTAAACCGACCTAGAGGTTCCTCATGGAACCCATTTTGGCGACACGCATGACAAACGGGATTCTAGCGTGTTATGGCCTAGATCGCATCCGGGCGGTCGCAACTTAGACTAACCTAGGGGTCGCCCTCACCGGGCTCTCGCAGCTTAATGAGGGAACCGAACCCATAACAACTAACACCCACAAGGGAAAGGCAAGAAAAACAAGCAATCTAACTTACTTAGTCATTCAAGCAATTCATCAAACATGTCATATGCATCAACCAAGAGGAAACCCAAATCTTCCACCCACATCTCCAACAAACCCTTAATCACCCAATTAACACCCTAATCACCCTACTAACCCTAGCAAGAACACTACTCTAACATATCTAAACTAAAACTAACACTAACAAGATGAATCAACACAAACAACAAAACATACATAATGAAACTACCAAATATGATGAACAAAACAATAAACAAGAACTAAAGATTCAAACTTGATGAACAATAAAGGATTAAGAGTAAAAGGAGAAGATTATACCATACTAGAAGATGAAAGGAAGAAGAAAACTTGCATAGATGAGAAAAAACCCAAAACAAACATCCAAGTTTGTCAAGCTTGGTGAAGATCTTGAAGAATTCCCAAATTACAAGCATTAAACTAGGATTAACGATAATCTAAAGACTAATCTACACTAATCTAATCTAATCTATGCTCAAACTAGGCTAGGGTTTATGGGTAATGTCTAACATCTGCTTAACATAACAAGGGAAGAGTATATATAGGGTTACAAGTGAAAGGGAGAAGAGAAAACAAAGGCGCGGCAGCCAGGTGGCTCTTCCCGGCCGGGAGGAGGTGGTCCCGGTCGGGAAGGTGTCGGTCCCGGCCGGGAGGAGCTGGTCCCGGTCGGGAGGGACCCAAAACAGCAACCCTCTCATTTGTGCACTTCATCCCGGACGGGATGAGGCCATACCCGTCGGGGATGAGTCTTGTAGGCCTCCAATATGATCTTTTTGGTTCCCCTTGCTTCACATGGACTTCTCATCGATTCTCGGGACTCGGGATCGGGTCTCGGAGGCTCGGGATTGGGTCCCAAGGTCTCGGGATCGAATCCAAGGCATCGAGTGATCGTTCCTCCGCTTCGTTGGCTCCGAAAAGTGTATGTATTGAGTCGGAATCGCTCCAACTCTTCATGAATGGTCTCGGGAACCTGAAACGAACTAGAGGAAGCATAAGTAGCCCATAAATCGCTCCCAAGGAGCGATTCTACAAGGAAAATGAGACCAAAACACTACGAAATAGGCACTACAAACTACACTTATCAACTCCCCCACACTTAACCCTTACTCGCCCTCGAGTAAGCACATACTAACTACTAAACTAGCCGAGTGGGTATTAGCGCACCCTACGCCCTTTCAACTCACGCGAATGCACTTAGAGGAAAAGTGCACTCCGCAAGGCAAGTCGGGTCTTGCGACAAAACTGCGGATGCAACCGCACACAAAACACATAAACAAACAAACACACAAACGAACACACAAAAGGTTGCACCCAAAAGAAAAGAAATACCGCTTCCCTCAAACAAGCGGTGAAAGAAGCACCGGTTTAGGACTCAAGGCAAGTGACAACGTTCCCAAGCTAGCAATACAAACTAAGATGGACTAAACCCTAATAGTATGACGACAAAGCAATAAAAACGTTGGTAACTTACCTCGGTTCCTCCTAACCTTCTAAGAACGTACTACGGGACGATCGGCGGGGTGGGAAGTGAATAACCACGGTGTTAGTCGACACTGTAGGTAAGTGAGGCCCCGCCCCCTTTAGCAAAGAGCCAAGAGGGTCGTCCCATGTCCGAAACCGCCTAACTAGTCCAAGTAAAAAGGTGGAAAACATGCAAAATGAGGGAAGACCGACTAATGCCGCTATCATCCTTCCTCGGGACTCGGTCCTTTGGTAGGCTCTTCACGGCAAAAGTCGGAAAAAGGCTTATTTTGAGAGGTAGGGGTTATTTTTGTGTGACGGTTTTCTTTTGGCATTTTCTCTTTTCTTTTGCATTTTTGCCTTGTTTTGCCATGCCATTCTTTTTCATCTTTTCTATTTTCTTTTTGGCTTTTGTGCCTTTTCTTTTTCTTCTTTCTTTTCTTTCTTTCATTTTTTTTTTTTTCTTTTCTTTGCCCTTTTGGCTTGATTTGGCTTTTTGGCATTTCTTGACAATTGAGAAAGAGAGAAATCAACACTTTGCAATTTATTGTGTGGATATGTGTAGGAGGTAGGGAAATGGGTGAGTCGGGGAGCGTCCTTCCCTTCAAACCCACAAAAAGTGGAGAACTTGGACTAATTAAACGATCCTAAACACGGTCACCTAGGGGTCGAGACTCGGTAACCAAGGCCTTTTCACACCGTGGGTGGTCATAATGGTCAAAATGCAAATCCCGTAGTAAATCTCTAGTAAGCTAGGTGGACTCAAGGTAAAGGACCAACGAATTCATTGATTTAGGGTCATTCTACTAGACTAAAGTCCAAGACTCGATTTATACTACTAAGAAGAGAAAGTAAGCACTCACACACTAGCCTCTAAACCGGGTTTTCGAAAACCATTTACACACAAGACACACAACAAAACACAAAACAAAGACTCGACAAAAACAAAAGAAAGAGAAACAAGAGCAACAAAACAAGAACAACACAAAACGAACACAAATAAAAACACAAACACCACCCCTATCTTCAAACAAGTCTCCAAATCCACCACAATCTTTACAAAGCTCCTCCCGAGCACACATCATCACAAAACTCCTCCAAACTCACAAGAAGCAAAGAGGGAATAAGGGATGAAGAGATGTTACCGGAAGTCTTGAAAGCTCACCAAAGCTAATGGCGATTAGGCAACCTATAAGGAAAAGAGGGGGGCAAAACACGCACAACAAAACAAATATACAACACAATGACACAAGAGGAAAACACACAAAAGAAAAATATTTTTGATTTTTGTGAAATTTTTAGGGTTTTTAAAGATTTTTTTCCAAAAACTAAGAAAATAAAACTAACTACGCTAGAATATCGCTCCCCCACACTTAAGTCGAGCCATGTCCTCATGCTCGACCGTAGTGCATGGAGCACAAAAGAAAAAGAAAATAAACTACGAAAATAAAGCTAAAAATCAAAAATAAGGGTGAAGAAAATGGTAGAAGGTGTCCGGCCGGGGTGTAGTCAAGTCACCATGGGCCGAGACAAGAAAAGATATGGAAGGGGGAAGAAAAAAATAAAAAGAAGGAAATAAAAGGAAATGGGAGGGGAGGGCTAGGTGTAATCAAGTCACCTAGCCCGGATTCCGCCTAAATCCGACTAAATCCGACAAAAAAAGGTGAAAAACTTGTAAAATTTGGATTTTGAAAATGACTCTCGGTGTAGTCACATCATCGAGAGTCGGGAGCAACCACTACCAAGGCCTCGAAGGCCGCTAAGGTACCATGACCCAAGGGGAAGGGAATAAACACAAAAGAAAACAAGCTATAAAAGACGGGAAAGAAAGGATAGTTGACGTACCAATAGGTTAGGAACTCACTCGCTCCATCGTCTCATAGATCAATATAGGCACAAAACTTGTCTTCGTCATTGCTATTCCTCTTCATTGTCGATCAAACCGCATGGTGAGGTACTAATGGTGTGAGGGGGTGGAAATTGATGTGAAGGTCGGTGTAAAGGGAAGAGAAATGAGGTGGGGGTATGTAAGTGAAGTGCAATGGTCATATGACATTAGCAAGGATGAGTAGGGAGGTTGGGTGGGGGTATACAATGGTTGGGTGGGCCCAAATGTCGAAGAAGAGGCCAAAAGAGGAGAGAGGGGACCATCCCGGTCGGGATGGGTGGTCCCGGTCGGGATGACACACTCGTCCCGGTCGGGAAGCCACCTTCCCGGTCGGGACGGCACTCCAGTAAGCTCCAATTTTTGCACCTCCATCCCGATCGGGACGGCTCCTTCCCGGTCGGGATGGCATAACCTTCCCGGTCGGGAAGCTCCCTTCCCGCCCGGGATGGGTCTTCTGGACCTCCAAAACCCCAAAAGCTTCACCGAAGCTTCAAAAACCGACTTCCACAATTACGAACCAAGCTCTATCATTAACCATTCCTCTCTAGGAATCCTCTTCACTTCACACCTATGACAATAAGCTCAAATGCAACATCAAATTCTCTCCCTCACAACGCTCATCAACAATCCAAATGACAAGAATTTCACAAAACTACCAATCCTAGAGACCAAGGTACCAAACAAACATATATACACACACAAAAGCAAAAAGAACAAGAAAAAGAGATATATACAATAAGGTACTCTCACCAACTACACCTCCATAGCCATCAAGAGCTCGAAGGAGTAAGTCAAATGCCCTAGCAACATCTTCATTTAAGCTCACATGGCCAAGCCTAGCCACTTTCAAAAGTTTCCAAGTCGGAGGTGAGAAGCGATCATCTTCATTAAGCTCGGGGTTCTCGTGATCTTCCGGGTCTTCGGAACCAACATAGCTACGACTCTTATGACCATCCGGTAGGTATAGTGGTCTAGAGTCAAGCTCGGCATCATGATGTGGGAGATCACACCCTAGGGGTGTCGCTTCTTCTACGGAGTCGAGAGTGGGACTCTTTTCCACCGCCCGACAAGGATCCTCTTCACCAATCGTTTCACAAGGCAAGGGACTAGGCATCGAGTGCGGTAGAGGAGGAGAAGGCATCAAGTTTTCTTCATTGGAGGCTTTAGGATCCTCCAATTTCCCATACAAGGCAAGTTCCAAGGCATCTACTTCTTTTTCCCAAGTATTGCGCTCCTTTTCACTCACCTTGTCTATATGGCCTAGAGGAGGTATGTCTTCACTTGGCTTTGGATTGTCTAGTGGTTCATCACGAAGAAAATCGAACAAATCCAATTTGATAGCCAATACATCGGCTCCCCAAGAGTTATCTTGAGAATCATGTTCACTCCCCTCCTCATTGTTGGCCCTTGAAGCTTCAACTTCCTCTATTCTCTCCCTATCTTCACCACCCAAGCAACACTCAACAATGGTCTCTTGATCGACCCTCTCTTCTTCATTTGTAGCTTCAAGGTTGGGTTGCCTTTCTTGTGGAGGCACCCGACCCTCTTGCCCAAATGAACCTTCCTCAACATGTAGTGGAGCTCGAGTGGCCGACATCGTGATATGAGCCATGAGTGCATTGATGCGAGCATCTTGCACCTCTATTTGGGCCTTGAGCTCCCTTTCAACCCCTTGTATGTGAGTCAATATCAATTGTTGACTCTTTTGCATTAAAATCGCCATCTCATGTTGACCCTTTTGCAATAACATCATCATCTCTTGTTGGCTCTCTTGTGTTTGGACCAACATTTGACAAGTGTCAAAGTTAGGGATATTTGGTTGTGGGTTATGTGAGGGTGTTTGGTAGTTGTTAGGATGTGGGAACGATCCTTGACAACTTTCTTGGTAACCATAAGAAGAGGGTTCATAAGATTGTTGATGAGGTTGATATGGTTGGTAAAGTTGTGGGTTATGGTAATTCGCCCCATAGTTGTCCCGTGATGATTGATGGTAGCTTGGACACGCCATGTCCATAACGTTGCTTTGGTACCTAGGATGAGCTAGAAGCACTTGAGCAAACGTTAGTAGCCTAGTGCTTTTGAGGCACTAGGAAGGGAGAGTAACACACAAGAAGAAAAACGGAGATACACAAGGATAAGAGAACACAAAAATCAAGAACAAAGTCCAAAACTAAGCAAACAAAAGTCTAAACTACGCCGTCCCCGACAACGGCGCCAATTTGATGGGAAGGGATTTGTCGTGGATCCCGCCACCAAATAAAAACCAACTAACCTAACTAGGGTAGCTAGGGTAAGTCGGGTCGAATCCACAGGGACGGGAGGTCGGACTAAGGTATGCTACGGTCTAGGACTAGGTTCGAGACGAGCTAATCTAAGGAGGGGGAGACTAGGGCTAAGCTAGGTCTAAAGCAAGGAAACAAACAAGGAAAACGGGCTAGGATTAGGTCGGGGTCAAAGGGGTAACGAAATGGTCAAGGGAGAGCTAGAGTGAAGGAGGTAGTAGGGTAATCTAGGTCGGTCCGGGCGGTCGCAACTTAAACCGACCTAGAGGTTCCTCATGGAACCCATTTTGGCGACACGCATGACAAACGAGATTCTAGCGTGTTATGGCCTAGATCGCATCCGGGCGGTCGCAACTTAGACTAACCTAGGGGTCGCCCTCACCGGGCTCTCGCAACTTAATGAGGGAACCGAACCCATAACAACTAACACCCACAAGGGAAAGGCAAGAAAAACAAGCAATCTAACTTACTTAGTCATTCAAGCAATTCATCAAACATGTCATATGCATCAACCAAGAGGAAACCCAAATCTTCCACCCACATCTCCAACAAACCCTTAATCACCCAATTAACACCCTAATCACCCTAATAACCCTAGCAAGAACACTACTCTAACATATCTAAACTAAAACTAACACTAACAAGATGAATCAACACAAACAACAAAACATACATAATGAAACTACCAAATATGATGAACAAAACAATAAACAAGAACTAAAGATTCAAACTTGATGAACAATAAAGGATTAAGAGTAAAAGGAGAAGATTATACCATACTAGAAGATGAAAGGAAGAAGAAAACTTGCATAGATGAGAAAAAACCCAAAACAAACATCCAAGTTTGTCAAGCTTGGTGAAGATCTTGAAGAATTCCCAAATTACAAGCATTAAACTAGGATTAACGATAATCTAAAGACTAATCTACACTAATCTAATCTAATCTATGCTCAAACTAGGCTAGGGTTTATGGGTAATGTCTAACATCTGCTTAACATAACAAGGGAAGAGTATATATAGGGTTACAAGTGAAAGGGAGAAGAGAAAACAAAGGCGCGGCAGCCAGGTGGCTCTTCCCGACCGGGAGGAGGTGGTCCCGGTCGGGAAGGTGTCGGTCCCGGCCGGGAGGAGCTGGTCCCGGTCGGGAGGGACCCAAAACAGCAACCCTCTCATTTGTGCACTTCATCCCGGACGGGATGAGGCCATACCCGTCGGGGATGAGTCTTGTAGGCCTCCAATATGATCTTTTTGGTTCCTCCTTGCTTCACATGGACTTCTCATCGATTCTCGGGACTCGGGATCGGGTCTCGGAGGCTCGGGATTGGGTCCCAAGGTCTCGGGATCGAATCCAAGGCATCGAGTGATCGTTCCTTCGCTTCGTTGGCTCCGAAAAGTGTATGTATTGAGTCGGAATCGCTCCAACTCTTCATGAATGGTCTCGGGAACCTGAAACGAACTAGAGGAAGCATAAGTAGCCCATAAATCGCTCCCAAGGAGCGATTCTACAAGGAAAATGGGACCAAAACACTACGAAATAGGCACTACAAACTACACTTATCAGCTATAAAGGCCTAAGTAAGTACCCTTGATGAGGTTGGTGGCCTTCTGAATACCGGCCCGGACCACTTTTTTTGGGGTCATAGCATACCCCAACCCGAACTGTGATTCGCCATCGTTTAGGACTTCGATAATCTTCCCAGCTGGAAGATATGGCCTCGAGGTAGCCCCCGGTAAGTAGCCCAAGTTTTGTTGCATCGTGTCGATGCTAGTGGTGAAGTAAGACCTGAAGAGATATTCTTCCTCGATCATGCCCACTAAATCAAATCCTCG
This sequence comes from Agrostemma githago, assembly GCA_958450325.1. Lineage (NCBI taxonomy): Eukaryota > Viridiplantae > Streptophyta > Magnoliopsida > Caryophyllales > Caryophyllaceae > Agrostemma > Agrostemma githago. Next base: position 62,804,662 of record OY288246.1, on the reverse strand, counting down.
TGGGTCGGTCCGGCTTGTAGCATTGCAGCTTGCTACGGTAATAGGGGTCGCCTCCAGTGTGATGACACCGTCCTGAAGCGGCATCTTGACTTTTCTGTGGAGGGTAGAGGATACGGCCTTGACTGCATGGATCCAAGGCCTTCCTAGTAGTAAGTTAAAGGACGAGATGACATCGATCACCTGAAACTCCAATTCTTTTTCGATTGGGCCCGTTATTATTGTCAGCTTAACGGCCCCGGCAACCGGTTTTGGGCTTCCGTCGAAAGCCTGGATAGTTTGTGCCGTCGGAAGATAGTCGCCATCTGTGATGCCGAGGGCCCCAGCGGTCCTTAGGGGAAGGACATTTACAGCAGATCCGTCATCGATTAGGGTCATCGGGAGGTACTTCCCTCGGCAAATGACCGTGATGTATAGGGCCAAATTATGGGCGGCCCCAAATGGTGGTAGATCGGACTCAGAGAAGGTTATGAGTGGGCCTTCTTCTTTGGATTTGCCCTTGAGATAGGGCATGATAGTGGCTACCATTTCAGTGGGGGTAGCCTGTGAGTCGACATTGATTTCATCGAGAGCCTTAGTCAGTGCTTCTCGATGTGCTTGCGAGCTAACCAGAAGTTGCCATATGGTTAGGTCAGCTCGAACCCTCTTCAATTGCTGGACCAGAGCCGTGTCGTTGCTTGGTTTCTCAAGAGGGGATTCCGTCCTGGCAGGTTCATTGACGGTTAGTGGTTAAGGCCTTGGACTTAGCTTTTCGGACCTCTTCACTGGTGATGGGAACAACTTCCCCTTTGGCTAGGTAAACATCCTCCTCATCATCGAACCATATCCCGTTAATTTGTGGGATAAAGGGGGAGATGAGTTGAGAGCAGTCAATTACCTCTCCCGTGAATATAGCATGGGCACTGAACGGGTTTTCCTTGTTACTCGGCTTGTCTCCGGGCAACGGTATTTTCCCATTTTCGATCAGATCTTGGATCAGATGTTTTAGTTTCCAGCATTTCTCTGTGTCATGCCCATTACCTCGGTGATATTGGCAGTAGGCTTGGGCATTGTAACTTTTGGACCTTTTCTCCACTGGAACTTTGGGAGTTGGGCCTATCGGTTGGATCAGGCCCTTTGAAGATAGCCTTTGTAAGGCATAGGTATAGGTAGTCCCTATATCCGTGAATACCCGATTTGGAGTATTTTTTTTGGATGAGGTATCCAGCAAATTAACCTCATCGAAAATGCTGCGGGTTGCAGCTGCAGGTGTGGGCTTGCTCATAGATGAACTGGTCCCTTGATAGCCCTTGGTAGAGGCCTTAGTCAGGCTCTCTAACAGTAAGTCGTCCTCGATCCTTGTACCCATTTCAGTTAGGGTGGCAAAATTGGGGATGACAGCATACCGGAGATGGACCCAGTAGGAAGGGAGGAGGTTCTTGACAAAAGCCTCCACTAGAACTTTCTCACTGGGCTTATCAACCAGCTTCACACTCTCGGCCCGCCATCTTTGGAGATATCTGGTGAACCCTTCTTTGGGCTCTTGGGCCATTACTTCCAGAGTACGCATTGTAGTCTGGATCTCGGTATTATCAGCGTAATTCCGAGCAAATTCAGTCGCCACATTGTCCCAAGTCTTGTATTTCTTGGAATCGAGCCTGTAGTACCAGGCCTCGGGATGCTTTTCAAGGGAGGAAGGGAATAAATGCTTAAACATGGTGGACTTCACCCCTTTGACTGCCATAAAGTCTTTGAAAGCCCGGATGTGGTGGATCGGGTCTTCAGTACCCTCAAACATTGGAATTCCCGTGAGGTTGAGGTTAGCAGGTAGCTCGTCATTTAAAGGCGAATAGGAACGAGCATTTTCAGTGTGGATCGAGTTGTTCGTTGACAGGTGAACCTGTTCTTCGAGCCTGCGAACAACGCTGATTAGTTCAGCTATGGGCCCAGTGGGCTCAGATCCTTCAATAGGGGCTACCTTCTCTACGGCACTCACACGGGTGGCCAAGGTCGTTTGGTCAGTCTGGATGGCAGTCAGTTGGGTTTCGATCTTGGCCAGCGCAGCCTTCAGTTCGTCCATCTTGCGTTGATGTCTGGTCTCGGGTGGCCTGTATGTAAGAACACCGCATAATCAGAAACTAGCCCAAATCCTGGAATAGAAAGTACATCCCGAGCAAGACTGAAAAGGGAAGTGACTCGGAAAAGACACCTAGACGGGTGACTTGTGAAAAGTGGGTCTTCTTTAGGATTCGGCGGGTGGGCCGAGTCCTGTTCGAAAAAAGGTCCACGTGAGACATCCCCAGACTTTTAGACTCGATTGTGTAGAGGGGCCCTCCTTCGTAGGAGTATGTCCTACGTAGGTGGGCCGGGCCTTAGTCTAATAAGGCGGTCTGGGATGGGGAAGATACTCGTGATGTAGGATCGACAGAGTTTCGACGCTAAAGACTTCGACGACTTACGACAAGACCCGACACATGCTAAATACGGGAAGTCCTAAGAAGAGGAAGGTTTTGGGAGAGGATTTCGGGAAAATCCGAAAAAAACGGTGGAGGGCCCGATTTTTCGAAAGAAAAACGGAAAACATATCGGGCCACGGTTTTGAAGGTTCGAAAATATTTTCGAGTTTTGAAATGGGCAGAATACCGGCTAGAAATAGGATATTTTGAGTAAAATCATAAGTCCTAAATTCAGTATACGTCCCGGGTTTTGAAATTGGATAGTTTGAAAAAGAAGCAATTTTTGAAAAAGACGGTTTGGAAAAAAAACGACACGGAAACCAAGTAGCATATAGTCACGCAACATTATAACGACACTATGTATGCTTTACACTAAGTCTCGGTCGGTCTATAAAGGGTCTATACCAGTGCGGATAGTCTAGACGTTGATAGGGACGGACTTTCTAAGTCGAGTTGAGCTTAGAACATGCCGCGAAACCCACTCGAATCGACTATGGACACCTTTGACATATCCATATTGGAGTACATCACGGTATAGTGGGACGTCGGTCGCGAGTACCGGCCCGGGAAAATATAGGGTTATGCATGAACCGTAAAACTAAGACGCGTATTGTACTAGTCAAACAATTTCTATTCGAGTCTCACCCTGAGTATGCCGATGGTAAGTCACGCATCAGTTAATTCCCAGCGGAGTCGCCAAATTGTGGACATGACATAGGTCCACCCCAACGCGGCCACGCGCGGGTTTGGGGAGGCGAATGAATCTCCATATGAGAATGGATCGAATTGAAATTTAAATCGAAGTGGAGTCGCCAACGAACTTTGTGGGAGTTCGGGCCCGTTCGAACCCACTCTATGTCGTAGTGGGCCATGCACAAAGTATGGCTCATTTCCGATGTCAGAGTTTATTGGGCTCGTCCCTTTGCATTGCGATACCGATACCGTCACTACCGGTTATCGTGTATTGAATGACTCTCGTGCGCCAACGGTTTCTGGCATCCGAAAACCGAGGTTCTGAGTAAGGGGTGAGGGTACGTGTTGGGAAGCCCACTAAGGACACTCAATCCCGCCCGCACGTTAGCGGCCTCTACTAAGATATCGAATGACTTTCTAATACGCGTGTTAGTAGTTCGGTGAAAATGATATGCAAACATTATTTTCCCCAGACATGCGAAAAAAAAATGAATGGGTTTCTATGTCGATTTAATGCAACTAACTCTAACGTCGAAGTTAAATTTAGCATGCGGGTTCATTTTAGTACAATAAAATAAACAACGAAAAGATAAATCGACAAAAGAACAAACGGTTAGTAACGGTATAACGATAATAACGGTTTACAAAAATATAGGATGCTATAGAATAATATAAACAAGATGCATGGTTTTGAAAAAAAGTCACGTGATAGACTTGACACGTGTTGACCGAGGTCAAGAAAATATTTATCGAGATTTAGAATATGCTGAAAAACCCGCTGTTCTGTTAACGAAAACGATATTCGAAAAACATAGAAAACTGCTTTTTTTTATGTCACGTTTTCAGGGGACGGCGCAACTCGCCCGAGAAGGCGACTCGCCCGGGATGCGCGCGACTCGCGTCCCGGGCTATTTTCGAAATTGTTTTTTTTTAGAAAAATCGATAGTTTTATTAAATCGCGTATAAATATGACGTGACTTATACTCGACTTAAATTTGTGATACTCGTAATAATCGATGTTAGATTATGGAACCGATATCGAATTTTTAGAGTGCGTCTAAAAAAGATGTTTGAAAAAGATTGCTAAATTAAATTAAGACGGAATAACTAATTTTATGTCACGATTTTCAGGGATCCGTGCGATCCGTGCGATCCGTGCGATCTGCGCGAGAAGAGCGCGACTCGCGCCACCACGCAACTCGCACATGGTCCGTGCGACTCGCGTGGCGGACTGACTTTGGTCCCGATTTCGTGCCACTCGTTATATCCCATATTCGATTATGGAATCGATATGTAATGTTAGAGCGATAACTTGTAGAAAATAATATAAGTCGTTTGAATTTAACTAAACGATATGGATTTTCTCCGCGTTTATAGTGTCGTAATTCTAACGAATTAAATGACAACTATTTTAGCATCAACGAAAATCGCATTAGTTAATTTATTTGACTATATCGTTTAGATTCGACATCCAACTATTGAATTGGTATCGAATCTAATAGATTGACACTTTGCGATTGTTTTAAATTAAACGGACCCGACTTGACTCCCTTGGCTTCCCGACATCGTAATAAATCCCTAGAGATTTATGTGATGTCGGATCCTTGTCAACGAGTTTCGACCCTAATAAAATAAAATAAAAAGGTGTTTGATTCGAAAATAGTATTTGAAATTGACGGAATATGCGATGAATGATGATATATACAAAAGTAAAAAAACTATTGTTTAAGTTGACTTGCTTCAATAATCAAGTGCTAGGGGTGTCGGGATAAGCGACCGGCAACGCTGGATGCAATACCCTTGTATATTCGGGTTTCCTTATCCCGACATCATTCGCACTCGACACAAATTCACAAGTATTTTAATGTTTTTGTACTAATAATTATTAATAATATTAGAATGCGATAATGACGATAAAAAAAATAAAAAATTGGGACAATGACGACGACACGGACGATGCGCGAGGAAGAAGAGAAAGGAAAAGGAAGGGGTTTTTGCACCCTCAACCTACATGTTCTTGTCTCGGACGGGACTCGTTAATTGTGGCTTGCACGTGAGTATCGAGATGTAAGTAGAGTTATGGTGATTAGGGTTTGGATTCCTAGATGCTAGGGTTAGGGTTTCTTCGAAGTGTGAGACTAGAGGAAGATTAAGGTTGATTAGGGTTGAATAGGGCTTCTTAGGGTTGATTTTGATGTAAAAAGATGTAGATTAAGGTTGTGGAAAAAGTGTCTAATTGTGTTGCAAAGGGGGTGTTTATATAGGCATTGTTATGCATCTTGGTGTCTAGGGTTTAGTGTCTGGACTTGATCCGATGGCCCGCTTGAGGGAGGACCGTGGGTTTGTTTCTCGGAAATGGCTTTGACCGGGTTTTGACCCGGTCGCTAAAAGTCGTTTTATTTCCGGTGTCGATTTTGACCCAAATTTGTCTTATTTGATTGGAAACGACCCACTGGGCCTGAATTTGAGGTCAGTTTTGTTAGATTTTTACTCCGTAAATGCCTAAACCACCAATCAACGGTTTTGAGTCCATATCCGAGGGCGTAGAAACACGTTTGCGTCCGATCATCATCGGGTGTTTTTTGGAAACTGCTATAGACACCTGGCGGTCAAAATGTGGGTGTCTACAATTAGATACAAAAAGATACTGGGAAAATGTCTACCGCTCCAGAATTGTTCTTGGACATGCATGGAAAGACCAATGATAAAGGGGAGTCGACCTTTGTTACAAAGAGGGATCGGGAGATTTGGGTGAGTACTAACTATTTCAAATAAATCAACTTTGTCTTAGTCTATGTGGTTAAATAACTATACCGATGTTTTCATATAATAATTAAAACTGAAATAATTGTTGTTTATTTAGGATACCTACGTCAATCAGACCGTCAACCAGACCGCCAAAACCGCTTTTCAACCTACCCAACAAGACTCAAATGCAACATTTTTTGAGGTCGTCGACGAGTATAGGAAAGGGGTTGTGTACGGCTTAGGGAATGTGCATCCCATATTTTTTCACACTTCCTCCATCGCGTCTTGGCACCGCTTCACAGACGGAATATACACCCACGGGATCTCAATATGACCCGGAGAAGGAGCAAATAAAAGAACAGTTGGCGCGTCAAGAGGAGGAAATTAGGAAGATGCGGGAAGAATTGCAACTGTTTAGGACCATGTTTGTCAAATGCAACCGAGGACCTAACTCTCGCCCTCCAGACGATAGAGACCCCTTTAACGGGGATGGTGGGAACTCGGGTGCTTCAGCTAGCTTCGCGGTTAGCTGATAGACTGTAGTTATTGTAAACTTATTTATGATTAACGTATCTTCAAACTAATTTGTATATATATGATTACAATATCTTCAAACTTATTTATATGGATGTTTTTTTGGCTAGACATGTGTTAAGAGTTAAAGTGTTGTAAATTTTGTGTTGAGAGTTGAAGTGTTGTGAATTTTGTGTTAAGAGTTGAGAGTTGAAGTGTTGTGGATTTTGGTTTTTTTTAAGATTTTGGCTAGACATCAAACGCATGTGTATGGCCTTGCAGAAGCATACATGACGTCCACTATCCGACGCCATGATATGCCTGATATGGATCATAAACGTCAAATATTCAGCTTCCTAGCGTGTGACAATGGACGTCATCAGTGAGCAGCTGGCGTCCACTGTCAGACGTCAGCTGACGTGGATGGCGTGCGACAGTGGACGCTAGCTGCCCAGTGATGGCGTCCACTGTCGCATGCTAGTTCTCTCAAAATGGCGTCTTTTGTTAGACGCCATCATGGACACCCTTTTTTGGTGTCCAATAGTGGATGCCCGCTTCAAAAATTGGCGAGCGGTCTGGGCTTCCACATCCTAGCGTCTGACAAAGGACGCCCGTCCTTAAATGGCGTCCATAAACGCAAGCCGTTTGTGGTCCCCCTTGAACTTTATTCTTGTAGTGATCCAGGTCATATTAGCTTCCAGAGCATTCAGTTCATTAGTCATTGCCTCAACCCATCTGTGATCTTGCTCAGCTTGAGCGAAATCAACTGGCTCAACCTCCTAGAAGACATTGTTAAAGGAGACCAAATAGGCAGAGTCAAACATGAATAATTCTGCAAGAACAGTTGCCTGAAGGGCATTGTGCCTGGTATTGCGTATAAAATCCTCTAGTTTCACTGAAGGTTGTCTATCTCTAGTATATTTCCTCACTTCATAACTATTGGATTCTGATCCTCATTATGAATACCATTCTAGATTGAAATATCCTCAACCACATCAGGCCTTTCATCCCTTGTAGTGTCAGAAGTCTTGACATCAGATTCTGAATCAGAACGAGTCTACAATTCCTGAGTAAAGGACTTATAAGGAACCTCTGCAGGATTAACAAGTGGGAGATTTGTAGAAGAAGATGGTGTGTTTGATTGAGGAGGAGAAACACTAAAAAGAAATATGGACTCCTTAAAGATGACATCCATGCTGATAAAAGTTGTGTGTTTTTTCAAGTCATACAACTTATATCCTTTAACACCAAAGGGGTAGCCTAAGAATATTCATTTCCTAGATCTAAAACCCATTTGTGTGTGCATTTGTGTCATGCAATGTGTGCAGTGTGTGCATTTCTTAGCATCCTTATCCTCTCCCTTGTCCATCTTAGGTTTCTTAGAAGGGGTTTCAGTATTAGCATTGTAAGCATTTGTGTCATGCAATGCGTCAGTAGAATCACCGATTTGCTTTTGCTTTCCACTTTCTGAAGTAAACCTAAGACCATGATAAGTGAAGGTAGTATATCCATAGATAGGACATGATCAGATTTCACATTCTCATAGCTTCCATTCAGTCCCATTAACAATTGAATTAGCTTAGACTGAGTCTCTCTTTCAAGTAATTTTTTCAGCAAATGACAGGTGCAAGAATATATGGCACCACATGAACAGACCAGAGTTGGATCTAGGTCATCAATCTCCTCCCAAGTATGCTTGATTTAACTTATAATTGCTTTGCAGTAGCAGTGTACATCATATTTTGCCTAATTGTCTTCTTAAGAGAGTTCAGAATTCATTTACGAACAAAGAGATCACATCTTAACCATTTATGAACAGGTTCCAGTAACAAAATCTTCCTTATTCTTAGATGCTAAGGCAATGAGTACATCTCTTTTCCACACAAGAAATTTGGTTCCATCAAACACATTACTAACATGTTGAAGATTAGGTTGATCATTGCTAGTAAGATAAAGAGGATCATCATACACATATAATCATGTGAAGAACTAAGGAATCAGTGTTAGGTGCCATATCAATCAATTTGAAGTCAAACAATTACAGAATCGACAAATTGAAGCAAATTTTAGCAGATTATGACTGATTCACACAAAAATTCCCGCTAACTACGCAATGTATCATCATAAAATTGGAAGAGAGAAGTATAGATTTGACGAAGAGAAGTAGAAATTAGGAAGAGATTGTGGCGCGGAATTGCTGCCAAAAAAAAGAATGAACTTAATCGAGCTAGCATGAACAACAATGGCGGATCGATTTACCCGTAGCTCTGATACCATATGAACCAGCTACTTAACCTCCATTGTTGTAGTATACCGAGTTAGAAGATAGAGAGAAGAAGAAGAAGAATATCTATCGTATTTGATATTGTGTTTGTTACATTGCGTAATGATCACATGATCTAAAAAGACATATTATAAAGAAACACAGGGTTAATATTATTTTGAACGAAGATCTTAATCGATCCACCAAAAAATGCAAGATGATACAGCATAATCCCTCGATTAACAACACTGAAGTTGTGATGGGGGTAGTGACTGATGTGATGCCAGGGGTGGTACAACGCCCATCGTATCGGGAATCTCTCAATAATGGACTGGCGCCATCGTTTGCCATTAATACAAATGCGACATTTGAACTGAATGAAGCGGAGTCCTTTATAGATGATTCTAATGATGATGAATTGGAAGACAATCATTGTGAGGACCCGACATGCCCAATGATATTGCTATCAAAAGAAGAAAAGAGGGTGTTGAGGCAATATTGGAAAGATACACTCATCATCAAGATGTTTGATAAGAACATAGGATACTATACCCTAATCTGTCAACTCAAAAAGAAATGGGCTGTTAAGGGGGACATCAAATTAACAGACATAGGTTGTGCTTACTATGTAGTGTGTTTCACAAACAGAGATGACTATGAGTTCGTCCTCCCTCAAGGGCCATGGATGATTGGTGACCACTACTTAACGATTCGTAAATAGGTCCCGAACTTTGTGACCAATGAAGAAGACATCAGATACCTTACTACTTGGATTCGCATTCCTAAACTATCAGTGGAGTATTACCACGAGTTTTTGCGGAAGATTGGGAGCGAAGTGGGGAAGGTGGTCCGCATAGATAAGACTACGACTTTAGCAGAACGGGGGCAATTCATACGGATGAGCATGGAAGTAGATCTTTCCAAACCTTTTCTCTCAAAGTTCCGACTAAATGGTCGTGTTTGGTGTATCCAATATGAAGGAATAAAACTCATCTGCTACAAATGTGGTAGACTAGGACATGGGGAAGACAAGTGTACTGCGTTCCCAAATGCCAATACTGCTATAAATGCTGAAGCGACCCCTAAGCAAGTCATCAATGAACAATCCAAGACTGGGACTCGAATGACAACTCGGATAAAGTGCCTGAAATGGGAGCAGGAGACAAGACATATAGGGAATGGATGTTGGTGACTAAACCAACCCGCAGAAGACCAAATAAGAAAAGCAAAATACATCTGAAATTCCGTCTGGGACAGCAGAAAAGGCTCATGTAATTGAGAAGGGCACGGATTCTGGGTCTAGGTTTAGACTTCTAGACCAAATTTTGGCGGAGAAACAAGATGCACAAGCATCGCATAGACCTGATTCTATGGCAAAAAAATATGTTGTGAGTGCTAATACAGAAGTGCCAGAAGGAAGTGTAAGACGTGTGAAAGGGAACTCTAATACTTCTCAAGCAGAACGTGACAACGCATGATCAGATTCTAATATCTGTGTTAACAGGGGAGTAGTGGCAAAAAGATCGATGGATGCAGGCCTTAGCATAAAGGAAACCAATGAGATGAGGAAACTAAAAATAAGATAGAAAACAAGAATTGGAAAGAGTTGAGGCTAAAAAGATATCGGACAATTCTGGTAAAGGTATATTCAATTGCACACTTAGGAATTCCGGGTTGGAAAAGGATATTGAGAATATTAGCCCTACTAATCCAAGATCTCTGGAATTGCTACCCTCTGTGTTGGGAAAAGAGAACCCCAGATTTAGCACTCACCAACTCCGAGTTGGGAGGAGGAAATAGCCTAAACCTCACCATACCTCCTGGCTCCTGCCGCCTCTGCTTAATGGATGGGATACAGGCGGGACCGGTGCTCCTGTAACTTTTTGACCATTTTAGTTATTTTTAATAACGATTAATATTAATAAATCGAGTCTCGACAAAATATTTTAAATAGTAATATTCAATTCTTGTGCCTTTGGAACCTTTCTATTTCACTTTACTGTTTGCAAAATTGAAATTTCTATCGTTATCGCAATTCTGCACGATTTCGTAAAACGGTTCATATTTTCTCATACGGACTCCGATTGAGGCGTTTCAAAAGCCTAAATTTATTATTTTTCCAATATATACACAATGGTAATATCAAAATTTTCATTTTCTAAGTGCATCAAAACAATATTGTACTAGACAGCCCCTTTGCAACGAAAATCGTCACCCGATGAATCGTTTCTCGACATTCTATTTTCGTACTTCTTTCTTAACCATTGTGTGACCAAATAAACTCATAAATATAATCCTAAGGCATGCCAAACCTTCACTTTGAAGTCTTAGCCTCAAAATATGTCTAACTAATCAAAAACACCATTTCTAGCAATGTACTTCTAAAGTATGATTAGCTAATTTGAGTAATTGTCAAATTCTTGTCCACCCTTTGCTCCCTCATCAAAGCCACGACTTGGGTGCTTATAACCAGTCATATTCTCTTCATTTACTCATTCATTCACTCACATAAACACTCCTTCAAAGATCCATCTAAAAATCAAAATAAATCATACAAGTTTTCCTAAGTTCTTAAGCCTTTACACCACCATTTTGAAGAGCATTAATCCTAGAGCTGATCAAGTGCGGGCTGTCCGTTTGGCCCGGCCCATTTGGCCCAGTTAGTAAGCGGATCTGGACAAAAACTTTTTTAAAAAAAGCGGGCCACGGACAAAGAAACTAGGCCTGCTATAATAAACGGACGGGTTTGGACTAAAGAAAATAGCCCGCGGACAGCCCGCTAGGCCCGTTAAAATATATATACTTATATAAGTTAAAGAAATTACTGACAAAAGAGACATTGAATATGATTATTGTAATACAAATTACAAAGAAATCACAAATTCCAATGTCTAAAAAAGTCAATAGACTTATCTCTTAAACCCCTAGTTACCCACTTACTCCTAAAGAATATCAATAGCCTACACTACATCAAACAATCAACCACACTTTAAATGTTGACGCATCAGCCATCAAAGTATCAAACCAAGGAACCAAGCCATTTACCTTATTTATTCTCAAATTCTCATTGATTCATGATGAAACCTTTGGTTTAGAAGACGTTGAAGGTGAAGATGAGAATGATGAGACTGATCCTACTATTGTTTATTTGAGAAATGAATAATTTTGTTAGTGAAGTTGTATTTGAATTTTGAAATAGTATCGGATATTTTTTTCAATGTGTAGAACTTTTTTGAATTTTAGTCTCTTAAATTGCGATGTCTGACTTATATTTTAAGAAAAGTAAAGACTCGATTAACTTTATTCTGGCCCACGGGCTAGCCCGCTAGCCATAAGTTGGCGGGCTTGGGCAGCATCATGTGGCCGTTATAACGGACACGGACAACAATATATGGCCCACCGGACAATTTTTTTATAGTTAGGCCCGTCCATGTCCAGCCCAAGCCCACTTTTGATCAGCTCTAATTAATCCTTTCTTTCTCTTATCTTATACTACTTATTTTCAAAGTTATTTAATAGTATAACTACTAACTTAGTTTGTTTTTGTGTCATTCTAACTAATTTATGAAGAGGAGCAAGAGAAAAGGAGCATCGATCTTCGTTTTCTTATATGTTGTAGAATCGATTATTTTTGCTCAAGGTAACCTAACTTTTCTTCGCCCTCAAATCTGGTAGTATAGTGTTTAGACTCTAAATAATATATAACATCATGTTCAGGACTAAATCATTAGATCACAAAGTTTAAAGTTAACTATTTGTTGATTATCACTTAACAATACATGCTGTAAAATGGATTCTGTGATGTATGATGTATGTTTACGATTTTTTCTGTGTAAAATATGTTTTGAATTAGCCTTAGGCTCCTTCACGAATGTTGTATATATGAATGTCTAGAATATAATAAAAATATGAAAAGTAAGTATTTATGAAAATATATATTTAATAATGATTTATTTCGTAAACCAGTAATGTATGATTTTATGTACTGTCTGGGAAAATAATATGTTTTCTGATGTTAAACGTTTCCTTTAGACTTGAAAAACATATATTATGTTCCTGGTGATGCCTATTATGTGTATGTCAAATTTCATATAAATCAATCATATATATTTTCATTAATAAAATTTGTACTAAAATAGGTCAGATCTGGAAAGATGATTTTATTTAAGAACATTTATTAATAAAAAAATAGCTTAATTGGTATTATAAGCGTCACTGATAAATATTATTAGTGTTATATCGAATACGGTTTAGTAATAAAAAAAATTATAACTTACGAAGTAACATAATGAGGTGTCGAAATCTATTTTTCACTCATATTATGACCCTAACCGCATCGTATAAATGTATGACCCCTATTTTAACCCGACCGATATAACCGAATCCTGTAACCAACTCGCCCGACTCGTGTGACATGATATGAAAAACAAAAATTTGTGTGGAAGTAATAAAGTTTGTGTAATTGACTTTTTTTTTTAACCATGATATGCTAAATTTAATTAAGAATGACTCAATTACTTATATAGTTATCCCATTAGACATTGACCAACAAAGAATTTTACTATTTGGGGTACAATTTTTTTCACAATAACTTTTTTTTAACATAAATAAATTAAAATAAACTTAGTATCTAAAATATATCAAAAAATTATCCTTTATCTTAATTTGATTTTTTTTCTAACTACATACTATATTAAATACTCCGTATTAAATAATGTATCATTACTCTTAACGTGAGTCTCTTCACTTTTTATAAATAAAAAGCATGCTCTCTTCAAGTCAATTGACTTTACATGTAAAAGATTTCAATTTTATATATCACTGCTTATATGTTATTGCATTTAGAGTCTCATAATCATGTTGGAATGATAGACTTAAATGAACATATCGAAGCATTAAATACTAAGAAAGCACATCCAACTATCCAAGAAGGGTGACGTAATAAGATAAAGATAGAAGCAGGGACATCATAAGAAACATCATTTGCTTATGTGAAAAACTCTCAAAGTCTCATAATCTTGTTCCATTAGAAGCTCCTCAGCCTGTAAAGTTTATGATTAATAGTCCACGTCACTTACAAACATTAATCATTCAATAAGTTGGCTAAAAGCTTTTAAAATTTAGATTTATTGCATTTTGAGATTATTTCATTGTAGTACAAACTAAGCTAGAATCAACTACTACCTTCCGAAGCCTTTTTAGCTCCTCTCCCCGATCTTGTGTGTGGCTTCATTTGCACCTACTTCAACTTCAACTAAACCTTTCACAAATTCGCACAAAAAAAAAATACTTGTACAAAATTTAGTTAGTGTGTACATTATTGATCTCACATATCACACACATCTGATTCGTGCAAAATGTGCCAATTTTGGCTCAATTAATGTGACCTACTATTAGAAAAGGAACTACATCAAAAAATTGGGAATCAATCAATCAAATTTTCAGTAACTTGTGCTTACTGGGACATCATATTAGTCCATACGATAGTGAAACTGCTACAACCATACTACAAAAAAGATGGCAAAAAAAAATGTCCAAGCAAAAACCACTCGACACATCGCTGCATGTAGTTCAAGTTAACGATTGCATTCTTTTAGTCTCCTTATCATTGCTTGTTGATTTTCCATTCAGCCCTGAACTCCTCGAGCTCAACTTTCATCATCCTATTCTCATACTTTCATAAATTATCACGTCATGCTTGCTTGATAATTCAGCACTTAAATGCTAAACAAAGGGGTACGTACATGAATGAAGTTAATAGTATAGTAGGATTCTGTTGGGTGGATTATGAGGCCTTTTGCCCTAAATTCCATATGTGGGTATGTGGGTATGTGGGTATGTCCTGTAATTATAAGTGCATACTTTAAGTGATTTATAAACAATTAAACCATATAGTATTTGCATGGAATGATAAATATTGATGGGAGTTGGCAAAATTGCTGCGAGTCACCCGCCCATGAGGCCCTTGGGTGATCCGCCCCAGGAACAAGAAGAGAGCCTACCCAGCATAACCATCCTACGAAGATTGCTGAAATATTCCAAGGCACGCACCTGCCCGGCAGGGCCAATACCGCCAGCCGAGCAGGGCAGTCAAGCCCCCCTGCCTGCTGGCCCTCAGGGTGCTCCAACCCCCAGCAAGAGTAGGGGAAACCAGGGGCCCTTCCGTCATTTCGCCTAAGATAAAGGAGAATGGGTGGATAAGGTGAAGCAACTTGTCACCCCCTCATCCATCCATTTAGGGCTGTTCACCGGTCCAAACCCGGACCGGACCGGCTTGACCCGCAGACCGGAAACCCATAAAATCTAAACCCGCGGACCGGACCGGTTAACAAAAAACCCGGCCCGGACCGGACCAGACCCTCTTAAGACCGGACCGGACCGACAAAATACACTAAATTTGATTAATTTTTTTATGTGTGGACCGAACCGGACCGGACCGGGAACCGGCATCAAAGTTTTTGGAGAACCGGAGACCGGACCGGTATGTAGTCGGTCCGGACCGGACCGGACCGTACGGTCCGGTTCGGTCGGGTTTGCCGGTTCGGGTCACTTATTGAACACCTTTACATCCATTCTTCCTCTCTCCACCTCTCTTTCTCTCTCTCTCTCTCTTGTGGTAAGGTATAAATACTCTCCCATTTCCCACTTGAGAGGGGTTGGATTTTCTCTCTCTAGACTCTCACTCTATAACCGCCACCTAGTTCCTCACGAGCTAGGTTCCTAAAGGCTATTCACGGACTGACTTAGGCATCAGAGAGGGTTCCCCCGGACACCTCCGGGGCCCTGTGTGTTCATTGTGCAGGGACAGACCGTCTTCGCCAGGGAAGTCCGATCATCGGAGTGAGGAGAAGGGGAGATCAAAGGAAGTCAAACACAGACCGTTTAAGCATCAACAGCATTTGCTAAGACCCGAGTCCAAAGTCGGGTTTAATTGTTTCCATACCAGAACAATTTGGCGCCGTCTGTGGGGAGGTTTCTGGTTGTACCCACGAATCACCAACAAAAAATCAACCACAATCAATCACAACAAAATGCCTGAAATCATAGAGGCTAACTCTGGGGCGGGTCCGACGGTACCACCGGTGATCCCCCCATATGGAATGCCTGCGCCTGGGAGAACGCCTGCTGCAACAATCCCAGGGGTAGGGCGCACCAGCCTTCATGGGGCGCCTGATGGAGGAGCTGCAGTTACAGCTGGGCAGGTTGGCCATCAGAGGCCTAATTTAAACCTCACCCCTGCCCAGGTTCTACAAACTGCAGCCTTCTTTTCAGCAATGCTTAATCAAGAATTCACTCCAGAAGACTTGGTTGGCAGGATCGCAACTACTCCTAGGCAGCTTCACTTTGAAAGTGGAGGAGGTGTCAGGGGTACGAAGCGAACCGCTGCCAGGAAGATTCAACAGAAAGCAGTAAGGGTCGCTCAAGGAGACCAACAAGCCCAGAAACGCATTGCTAGCAACCAAGAGCAGCCAGCTCAACAACAAGCATTTTCTATACACACTACAGAGTCCACAGCTGCCAGGAAGAAGAGGGGTCTGTCTCAAGGCCTCCAAGATCGAATGAGGCATAAGGAGCCTGCATTTAAGCGTCTGGGAGAGAGGCAGGGCGGAGTCTTCTCTAGGTTGACGCCAGCGGCCGAGGAACAGCCAACTCCAGGGCTGTCCCAGAGCCTCCAATCCAGGCTTAACCAGGGACGGCCGCTTGAGTCAAGGCATCCCCAGGACGACAACCTTGATCAGCCCCAGAGAAAGCGATCCAGACACCCCTCCCCTGGTAGGAAGGACGAAGCTATAAGCAGGCTGCCACCGAGGCACCGCTCCCCCACTGCAAGGAAACCGACCCCTAAAAAATGGGATGACCACGGTTACCACTCTGGGGGAAGCAGGTCACGAATGGTGGGTAGGCCCACAAAAAATTCTCTCCACCCTAACGTACAAGAGTATCCCATCCCAAAGATCAAAATGCCCTCCGTCAAATTTGACGGGACCTCAGTTCCAGAGGATCATTTGGCAGCATACGAAAGTCACATGGGTATGTATGATGTGGACGATGCAGTCTGGTGCAAAGTCTTTCCAACTACCCTTGTCGGGCTAGCATAGGGATGGTTCAGGGATCTTCGTCAAGGTTCGATTAGCTTCTTCATAGAGTTGGCCGAAGCTTTCTTGGAACAATATGCAGGGAACAAGAGGCGTCGGCTCACTCGATTTGACCTGATGACCCTAAAGCAGAAGAAGGGCGAAAGTGTCAGAGACTATATGAAGAGGTTTGATCTGTCCTACCAGCAGGTCAAAGAAATTGATGACTCAACTGCAGCATACGCGCTGACCATCTCGCTGCTCCCAGGAGAAATGAAAAACCAAATGATCAGGGCTCAGCCTGAGACCCTAGCCAAAGCGCGAAAAATTGCGGAAGGTTTCATACTGCAGAAAGAGTTCCACAGCCTGCCGGACACCCCCGCAGGGGGGACCGCAGGGTGGACACGGCAGAGCTGAAACTGGGAAGTATAGAGCCGAGGAGGGAGATACCCCAAGAAAGGAGCGCGTGGCATACCAGCCCAAATTTGGCAGCTATACAGCTCTCAACAAGTCCAGGGCAGAGATCTTTGAGTTAGAGAAAGAGACAGCTAAATGGAACCGCCCAAACAAACCACGCAGCCCAAAGGGGGATCCGAAGAAATTCTGCACGTTCAATGACTGTGTAGGGCATACCACCGAGGAATGTCGCCACCTGAAGGATGAGATTGAGAAACTCATCAGGAATGGCTGGCTGAGCAATTATGCAGCGAGGAACAAGACCCAGAAGGACACAGTGGAGAAGCCTGAGGGCTCTGTGCAGAACCGTATGATTATCCACGTAGTGTTAGGGAGCACAGAAGGCCAGACAAGCCGGAGAAGTCAGAAAAGGCAAATTCGTGAGTTACGAAACCAGATCTGCTACGCTGAAAGAGCAGGAAGTCCCAAAGGAGTCACCCTGAGCATCACCCCTGATGATGCAGGGCGAGTAATATACCCCCATAGTGACCCTTTCGTTCTGTCCCTCGAGATCAGCAATCATATCGTGAAAAGATGCATGGTGGACACAGGCGCCTATACAAACCTCTTTTATAAGGACGCTTTTGAAAAAATGAACCTAGAAAAGCGGCATCTCAGGCCAGCCCCTAGATCACTGTATGGATTCAGCGGGGCAGGCGTACTTCCCATGGGGATTATAAAATTGCCAGTAACATTTGAGGAGGGAGCCTCCGCCAGGAATGTCAGGGCTTCATTTGTTGTAGTAGATGCAAGATCTGCATACAACGCCCTGATAGGCAGAGCTACCTTGGACGAAATTGAAGCCGCCATATCGATCAGGGCTCTAACTGTAGCCTATGTGACAGACTTTAGTATAGAGGGGAAAGTGCACGGAGACCAAGAATCAACCAGACAATGCTATTCTGTGGCCCTGCAAACCCATGAGACCCAAAGAAAGGGAAAGAGAAAAGCTTACGGTTCCCCCAGCAGGGAGGGTGAGATTCCAGCTGACCATCAGGCAGCTGACCACCTTGAACCTGGGGGAGAAAGCATGCTGGTGGACCTAGAGCCAGGGAGACAAGTCCTCATAGGGGCTGACCTGGAAGAGTCCTACCAAGCAGAACTGATTGAGGTCCTAAGAAGTAACAGGGATGTGTTCGCCTACTCGGCGGATGAAATGCCGGGATTCGATTCAACTTTTATCATTCACAGGCTGAATGTAAACGCGGAGGCCCGCCCTGTGAAGTAGAAAAAGAGAAACATGTCTGCAGAGAAGGAGCTAGCCATCAAAGAGGAAATAGAAAAACTACTGAAGGCAGATTTCATAGAAGTTTGCGACTACCCTGAATGGCTAGCAAATGTAGTAATGGTGAAAAAGTCCTCAGGGGCATGGAGGATGTGCGTGGACTTCACAAACCTTAACAAAGCCTACCCAAAGGACTGCTACCCCCTTCCAAGAATAGACCAGCTGGTAGACGCCACTAGTGGATACTCCATGCTGAGTTTTTTGGACGCTTTTTCAGGGTATCATCAGGTGTATCTTTGGCAACTTGACAGGGTGAAGTGCGCCTTCATCACCAGCCATGGCACTTACATGTATAAAATGATGCCATTTGGACTTAAAAACGCGGGCGCCACTTACCAAAGGCTAGTTGACAAGGTCTTCGAAAATCAGAAAGGTAGAAACCTAGTGGCCTACGTCGATGACGCCATCGTAAAAAGTAGGGGGAAAAGGAGCATCTGATGGATTTACAAGAGACTTTCTCCTCCCTGCGAAGATACAAAATGAAACTCAACCCCAAAAATGTACGTTTGGAGTTCGCTCGGGAAAATTCCTAGGTTTTTTGGTTAGCGAAAGAGGAATAGACGCCAACCCTGAAAAGGTTCAGGCAGTCTTAGACCTTCCAGAACCAAAAACCATAAGAGACATCCAACGCCTGACTGGCAGGATGGCTGCCCTGGCGCGCTTCATCGCCAGGTCAGCAGACAAATCAACCCCGTTCTTCAAAATCCTAAAAGGAAACAAACAGTTCAGATGGGAGAATGAGCAGAGATAGGCCTTCAAGCAACTCAAAGAGCACTTAAAGAAACTCCCCACCCTGGCAAGGCCAGTGGCAGAGGAAAAGCTCTTCCTATACATCGTTGTGACAAATTCAACTATAAGCGCAGTTATCCTAAGAGAAGAAGCAGGCTCTCAGCAGCCTATATACTTCATAAGTCACGCCCTGGGGGCAGCAGAAAAAAAAAAATTACCCGGTGGTAGAAAAGACAGCCTACGCAGTCGTCATCGCAGCCCGAAAGCTCAGACCATACTTCGAGGCGCACCCTGTCGTAGTACTGACTAACCAACCATTGGAAAAGGTCCTGGAAAAATTCGAGAAGTCGGGAAGGCTGCTAAAATGGGCCATTGAACTGAGCGGGCTGGAAATATCCTACCAACCCAGGGCATCCATCAAGGCACAAGCCTTGGCGGATTTTCTGGCCGAATGCTCTCATTCAGAGGAAGACGATCCCCCTGCCGGCGAATGGATAGTATATACAGATGGATCCTCTACAGCCAACGGAGCAGGGGCCGGGGTCGTATTGACCAGCCCTGAAGGAGTGGACTTTGAGCACGCTCTCAGGTTCACCTTCCCTACATCTAACAATGAGGTCGAGTACGAAGCCGTCCTCACAGGCATAAATTTAGCCAAAGCCGCAGGGGCAGAGCGGGTTATTTTAGCAACAGACTCCCAGCTCATAGCCAACCAAATCAATGGAGAATATGAAGCAAGAGACCAAGCAATGGCTGCGTATTTGGATAAGGTAAAACAGGAGCTGTCAGGACTCAAGTCCTATGAAATCAGGCAGATTCCCCGGTCCCAGAATAACCGGGCAGATGCCCTGTCAAAACTAGTCAGCTCCAGCTTGCAAGACATACGGAGATCGGTCTGGGTGAACATAGTCCAAGAAAAATCCAGCCAGTTAATGTCATTGAAGAAACTGGCCCTGAAGATTGGATGACTCCCATCATCCAATTCAAAAAGCATGGGATTCTACCATCTGACTCTGCTCAAAAAAGAAAGACGCTAGCAAGGGCCGCATGGTTTATACTGATAGGAGATGACCTGTACAAAAAGTCATTTTCCTCACACCTGCTCAAGTGTTTGGGGGCAAGGCAGGCTGAGGAGGTCCTAGATGACATTCATTCTGGAATCTGCGGTCATCATATAGGAGGGAGGTCCCTGGCCCACAAGGCCCTGAGAGCAGGATACTACTGGCCAACCCTGCTGGCAGATGCGAAGGATCTAACTCGAAAATGCAGGAAGTGCCAACTCTTTGCCCCCTCGATTCATGCCCCGGCTCAGGAGCTCAGGCCAATCCTATCTAGGGGTGTTCAAAAATTGTCCCGGACCGGCAAACCGGACCGGACCGGACCGTAAGGTCCGGGTAGGTCCAGACCGGGGCACGTACCGGTCCGGTCTCCGGGTCCCAAAAAAGTTGGTAACCGATCCCCGGTCCGGTCCGGTCCGGTCCACACTTTAAAAAAATATCAAATTTAGTGTATTTTTACGGTCCGGTCCGGTCCGGTCTTAAGAGGGTCCGGTCCGGTCCGGTCCGGGTTTCTTTGTTAACCGGTCCGGTCCGCGGGTTTGGGTTTTTTGGATTTCCGGTCCGCGGGTCAAACTGGTCCGGTCCGGGTTTGGACCGGTGAACACCCCTAATCCTATCCCATATCCCTTTTGCTCAATGGAGAATGGATATATTGGGTCCCTTCACTACAGCTACAGGAGGCCGGAAATTTCTGATAGTAGGGATTGACTACTTTACAAAATGGATCGAAGCTGAAGCAGTCCCTAACATCACTGAGCCTGCAATCAGGAAGGTCATCTGGAGGAACATCATAACCAGGTTTGGCCTGCCAAAGATGCTAGTGTTTGATCATGGAAGGCAGTTTGACAATGACCCCTTGAGAATCTGGCTGGAAGGCCACGGAATAGCAGTCGCCTATTCCGCCATCTGCCATCCACAAACTAATGGGCAGGCTGAGGCTGCCAACAAGCAAATCCTGAATGGGTTAAATAAAATGGTAGACGACCTCAAGGGCAGATGGGCAGACGAATTGCCAAGCATCCTGTGGTCAATCAGAACCACTCGCAAAGAGTCTACAGGACATACTCTTTTTGGCCTGGTCTATGGAGCAGAGGCCCTGCTACCCATAGAAGCACGAATACCTACCCTGAGGTCCAAACAGTATAACAGGGCGGATAACGAGGCATCGATGGCTGAAGCCCTGGACTTAGTCCACGAAGTCAGGAAAGAAGCCAGCATTAACATAGCCGCCTACCAGTAATGAATGAGAAGAGCGTACAACAGAAGAGTAAACGAAAGAAGCTTCCAAGTAGGAGATTTGGTCCTAAGAAAAATGCAGGCAGTGGGAAAATCACGTGAACATGGAAAGCTGAGCGCCAACTGGGAGGGCCCATACGAGGTAACCCAGATTAAGGGGCCAGGCACCTACAGGATCGCCAATCTTGAAGGCCAAGAATTGGCTACCCACTGGAATGCGGACACTTTGAAGAAATACTACGTCTAATACTAGGAAGCTAAGTAGCTTTTTCCTTTCAAAGAAAACTGGCGGAGGACGGTCAAAATTAAATGTCGACGACTCCGACCACAAATGACTGTAAAAGTTTCTGAAAAAATGAAAGTCTGCAATTCATACTCGTTGTCTGTTCAAAATTAGCAATTTCTTACACACAAACGAGCAGGGGGCAATAGGGGGAGGCCCCCCTGTTGCTGAAACCAAGGAAAATAGGCCCCCCAACAAAATTTTAAGTCTCCCTGCCTACCTCCGTGCAGGCAGGGGGCAGGCCCCCTGGACTTCGACCAGAAGCCAGGATCAGGCCGGGCCCCACGTGCCGAACGAACAAGGACTGGGGGCAGCCCCCCAACCTTGTATAAAAAACGCAAAAACCTCCTCCCTGCCTCTGGGCAGGCCCCCTGGACTTCGAACATAAGCCAGGGTCAGGCCAGGCTTCGCACGCCAAAACGAACAAGGACTGGGGGCAATCCCCCAACCTTGTATAGAAATATGATAGAGCAAAGTTGGGTTTAATTGTTTCCATACCGGAACAAATATGATAGAGCAAAGTGTAAACATTTTTAAACAAATACATATCCTTTTAGCATTTTCCACTTAAACTTCCACGACTATTTTCCAGAAATACATAAATTAATCGTATTTTCAAACCCGTAAAGCTAATCCTATTTTGGAAATTCATAAAAACATAAGTTTACTTGGTTGCCTACTTGCCTTGACTATTTCTGCAGAAACAGTGATCTCAATATACTGGTGTTATGAGTATCTCTATCAACAAAGATTGCTAAAAATAAATTATCTGGAGCCAACTAGATGCTAAAGAAAGATAGAAGATGTTACAGCGTATGTAAAAGATTCGAAGTGATAAAATTTTCAATGTCTTCACGATTTGGCAATTGACCTGAAAATTGGTTCATAGATATTGAAAGCACATTACATCTGATGTAATCACTAACAGGACCAAACATTTTATGAGAAAATGAGTACTCGCCGAAATTGAAACAATAACGGGATAAGAATTCGAAGCCTCATAGAGTTTCTGATGGACATTAGGAAAAACATTTTTGCCAAACCATGCCCGTGTATCAACCTCTTCTTGGTATCCCTTGAGTAATGCATTGGACGAACTCAATTTATCCTCGGGTGGTGCCTTCTTGAAGTCTATCGTAATGCAATATACAAACAACATAAAAACACATACATCAACATAGAAAGAGATCACTTTGTTCCAATCGTAGCATGTTGAAATGTTCCCAACCTCAAACTACTATCTAAAATTTGGTTATACCTACTCATGCAGTCCCTATTACATGAACTTAAACAATGGCTACTACATGAACTAATGTAATCAACTACGCTTGCCTTTATAAAACCGTAATTTCACCCTGAACAATAATCTCAACAATAAAGATTAACGTACCTGATCCGATATTACACGGTATGATGACGAAAATGAAACAACTATAGTAAATAACAACACTGTGTAACATAGTACATTCACATTTTCAGGTAAAATATCAAAACAATGCTAAAACACCAATTTAGCGGAACAAAAATACGACCTCGAGTACTTTCAGCAAGTTTATATTTTTCGGGTTGTTCTCCTGATTTTCCCCAATCTGAACCCCTTGCTCATCCAGTAAACTCTTTTCTTTCTCCAATTCAAAATCTTCAAATGCACGAATTAAAAATCACACGTAAAATTATGATTCCCTAAATCAAGCCCTGCGCAACGATCAAGCTATCTAATCGATAGTGGAATTGGGTTAAAATTCATCCAAAACATGAAGATAATTAACAAACCTTCAAAAAATTAGCGACAACAGAAATTGGAGAAACAACAGTAGGTCCGTCTATCCCTCTCGAGTACGCCTTGGGGGACCTCCATTGATGAACTTGAATCTGATAATAGAAATTTCGTTGACAAAGGATGTAAATATACTTAAAAGTTATAGCTGGAGAAAATAACTTAACGGGAGAAAATACTTCCGTAATATAGACTCATAACCTTATAAACTGTATTCTGTATACAATAAATGCATACCCCTTTGTTTTCCAGTATCGATAGCTAATCTTCAAAAATTCAAAAAATAATTCAGAAAAATATTTAAAGAAAAAGTATTCCAATGTCGAACTAATCCAACTAAGACCACTTAACCCTACAATTAAGCCCAATTATTGAACTATCCCGTACAAAAAATTGACAAAAACTTAACTAAAACAAAGAAAAGTACCTAAAAGTTCTAATTCTGAAGAATAATCATTGAATCCGTCGGTGCGAAGAAGTGGAATTCAACCTAATATTCATAAACTGAAATTATAACTGAGCAAAGTATATAAGTCTAAAAAAAAATCCACACCAATTTTTTCCTTGTTATCCTATACCAATCACACCAAAATCAGAATAATTTACTAAACGACAAAACAAAACATCAAACTTTTATAGAATTCAACATTCACAAACAAGCCCATAAGGGTGTTGCCTAGTGGTTAAAACTTGTGGTCATCGGCCCAAGGGTCTCAGGTTCAAGCCCCTGCAAGCGCGAACTTGTGGTAGTTGTATGGCTTGAGACTATGCCTCTAGACTTCGAGCTGTCGCCCACGGGCGGTTTACCTTGGTGTGCGTGGTTTGCAGGCTATGCGTACACCCGAGGGTTTACCCAGTGCGCACCAGAAAGGTAGCGGCTGCGGGTTCCCTCGTTCATCAAAAAAAAAACATTCACAAACAAAATTCATCGACAATGTACCATTCTCCACCAAAAAATCAATCAAACACACCAAACTCAACATAATTCAGCAAGCAATCACCATAAAAACCCAAACTTGAGCTCGAAAAAAAGACGGACAAACGGGCAGATCTAGAGGATGGCGGTTTAATCAACACGAAAATACGGGTTCATTGTCGCAACACATATCTTACAACGTACGGCGCGTAGGGGTGTCGTGATCAAATCTGGCTGAGGTCGAATCTCACTATGTCGATTCCTTCCGATGACATGTCAGTTGGCGTCATTGATTGAATTGATTGGTTGATTGAATTTTTGGGAGAAATTTGTTCTGATTGAATTGGGTTTTTTTTTTGTTCTTTTGGTTTTTTTTTTAAATTTGAGAGAAAGCTAGAGAGAAGAGGGAGAGACGAAATTTTCCGATGATATACCAATACAATTATGGATGATTTTGCACAGGATATTAGTTTAGGTAGTGGGATAGAAGTTGGGCAAAGTAGGGGAGGTTACTGAAGATAGGAAACTGCTGGGGAGGTTATTGAAGATGGGAAACTGCAGCAGTTTTTTTAATTGTTTTTCAACCAAGCCAACTCAGCATCATGTCATTGACATGTCAGCGTCTATGTGGATGCCTACGTGGGTGAATGTGGAGGCTCTAAATGTTTTCGCTTTAAAAGATAAAGAAGATAGGTATCTAAAATAAATATTTGGTTAACTTTCATGATTTTTAAGTATTTTAAAAGATTTAAAAGAGAGTACTGAAAATCGTATCATTTTCGTTTTTAATTTCTTAAAAATAATAAAACTTCTTATTTATGAAAAATGAGTTTATATATGGAAGCGTAACTCATAAAACTATATTTAATATGAAAATCGTGATTCAAAAATGACATTTGAAAAATGACTTATTTTGTATCCTTAATAATGTTACCGATTTCGTTATTACTTAAATTATTTTTGTAAAACTCTAAGTTTTGAGAAATATAATACTTGATAAGGTTAAAAATAATTTTTATAATTATTATAAATTTATTTGATTGTTGAAATATTTTACTAAGTATAAATAGGTTTTAAAAGATAAGTATATTTATACAAATACGAAACCGTGTAAAAATATTAAATACATACACTTGAAGTATAAATGTACTAAATATTTATGCCCAAAAAGTATAGGGAACTAAAAGACGAATAACCCAAAAGTACTAAGTTAAAACATGCTTAAATGTGCTAAACAACCCTTAAACTTATTAATAACCACATAAGGACTAATTAGT
This sequence comes from Agrostemma githago, assembly GCA_958450325.1. NCBI lineage: Eukaryota > Viridiplantae > Streptophyta > Magnoliopsida > Caryophyllales > Caryophyllaceae > Agrostemma > Agrostemma githago. The sequence continues at coordinate 62,778,921 of OY288246.1, read as the reverse complement.
GACTAAGTCAAAACTAAGAGTTGACTAGTCCATCTAGGTCAAACTTTGACTCTTTATGTCAACATAGACCAAGTCAAAAAGAAACTCATCTTAAATAATGTACTTAGAAATAATTGAATTTTTTAATCAAATCTCAACTAATGAACGCTTCAAATAATATACATCAAATAAAACGTTCCAAATCTCTAACATCAAACATACTTAAGATATTCAGTCAAGTAAAATACACATAATATAATTATGATGATCGTTTAGTAAATCATTTCTAAATTAGCTTAAGGAACTGTTGTACCTTCGGGTCAGTCAGTGTCCTATATGAATCAGTGGACCTTCTCAGTGTTCCATTTCTTGGAGCTTTATGTACCTTAGGGACAGTATGCATCCTTCCGGTTATCAGACCTAAGTTCCTACGGGAGTCTGACTATTCGATACCAAGTGAGCCAAATGTAGCAACTGTACCTTCGGGACAGTATGCGATCATTCTGGTTGTCTGAACCACTGATCCTACGGGAGTCTAAGTGTCCAGCATCCTTATATGTCTCCTATAGATAATCTATATCGTAGTATCGTTATTTGTTGGGCAATGTTATGCCGAGGTTTAGAGATCGACGTGACGGGAGTAGGGGTGTTCACCGGTCCGGAACCGGACCGGACCCGGTTGGACCGAAGACCAGCCACATGCCATCACCAGAACCGAAGTCCGGACCGGTTGGGTGGCAGACCGGACCGGGATCAGACTTGTCAGACCAGTCTTAACCCGGACCGGACCGGAAGACCCGACTGGCGCGTAAATGTTTGTGAGTTTGTAACTTGAAATGTTGTAAGTTCCAATAACATCTGTGATCGGGTTGGAAAAGCTTGAAACTTTGGGTGCGAAAATGGAGGAAGAAAGTGGATTATTATTAGGGTTATTTCATGGGAATAATCTCAACTATGCGTGTGATTCTTAAATTAATCCGAACTATACGTAATCTCATTTTAATATGAACTACGACTTCATTAACCTCGCTTTGCTATGGGTGACCGTCTACCTGTTGAACCTCTCTTATTCAACTCTTTCTCTAACTCTTTTTCTTCTGATTCACATTTCGTGTTCATTTTTTGCCATTGAAAAAAAAATCCAAAAATTTATCTTCCATTTCGTTTTCATTTAGTCTTATAGAAGCTATGAAAAAAATATGTTTTTATTGTTATTTTGGCTTTCACGATGACTGCAACGGACCTAATAAAACCCTAGAAAGTTACAACAAGTCCCTATGACCTGTAATAGCATGTCATAATTTCATAAATAACAAATCGAGATTAATGAATGCGTAGTTCATATTAAAATGAGATTACGTATAGTTTGGATTATTTTAAGAAGCACACACATAATTTGTATTATTCCCATGAAATAACCCTTATTATTATTATGGGAAGTACGAGGAATGGAGAGTTTAGTGGAGGAGAGAGTGTGAGTGTTTGAAGGTTTAACAATGGAGGTGAAGAGAAGGTGAGGTGGGCAACAATGGCGGAATTTTAACACTGTGTTCATCGTTTTTTATTATCAATGTCTTGTTTTCACATTGTCATAATAGTTCTTTGTGTTGTTCATACTCTGGAGAAGTGGAATATCACGCTAATTACTCAACTCCGATCTTCCGGTCTACTCCGCACTACTACAAAACATGATATAGACATGGGTCGTTTTAACTAATAGACATGGGTTTCGCGACCCATGTTAAGTTGAGTGACATCTATTGTCCAATACTTAGACATGGGTCGTATGTCCTATGTCTATCTAAAACATAGAAATAGGTTTTTCAATTAACCCATGGTTTTTTGTTCGCCCCATGTTTATTGTCATAGTACAGACATGGTTTATTTGTTTGCCCCATGTTTATTGTCATAGTACAAACATGGGTTTTTCGTCTGCCCCATGTTTATTGTCATAGTAATCAGTCCGAAAATGATATCAATTATTAATGCTTTCCGTATTTTTTATAAGAAACTGCAATCCAACCGAAACCAAAATAAATCTCATAAATTATACAACGTCGAATTGGACGATCAAACGTTCCATATTTCATCAAAGTAGTCATCATCCCAAACAAATAAGTAGCTTAGATAAAAAAAACTACACAATTACGCGATGTACCAATAATAAAATCTCTTCCTACTACAACCAATCTTTTTAGCTCATACATTGAATACTACATGCATGTCTCATACTTCTAATTTTGAAGATAATAGTTAGCCCACAAATCGCGAACCTCATCGATGTCTTCTTGTGAATACATGGCAAGTACTTTGAAGTGCTGCAACAATTTCAATATAATTGAAAGCGAATACTTCAAGAACATAAATACTTTGATTATAACATAGAGAAAATGTGTATGTGCTCGAAGTCTTGTTACCTTATCAATAGTTCCCTTCAAACTAGAAGAAGTGATTAAGTCGGTCATGTACTTCATTATGTAGTAGCCACATTTTGTGTTCCCCGGCTAACATGCACACTATAGCAACATATATACCAACATCAGCAATTCAATCACAAACAAGAACCAATAAGGCAACATGCATCAAATCCAATCAATAATTAGCCAAAATAATTAGCCAAAGTAGTTCATAAAAACTAAGCAGGAGCCATACATGTTGATGTAGTTAAAACAAAAAGAAAGACAGGTAGGTAGGATGAGATGAGGAAGCTAGACTTGAGAGGAGTCATTCATTCCAACAAGCCTACTTGACTTGCTGCCAAATAAATGCAGTAGCTAGTAGATAGAATGGACGACTTCTACTGCGCTCTAGATGTTTAGCAATGAAATCAGGATCACGAATCGTAGAAAACCAAGCCTTACAAACTGATCTGAAAAGCATACACAAGCATACTCGTAGAATACCATTAACAACCCGCAATTATGATCCACTTCAATCCATCCATCCATCCCTCCCTCAGCTAGCTACACTTTTGTTTTTCTTTATTTGCTGCAAATAATAATACGGAGTAATAAACGCGGCTAATTATTGAGTTTCGGGAACAGGGAGTAGGCAATCAACATTTCTTCATGTGGCTTGTTGGAGTAAAGACGGGATCCGAGAGATATTCCTTGATAGAGTAGCACGTCTCATTAGAAAAGGGGAAAATCATATCGAAAAAAGACGTACCAGGTAGCACGTCTCATGTATTGCTTCCACGAGTCGCTACCTGCTTCTCTTCCACCACCGGTTGCCTTCTCACCCCCGAAAGCACCTCCAATTTCAGCACCATTGGTCAATATGTTTACATTCACCATTCAACAGTCACTTCCTGAAGGACTAAAGTCACCCAAATTTTAGCTAACGTGATCTTAATAGAAATGTATGCTATGTATTGTAATAAAATCGATACATGTGTGGAAAAGATAGAGCATGTACCAGATCCATTTAAACATAGCTTCAGGTCTTTTGGTGAATATAGAACTGCTCAATCCTTGGGGAACCAAGTTGTTTATTTCTATAGCTTCTTCTAGTGTCTGCACACACAAACAATGAAAGTAAACAAAAAAAAATTACGGCAGGATGAGAGTCAAAATGGGGTAGGCTAGTTCTGAGACATAATTTTCTCAGGTTCCTGCAAGAAAAACAATGACATCAACACGAAAATGAATCATCAAGAAATTTAGCAAGCTCTTGAAATTAATCATATTCTTGTTAAGATTTGAAACACAGGTAAACGATAACACTACATTAGACCAGTCCCCTGAAGAAATCAGTGTATTATTTATACTGTTCGATAAACAAATGTTGCAATAATCAAATCTTTAGTACAGTGTAATTCGATAATCAATCAATCAATCAACATCAGAGGCTTAGTCCCAAAAAGATTTGGGGTCGTCTAACATGAATCAATATCCGTAGTCATCATTTAAAAAACAAATAAAATAAAAATAAAATAAAATGAAAGGCGGACAATACAATAAAATAATAATAAAAATACAGTTTGAAACATTGGGACTGTATACAAAACCTAAAATTGGAAGCTATAGGTGATTCAACTATACAACTACAGTTTCTCGAAAAAAACGGAGGATGCTGTAACCAACTTAATTAAAAGAATAAGTTTCGGCTGATTGTTATCGAAAGTATAGCAGGAAACCACAACGAAAGGTGAGAAATTACCAGGGCATTTGAAACAGTGGAGTTCACCACAACTGCAGCAGCTAAGACATTGTCAGAGAAGACAAGATAGTGAAAAAGATTACGGTCTTGAATGTTCTGTCGATTAGGATATACTTTCTCCTATGGCGGTAATGTGAAGTACTCTGTAGTGAGTCTCATAGAAAAGCAATAAAGACCTTTAGGCGTGGTTCTTCCGGCAAGTTCACTAAGAAATGTTGTTTGTATCCTCTGAGATTGGACTTGGTCTTCTGCATTGTGTGTCATCGCACAGAGCTTGTTTATCATGCTAGGGCAATCAGGATACGCACGACTAGCTTTTGACAGGGTGTACTCCATCATTTTTATTTTCTGAAGAGCACTGCGCATAGAACTACTTTAGACATGAATATAGGTCCAAGGCCATATAATGACTCAAAGATACAGCAATAACTCTATTCTTGACATAAATATCCCGTTATATGTTCAGACAACATAACTCTACATTGGAAAACATAGTTTAAATTAGCGGGTTCCCTCGGGTACCCTGCAAATAGTGAAACGTTCAGACTTTGGAGCAAATTCTATCATGTCATTGAATAAAAATACATATAGCACATATTTTGTACGAGCAAGTAGCGAATCCGAAAGGGCATTTCATAGAGAATCCAGTAACCATGGTAAAGGAGACAGCTATCCTAAAACGTGTGCAAATGCCCTAACAAACAAGCTAAAAAACATAGCGTACGAGTACCTTTTTGATAAGTCTGAATCTCTTCTAGCATCACCTAGTATTCTTTCGATCTCTTTTATACGAAGCCTCAAGTCTTTCACTAAATGTGTGTTACTTGAGCTAATTGCAAAACTCAAGTATGTCTTCGTCCTAATCACCTGATCTTTCATTTGGAACAGTCTTTCATCTATAGTCCGTGGTGTCTCACCACGTGAATTTTTTCCATGTCGTAGTCCATGATGTAGTTGATTAGATTTTTTAATCGGCTAGTCCTATCATGTCAAGTGTAAAAAAAAGAAATAAAAATAGGACACATATATTACCTAAGGTATTGCCCATAAATTCTTCTTTATCAACTTCAAAACAACAGACAAATTGAAGTTATTGTGCTATTGTGGTATCTCAGAATGTAGCTAATACGGAGTATATTGATCGCCTTAAGTAATTATGCACAAAACGGCTCCGGGAACATTAAACAACTGGGCCGATTGAGTAACACGTGCACTGCGTCAAAGACTCCCGCGTATGGTCATAGGGGGTAAGGGGGATTGAATTTATCCAATACTTGGGGACACTTAGATTAACCATATTGCATAGCTTTAGAGATTAGTCAAACATACAAAATGAATTCAGATTAACGGATCATTCCATGAAACCTGACAATTTCATATGTAAAGTCCAACACCATGTGTTAAGTCGATGAGAAAAAATATTCAGGGGTTTAGAGATGTCTAATCACCATGGACCTTTCAAATCAAATGTATAATTCATTGAGATACCAAACTATCCGATAAGTCTATCTAACGTATGCCGGCAGTAATTTAAAAATTAAAATCATTCCAATTCTATAAACTAATATACTCCTTGGTATCTATTGATATTTGTTAGAGAAACTTAATTCGTTTCAAAGGAAAACACTTTCCCATATAGCAAGATCGCTCAATACAATTCCCGCAAGGGTGAGAGAATAACGAAACACTAACATGTACGGAGTACAATACCTCATTACCTTGTGATATCTTTCAATTTTTGGTCAAATAAATCGAGAATCATCATTTGTCATAAACAACACCACAGAGCCTTAGTCCCAAAAAGATTTGGGGTCGGCTGAACTCAAGAATTATCAACAAACACATATAAGTCAATTTTAGTACAATTTTAGTACGATCGGCCCACCTTGAATAAACAAGTTAGATTAAACAAGCCAATGTAAGTATAAATTCGACTCACTCTCACCAATACTCAATCCATTATTTAATTGACGAAGAGGCAATGCATACTATTGCTAGTCAATTGTTATAAAAAAATAATCAAGACTTCGCATTCACACCCAAAACAATCACCGATAAATTAATGATACTAAACACCTCAATGATGAATTGCATACTGAATACCGATAAATTAATGATACAAAACACCTCAATGGACGTATTGCATACTGAACACCGATAAATTAATGCTACTAAACACCTCAATGGACGAATTGAATACTACCTTACTATCGTCTTTCCTTTCTTTGGCTGAATCGGTTTGATTTCTTCACTAACGGTGCGCGCTCATTTGCTAAACAAACACACACAAAATCGACCAACAAAAAGCCAAAATCAGACTACATCATCACATCAATCAATCAACCAATAGTAACAATTTTTACCAATCAATTCGACAACAAACCTCTTCGTTGAGGTTCCGACATCACCTCATGATCACCGGTCCTTAAACCCTCGCCACTCGAATCTCAATTACTTGATACTACTACGTTCTTGTACTTCTGATCTCTGTATACTTCTTGTCTAGGTTCTTTCACATCATCACTAGCTTCCTAATTGCGAAAAATCGATTCGAATTACAATCACAATTGCTATCAAATATTCATATTCACATCTAGTTTTCAAATTTCAACATCACAAATCACTTATACTGAAATCTATACCTGTTCAGCTGCTTGAAGTCGAATTAAATCTGCTTTATTATGAATCTACCACCAATAACAGTGATCTTTAACAAAATGACAATAACAGTGAGGTTCCACACTAAAACCAATTAACGATTCCAAACCCATCCCAAACACTGTGGCGAAAATTACACACACGAGAACGAAATTCAAATAGCAATCAAGTGTTTCCCCCATATATACAAGAGAGACATGACGAATTGACGATATCGTATCGAAATCCTAGTTGATGCACAAATTCAAGACTGCTGTCATAGAACAAAATCCGAACTCAAAACTCAAAATTCAACCCTCAGATGTCCAAATTCGTAGCCAAAAAAAAACCAAAAATTGATCAATCAATCAACAATAATAAGATTGAACGAGAGATGGAGAAGAAGAGAAAGAGATCGAACTTTCCGACGCAATCGCGAAGAATCTGCTCAGTTTTCTGGCATTTGCGGATGAATTTACCAGGTTCGACTTCGACAGTGTTGCATTTACATTGAACGATTTTTCTGGTGGAACAATGATCGGCGGAGCTAGGGTTAGGGTTCGTAATTGGGGAAGTAGAATCGTTGAAGGAATCAGAATTGCTGAAAATAACAACATCGTCATCATCGTCGTCATCGTCTCTCCATACCCAACCCATTGTTCTGCTTTCTTCTTTCTTGGTGCACAATCCACTCCAGGTTGCAGACGAGGTTAATGAGGAAGCTGATTTAGATCAGGTTAAGGAGGTTGAATTGGTTCTTGAGATTGACACTCCTCTTGATAGCAGTTTCGATGTCGGTCGGGAAATTGTTGTAGATGAGATTAACGGGAGTTGTGTCCAGGAGCCTGTTGTAGATCAGCTCAAGGGAGATAGCGTTAAAGATCAGGTTAAGGAGGTTGAGCCAGTATTTGAGACTGGTGAGAATGACACTCTGTCCGTGGATAGCGTTGGTTCCCGCTCATGAACAACAACTTATCTTAAGTGAGGTTAACGAGGGTTGTGCTTAGGAACCTGCTGTAGATACGGTTGATGACAGCTGTGTTCAGCAACTTGTTTTAGATCGGGCTAAGGCTAGTAATTTTTTGGAATTGGGAATTCTGGAGTCAAATATTAATCCCTACTTATTAAATTTTAACCCCAAGTTATGATGAGTAACTCAAATGAAGGCATATCCAAATTGAAAATCATTGATTTTAGTGCAGGTGTAAAAGACATGGGGCACGGGATTATTAATCTTATTTCAAAATACATGAGTTTTTCATATGTCCTACATCTATTCATATATTATAGACATAGGTTTTACTTTGACCTATGTCTGTAATTTATAGACATGGATTTTAATTTTGACCTATGTATATTATCTTTTATATACATAGGTTTTTTAAATAACCTATGTCTATAAAATATAGATGTGGGTTTTTCTTTTAACCTATGTCTATTAGGTCATGTCTATGACTGATTTTGTAGTAGTGCCGGTTTTTTCCGGGTTTTAGCCCGGACCGGAAACCGGATCATGCGTGGAAGGATAACCGGGGACCGGACCGGTTATGGGCAGGTCCGGGTCGATCTGGATCGGCCAGTCCGGTTCGGTCCGGTTGGTCGGTCTGGACCGGTTTTTGAACAGCCCTAGATGGGATATTGCTCGGAGAGCTTTTGCTATGAGAGTACGGACAGCACATCCTGAAGCTGCGTGTGGATGGATTGTCGTTAGAGTAGTAGTCACCAGCTATCACTGAGGACCTGCGAGAGTTCGAGAGTTGTGTTAGGGGGTACGTACGCATGTATTTGACAAGGGCTTGATCAGCTCTACTCTCTTTCTGATATCCTGGCACTTTTATTCACGGTTGTGTATGTGATTCTTTTCCCTGACTTCTGCGTGTTTTCAGTGGGCCTCGCGGTGGTGTGGGTAGGCTTATGCGAGTTGTCGTCTACATCATCAACAGTCTGTTCTCCCCCGCGATTAGAGTTCTAAATCAAATCATAGCTGTTGTTCGGTCCTATTGAGCACTAGGGGTGAGATGTAAACCTCCTAGTATCGATATGATTGGCGGGATTGATGTTCCCATCCGCATTTATGGTGAGATGCAAGCCTTAAGTGTGCATGAGACATTAGTAGTCACGTCCCGTGCATTATGTGAAAGAAAACCATTGTTTTTAAAAGTAAATGACTACAGTTTTCTAAATCACATGTGTTAGTATGCTTCGTTACTGTTCTATACTCTTATGACTAACGATGTGATTGAAAGGCTTGATAATGGGAAGTGATGTTTTGTTATATGTCTTGCCCGAATATTGATTTTGATTGATATTATGTTTCATATGATTTGTATTATGTATGTCTTACTCTATTTTCACATGACATTTCTATGAATCCATGATCAATGCTTTACTGTATTCTATTCACATGATACTCATATGATTTATTTATTACTTTATTCTATATAACTTACATGTCTTATATATTTAAATTGATTCGCATGTTAACTGAAATCACTTCATGTGTATCTCACATTGTATACATGTCGATTTGTAATGTGACATGCCTGCTTATCTGTTAATTAGATAACCTAAACGTTATACTACATTGATTATTCGGGGCCGTGTTAGAAGGACGGTTAGGTTACTCCCACTAAGTAGGACATATATATTTAAATATGCATTCAGGTTGACGAACCCTCAAGACTGGACATGGGGGCATGCATGAGTGCAAGGGATACAACTTAGCATATTAGAGTGTCAAACTATAAATCTTGTAACACAAATTTTGTCATACTATTGTATTTAGAAATTTGTAATTCGGTTTTCAGTTGTTGTATTTTAACAAATGGTTCATTTATCGGTAAAAGACTCCCTATGAGTCGACGGTTTTAATTGTTACCCCTTTTTACGACTTAATTATTTTCCGTCTTGTTAATTAATGTCATTGGAAGAACCGGGTTGTTACAGTTGGTATTAGAACGACCTTGAGACCGTGTGTAATTATGTGTGATGCATATTTACATCACCTATCGAGGGAACGCGCCTGGAGCTCATGACACGTGTCTAAGGTGTCTAAAACTTGTAGAACATTTAAGATCACTAAATGAGAGATTCACTAGCATAACCCTAGCATCAAATAATATACTTGGGTAGAATATATACGTGGGTAGAACTACTAAGGATTACTCGTACCGTTCGATTTAGGTTTTGACCCCTTGCTTGTTTTTGCATGTTATCTACATAGTTGAATGTAGAGTGATTGCCCTAACTTTTAGCCTATTGGCTAGTTTTAATTTATTTGTAATCGACGCGATAACTAAGATAAAGCACTTGAAGTCATCAACATCTTAAATCTGGTAGAACACCATTGCAAGCACAAATGGTCGCATCTTCCCCATCAACTATAGTTGCCAAATCAAGTTGGACCATGTTGATGTATCAAGTGAAGTTATGCAGACGAGATCTAACGTACAAGAAGATCAAGTGTAGACGTACGTAAGATAGTAGTCCTCGAGTCCTATTTAGGCGTCGACTTAGACTTGACCGAGACTCTACTTAACTATATAACTCGTATATCGAAGATCATTTGTTAGCCTAAATTTTAGTCATGGAAATGAACCCTTCTTGCTCATATTCATTTCACATTAACACCTTACACCACATCTAATTCATTTCTTTAGCTTATCCTTATTTTCTACCTTTGCCTCACTTTCTTCATCTATCTAAGCAACGATTTGAGTTCAATTCCGAACTATCTTCAATCCTTCCATCGAAATTCTTAAACATCACATACAAAGCTTTTCTTCATGTCTAACATCCATACCTTCATAAATCGATGAACACCATTTACTCTTTCATTATTTAATTTTTTTTTTGGTTAAATTGTTCACCAATCAAATCCTACATTTGAACCTATATCAGGATTCATAGACAAAAGTCATTTAAGCCTAACCCTTGAACCATCCATGAACAAACTTCTAATCTTTTCTAAAGAAGTTTTAACCTCAACTAATTCCTTCTCTTTTGTTTCTAAACTCATTTTGATCCCTTCGTGAACTAGTTCTTAGGTCTCACTACTCATCTTGAGTCAGACAAGAAGTCTTTCGCTTATTTCACATTCGTATATTATGGCTCAACTAAACTTAGTCTGAAATATTCCTATCTGATGGAACCTTTCATATTTACCGTTCTATCTTATTTCCTTCTCATTTCTTTGGCTTGCTTCCTATTCTTTTAGATTGCTATCAAACTGTATGTATGCTGACATCATACTTATTCGTCGCCTTTTATCCCTACCTTGTTACCATTTCCTATTTCCAAGTTTGTCATAATCGTTGACTATGGAGATAAACTTCAATACTGTCAGTTATTATTCTCATCAACCCAATTCAAAATTCTTAAATATTTATTCTTTCAACCCATTTTCTAAGTATATTTCTACGTCTTGAATGAACCATGGTTACAACTTATCAGAGCGCAGTGGAAGCACGATGAACCCATAAACCACTCAGAATGGACATAGTTATACCAAGGATTCTCACCAGTATAATGTACTTGAAGTATCCAATATCCTTCCAAACCAACCACACTAGGATCACCCAATCTTTACTCTTTTAGTCAACCTATAATTATTGGACATAGGAACCTGTTGATTTTTGGAATGACAAGAGGTTGGAAAAAGATGATAACCAACTAATGTTTTTGAGTGTTGGTCTTTGGATTCAATGATTTTGAGGATTATTAATTTTAACCAACGATTAAGAGGTTTAGAGATTGTAACTTGAGGATAGTAAAGAATAACAGAAGATTGAAAGATTTAAGGTTGTAAGCTAAGGAAAGATAAGAAAGAATGACATTTATTGAAATCTAACCCACATACATATAACTAATGAGTACTTGATGAGAAACTAAGTCATACAGATTTTTGTGGAATTTAGAACCCTTTGGTTTGAATGTTTTTTAGGATTAAGTTTGTTAATAGACGAGTCTTATGGATGAGTAACCACTTGTAAATATAAGAGAGTTAAGCAATAAAGAACACTAAAAGATAGAATGTAAAATAGCTACAATAGTAATTTTGAGGACTAAGAGAACTTTATGAAAATTTTGAAGAATGAAACTTGTAATCCAATGATAAGACGCATAGTTCTGATTGAATGGATTTATGGAACTCTTAGCTAAATCATGAATAGCTTTAGATTTGATAAATCAAGGTCAATAGCCAATGATTAAAAAGAGAACCTTGATTATCTGAGGACTTGTAACTTGAGTTACGTAGACTTCCAATGAACTTGTTAATTATAATTTTTAAATTCGATGATAGATGAAACCTCATAAAACTTATTGGGATTGTTTAAATCCAAATTAGATGTAAGGTTGTGTAACCTTTAGAGAAAAATCCTTGATGAATCAAAACACCGATGGATCCTACCTTGCTGATTATCAGGGAGTTGACTGAAAGAATTAAGTTAATCAGTATAATTGAGCAAATAAAGGACATTCTTAAACTATTGGAGATGTATACCTACATGAGATATACTCATATGAAATACTTGAGGAATAATATGCCGAGAGTTTAAGGAACCAAACTTCTAAGTATAAAGGTTAGAAAAACAGCTGGAGGAAAAAAAACATTTTAAGGATTAACTAGAAAGGAATGTAGAATGACGAAATTACGAAGAATAGACACATGAGTGACCCAATCTAACCTGGTTCTTGATTGATGATGTGTTGTTTCCATTATCAGTTAAATTACTTCATATGAATTTTCGTGTGGAATACTTTCCAGCTACTCCTTAAACGAAGCCTTTCATGAATCAGTGATGTTCCCATTATGATCCTATATGTTCCTATTCTATTTATTATCTAGAGTCGTGGTAACACTTCTTAGCCCGACGACTTTGTACCATGACAGAACCTATGCAAATCTTCAACCCTGACCTTTTGGTCATGGATCTATCTTTGCCTATTACCTGAAACCTCATATGTTATTTGAAAACTCACTAATTTTTTTACTCTTCCTGTTGAGGAGTACATAAATAACGTATCTATCTTGATCCTTACCTTGCTTATTCCTTTGAAAAACAAATTTAGCTAGAAGTTGTCTTCTATAAACTTAAATCATCTTCTTGTTCCTTCAATTGGGCGAGAAACTCTTTGGTTGGTTGAAAAAATGTTCTATTGGGTGTCACTTCCCTTACCTCTTTTATGTGACGAACCCAATGACAATTTTTGGTTTGACTTACCACTTTTATTCATATACGTTCTTTTGTGAAACTTAATCCCACTTCTTTGATCAATTGTACCTACATACTTTCATTGAACTTTTCTATGCATCTCAGATCGAGTTAACTCAACCAACTAGAATATTGTTATTAACCTTTGACCTGACGATTTAGTACTTATACGAGTAGATGTAACGTTGGAACTGCTGGGAGCAAGAGAACGACTTCACCAAGATCGTATAGAAGAAAGACTCTTAATATGATGAGCCTATTCAAAGTTGATCCAGAAGGAAATCACCAAGAAGCATAGAGTTCAGAAACCTGATCAGGGACCATATCATCAAAGAGGACCTACGATATCAATGTGCGAACCTTGGACTGAAGCGTTGCTAACCTAGTTTTTGTTTTTGTTTTGCCTGACCACTTGCCGACCTTAAAATACTTTTAGGACTTGGAACCTTATTAAGTCAAGTTATCAGTGTGTGTCTTACGCATAATCTATTTTGAGCGGTAACCTATCGAAAGACTTAGCCCTTTGTTTTCCATCCAAAATCTTAACCACCCTGTTATAACAAAGTTAGAATGCCTTTGAGGTCGAGAGATGTTCGAGATGTCATTACCTTATATCTGTGGAATTATGTATTCGAAAGAAGTATGAGAATGATCATTGATAAATTTATTTGAGGATTTTCTTTATTGACTTCAAAAGCTATTTTGAAGAATAGATTGTGAACAAGCCTTAGCACTCTAAAAATTTCAGGATTGGCTGATTTATAACCAATAATTTTGGAAATTCATAGGAAAATTGTATCTATTTTGGAGAATTAGTTGTATTTTGAATGACGGTTGATAAAATTACAACCTTGGGTGTCGTAATTATGACGGCTACTTCAAAACCAACACACCGTCAATTCGAGTTTTGGAATAACCTACCAATTGAGGAATCGAGAAACAAGGAAACAATTGGAGATCTTGGAAGCTTAAGAGAAATCAATACAAGAGTTTTGGATTAACACTAAGAGCTTATCACTTAAAGAACTAAGCAACCCTAGGAGATCAACCTCTTTCGATGATAAATGTTGTGGGTGCCATAAGAACCATGAATTTCGATATGATTGATGATTTAGGATATACAAGTAACAGTGGTGATAAACCTAAAGAGATCAAAACTAATAAATGTTTTGAAATTTGATGGAAATTAGGACAACCTTTATTTGAATGGATTAATACCTTAAGCTAAACCAAACATTTCCACAGAACATCCAATGTTGTTTTTAAGGAACATAAATTATCATGTTATATAAGGAGCTAGAACTCACTATAAACCAAATCTCGAAATGACCAAAGATTATTTTACTTTTGAGAACTTGAGAACATCCTACAGATAAAGGAAAACTTTAGCCTAACCTTAGGAAATATATACCTTACCAAACTAGTAGTTGCGAATTTCGAGGACGAAATTTTCTTAAGGGGGGTAGTCTGTAACACCCCATGTTTTTGACCATTTTAGTTATTTCTAATAACGATTAATATTAATAAATCGAGTCTCGAGAAAAAAATTTAAATATTAATATTCAATTCATGTGCCTTTGGGACCTTTCTATTTCACTTCGCTGTTTGCCAAATTGAAATTTTTATCGTTATCGCAATTCTGTGCGATTTCGTAAAACGGTTCCTATTTTCTCATACGGACTCCGATTGAAGCGTTTCAAAAGCCCAACTTTATTATTTTTCCAATATCTAACCAATGGTAATATGAAAATTTTCATTTTCTAAGTGCATCAAAATAATATTGTACTAGACAGCCCCTTTGCAACGAAAATCGTCGCCCGACGAATCGTTTCTCGACATTCTATTTTCGTACTTCTTTCTTAACCATTGTGTGACCAGATAAACTCATAAATATAATCCTAAGGCATGCCAAACCGTCACTTTGAAGTCCTAGCCTCAAAATATGTCTAACTAAGTTCTACCAATGTACTTCTTAAAGTATGATTAGCTACTTTGAGTAATTGTCAAATTCTTGTTCACCCTTTGCTCCCTCATCAAAGCCACGACTTGGGTGCTTATAACCAGGCCTATTCTCTTCATTTACTCAACCATTCACTCACTTAAACACTCCTTCAAAGATCCATCTAAAAACCAAAGAAAATCATACAAGTTTTCCTAAGTTCTTAAGCCTTTACACCACCATTTTGAAGAACATTAATCCCTTCTTTGTCTTATCTTATACTACTTATTTTCAAAGTTATTTAATAGTATAAGTACTAACTTAGTTTTTTTTGTTATTCTAACTAATTTATGAAGAGAAGCAAGAGAAAAGGAGCATCGATCTTCGTTTTCTTATATGTTGTAGAATCGATTATTTTGCTCAAGGTAACCTAACTTTTCTTCGCCCTCAAATCTTGTAGTATAGTTTTTAGACTCTAAATAACATATAACATCATGTTTAGGACTAAATCATTAGATCACCAAGTTTAAAGTTAACTATTTGTTGATTATCACTTAACAATACATGTTGTAAAATGGATTCTGTGATGTATGATGTATGTTTACGATTTTTCTGTGTACAATATGTTTTGAATTAGCCATAGGTTCCTTCACAAATGTTGTAGATATGAATGTCTAGAATATAATAAAAATATGAAAAGTAAGTATTTATGAAAATATATATTTAATAATGATTTAATTCGTGAACTGGTACTGTATGATTTTATGTACTGTCTGGGAAAATAATATGTTTTCTGATGTTAAACGTTTCTTTTAGACTTGAAAAATATATTATATTTATGATGATGTATATTATGTGTACGTCAAATTTCATATAAATCCATCATATTGTGGACATGACATAGGTCCACCCCGACGCGGCCACGCGCGGGTTTGGGGAGGCGAATGAATCTCCATATGAGAATGGATCGAATTGAAATTTAAATCGAAGTGGAGTCGCCACCAAACTTTGTGGGAGTTCGGGCCCGTTTGAACCCACTCCATGTCGTAGTGGGCCATGTACAAAATACGGCCCATTTCCGATGTCAGATTTTATTGGGCTCGTCCCTTGTTAAAGGGATATTAATCACTTTAACTAAACTAACTTTTAACGCCGTTATGACAGAAAATTGATCAGGGGTACCATGAGCACTAAACGCAAAACACAAGGTTACCATAGGAACAAACTTAAAATGAGGGTTACCATGTGTCAAAGTTCAAGGGTACCGTGGGAAATATCCGTAAAAACTATTATTGAGGTTGACTTGTTTCAATAATCAAGTGATCGGGGTGATGGGATAAGCGACCGGCAACGCTGAGTGCAATACTCTTGTATATTCGGGTTTCCTTATCCCACCATCACTCACACTCGACACAAATTCACAAGTATTTTAATGTTTTATATTAGTGATATTAACGATATTAGGATGCGATAATAAAATAAATAAAAACAAAAAAACGAAGAAAAAAGAGGAAGATGACGAGAGAGAAAGGAGAAGGAAAGAAAGCGGGGTTTGCACCCTCAACCTACATGTTCTTGTTCTCGGACGGGACTCGTAGTTGTGGCTTGCATTGGAGTATCGAGATGTAGGTTAAGTTGTGGTGGTTTAGGGTTTGTCTCCTAAGTATTAGGGTTAGGGTTTGCAAGTGTGAGATTAGGATTTGATTAGGGTTGAATCAATATGGTAAAAGTTGTGAAAAGGTGAGTGCATGGGGGTGTATATATAGGCATTGCCCATGTACCCCGGCTAGGGTTACCCGACCGAGTAGCCCCTTGACTCGGTCGAGTGGCCCAAGCGCCTGCACCCGGGCTTGAATGAGGGCCCACTCGATCGAGTGGGCTGAGCACTCGATCGAGTGGGTCAGCTGGGTCGCACGGGTCCAATGTTTTGGACCTCGAGATGCGTTTTGTATTTGGGCTGAGTTTTTGAGGTTTATGTGGCTGTTTTTTGAGTGTCTCGGAAACGACTTTGACCGGGGTTGACCCAATTGCTAAAAGACGGTTTCATTTCCGGTGTCGGTTTTGACCCAAATTAGTCTTTTTTGACTGGAAATGACCCACTGGGCCTGAATTTGAGGTCCATTTTGTGAGATTTTTACTCCGTAAGTGCTTAAGCCAACAACTAATGGTTTTGAGCCCACATCCGAGCGCGTAGAAACACGTTAGCGTCCGATCATCATCTGGTGTTTTTTGGAAACTGCTATAGACACCTGACAGTCAAAATGCGGGTGTCTACACATATATATTTTCATTAATAAAATTTGTACTAAAATAGGTCAAATCTGGAAAAATGATTTTATTTAAGAACATTTATAACGTATTTTAATCTAAATTTATGGGGTTAAGTTATGTACAAATATAGGTATCTAAAATAAATATTTGGTTAACTTTCATGATTTTTAAGTATTTTAAAAGATTTAAAATAGAGTACTGACAATGATATCATTTTCGTTTTTAATTTCTTAAAAATAATAAAACTTCTTATTTCTGAAAAATGAGTTTATATATGAAAGCCTAACTCATAAAACTCTATTTAGTATGAAAATCGAGAATCAAAAATAACATTTGAAAAATGACTTATTTTGTATCCTTAATAATGTTACCGATTTCGTTATTACTTAAATTATTTTTGAAAAACTCTAAGTTTTGAGAAATATAATACTTGATAAGGTTAAAAATAATTATTATAAATTTATTTGATTTTTGAAATATTTTACTAAGTATAAATAGGTTTTAAACGATAAGTATACTTGTACAAATACGAAACCGTATAAAAATACTAAATACGTACACTTGAAGTATAAATGTACTAAATACTTATGCCCAAAAAGTATAGGGAACTAAAAGACGAATAACCCAAAAGTGCTAAGTTAAAACATGCTTAAATGTGCTAAACAACCCTTAAACTTATTAATAACCACATAATAACTAATTAGTGACTAAGTCAAAACTAAGAGTTGACTAGTCCATCTAGGTCAAACTTTGACTTTTTATATCAACATAGACCAAGTCAAGATAAAGAAACCATCTTAAATAATGTACTTAGAAATAATTGAATTTTTAATCAAGTCTCAACTAATGAACGCTTCAAATAATATACATCAAATAAAACGTTCTAAATCTCTAACATCAAATATACTTAAGATATTCAGTCAATTAAAATACACATAATATACTTGTGATGATCGTTTAGTAAATCATTCCTAAATTAGCATAAGGAACTGTTGTACCTTCGGGACAGTCAGTGGCCTATATGAATCAGTGGACCTTCCCAGTGTTCCATTTCTTGGAGCTTCTCTACCTACGAGACAGTATTCATCCTTCCGGTTATCTGAACTAAGTTCCTACAGGAGTCTGACTGTTTGATACCAAGTGAGCCATATGTAGCAACTGTACCTTCGGGACGGTATGCGATCATTCTGATTGTCTGAACCAATGATCCTACGGGAGTCTAAGTGTCCAGCATCCTTATATGTCTCCTATAGACAATCCATATCATAGTATCGTTATTTGTTGGGCAATGTTATGCCGAGGTTTAGAGATCGACGTGACGGGAGATTGCTCGAAGAGCTTTTGCTATGAGAGTACGGACAGCACATCCTGAAGCTGCGTGTGGATGGATTGTCGTTAGAGTAGTAGTCACCGGCTATCACTGAGGACCTGCGGGAGTCCGAGAGTTGTGTTAGGGGTACGTGCGCATGTATTTCACAAGGGCTTGATCAACTCTACTCTCTTTGTGATATCCTGGCACTTTTATTCACGCTTGTGTACGTGATTCTTTTCCCTGACTTCTGCGTGTTGTCAGTGGGCCTCGCGGTGGTGTGGGTAGGCTTCTGCGAGTTGTCGTCTACATCATCAGCAGTCTGTTCTCCCCCGCAATTAGAGTTCTAAATCAAATCATAGCTGTTGTTCGATCCTATTGAGCACTAGGGTTGAGATGTAAACCTCCTAGTATCGATATGATTGGCGGGATTGATGTTCCCATCCGCACTTATGGTGAGATGCAAGCCTTAAGTGTGTGATAAGTGTAGTTTGTAGTGCCTATTTCGTAGTATTTTGGTCCCATTTTCCTTGTGGAATCGCTCCTTGGGAGCGATTTATGGGCTACTTATGCTTCCTCTAGTTCGTTTCAGGTTCCCGAGGCCATTCATGAGGAGTTGGAGCGATTCCGACTCAATACATACACTTTTCGGAGCCAACGAAGTGAAGGAACGATCACTCGATGCCTTGGATTCGACCCCGAGACCTTGGGACCCAATCCCGAGCCTCCGAGACCCGATCCCGAGTCCCGAGAATCGATGAGAAGTCCATGTGAAGCAAGAAGGAACCAAAAAGATCATATTGGAGGCCTACAAGACTCATCCCCGACGGGTATGACCTCATCCCGTCCGGGATGAAGGAGCAAAACAAGGAGTTGCTGTTCTTAGCCCTTCCCGACCGGGACCAGCTCATCCCGGCCGGAACCGACCCCTTCCCGACCGGGACCACCCCTTCCCGACCGGGATGGGCCACCTGGCAGCCGCACTCCTTTCTTTCTTCTCCTTTCCACTTGTAACCCTATATATACTCTTCCCTTGTTTTGTAAAGCTTATGTTCTTCATTACCCACAAACCCTAGCCTAGTTTTAGCATAGATTAGATTAGATTAGTGTAGATTAGTCTTTAGATTATCGTTAATCATAGATTAATGCTTGTAATTTGGGAATTCTTCAAGATCTCCATTCAAGCTTGACAACCTTGGATGTTTGTTTTGAGTTCTTCCATTTATGCAAGTTTCCTTCTTCTTTTCATCTTCTAGTATGGTATAATCTTTTTTTCCTTTCTCTTAATCCTTGTTCTTTCATTAAAGTTTGATTCTTTCATTAAAGTTCATAATTCTTGTTAGTTTCTTCATGTTTGTTTTGATTGCTAAGTTGATTCATCTTGTTAGTATTAGTTTTCCTTTAATCATGTTAGAGTAGTATCTTGCTAGGGTTAGTAGGGTGATTAGGGTGTTAATTGGATGATTAAGAGTTTGTTGGAGATGTTGGTGGAAGATTTGGGTTTCCTCTTGGTTTGATGCATATCACATGTTTGTTGAAATGCTTGAGTGACTAGTAATTGCAATTACTTGTTTTTCTTGCCTTTTCTCTTGTGGGTGATAGTTTGCTTGTGGGTTTGGTTCCCTCACTAAGTAGCGAGAGCCCGGTGAGGACGACCCCTAGGTCGGTCTAAGTTGCGAGAGCCCGGATGCGATCTAGGCCACAATAACACGCTAGTAGCCCCGTTTGTCATGTGTGTCGCCAAGATGGGTTTTAGGTGGAACCTCTAGGTTGGTCTAAGTAGCGAGAGCCCGGACTACACCTAGATTACCCTACTACCTCCTTCACTCTAGCTCTTCCTCGACCATTCCGTTACCCCTTTGACCCCGACCTAATCCTAGCCCGTTTCCTTAGTTGTTCTCTCCGTTACCGTAGTCATAGCTTTAGCCTTCTTCCCCTTCCTATTACTCTAGTTTAGTTTAGCTCGTTGACTTAGTCTCGTATTTAGGCGACCTTAGTCTAGACGCCTCTTACCGTCCCCGTGGATTCGACCCGACTTGTCCTAGCTACCCACTAGGATTAGTTGGTTATTTATTTGATCGGCGGGATCCACGACAATTCCCACCATCAATTTGGCACCGTTGCCGGGGACGGTGCTAGTTTAGACCTTGTTTGCCTAGTTACTTGACTTTGTCTTTGTGTTTGTGTTTTTCTTTTCTCTTTTTGTTACCTTGCTTCTTGTGTGTGTGAGGTTTATTTCTCTCTTGTCTAGTGCCCAAAAAGCACTAGGCTTCTCACGTTTGTTCTTAGTCTACAGTTTGTGCTTAGAGGTGGTGACTATCTTTTTCTTGCAACTTAGAGCCGCTTTAACGGACGGTTGCTAGAGTGAGAGGTTTCCAACCGGGTATGGACCACGATTTTCGAGCAAGCATGGGGTTTGATCTAAACTCCCCACACATGGAAGCCGATATGAGCTACTCCTCTTCTTCTTTGAACCAAAGCTATGACATGACTTCCTCCTACCATAATCAAGCTTCTTGGGGTAATCAAGACGGGTATGATCTTCAAGGTTATGGAAATGGCTACCAACAAGTGAATGACTATCAATCCTACGATCATGGTGACTACTACTCGAGTTATGGTTGTGAACCCACCATGTTTAATCAAGATTCACCTTATGGAAGCCAATACCCCCAAAACCCACCATATTACCCTCCACCCCAACCACAATATGAACCCTATGACCCACAATACTACCAATCACCCCAACCTTGCTACCAACAATATGATGCCCCACCCCTTGGGCATCATCAAGATTTTCAAGGAGCTTTACAAGACCCCAATGATCACCAATTGCCCGACATGGAGGTGTTTCAATCGCTTCTTCAATTGCAAAAGAGCAACCAAGAAATGGCCGTTCAAATTCAAAAACAACAAAATGAATTATGGGTCCAAATTCGAAGGGCAAACGAGGCGAGGGATGCTCGATTAAATGCATTATCGGTTCAAACCGTAATGTTTTTATCCCGAACATCGCAATTAGATGAAGGGTGCCCACTTGAGAAAGAGGAGCAACTTAATCACGAAGCCGCCAACGTAGTTCCCTTTGATAGAGAGATTTGCTTTGAAGAACCTCAATCGTCTACCCAAAAAGAGACGAATGAGGAGATGACCCTTGGTGAAGGCAACATTGGTGAGGAATTGGAGGAGGATGGTGAGTTGGATGATTTGGTGGAGTTTGTGAAGTTGTTGGGTGAAATTGATAGCCTTGAATTGCCCTTGTGCAATAATGTGGATAAGCATCAAGAGCCCCTTGTAAGTGAACCAAGCAATGGTTTGGAAGAGATTGAAACCGCCGGTAGAAGTTTCGATTCTCTCCTCCAAGATGATGTGGGGCCTAGTGATGAAGATGGGGAACCACAACTTGAGAAAAGTGTGGGGGTGTGCATTGAGGAGATGAGGCCAAAACCGCTTTTTGTGCCTTGTTTCTTGGAGATGAAGCTTGCTTGTGATTGGAGGCGATGCCTAGGGAGGAAGAGGTCGGTTAGGCTCGTAGGATGGATAGACCCTGGAGATGACATGAATGATGACGATGGGTCTTGGGATTCCTACTTCTTGCCTCCGCCTTGGAGGCCGTGGAGGTTGGCTAGGCTCGAGCGCTTCTTGGGCCTTCATTATGATGTCGGCAGCGCGTTCGACTTGCTCCTCCATGCCCTTGAGGGCTACGGTTGAAGGAGAGTCCACCATCCTAGGTTTGACGGAGTTCCTAAAGAACCGTCATGTTGTATATTCTCCTCTCCTCTTTAGAGTACTTGTGTTTGTATTTGTGTGATTTTTCTCTTGATTTTTGTTGTTTTGTGAAGCTCTTGTAATTGATTTGGTATTTTGATGAGCGATGTGAGGGAGTGAATTTGATGTGTACTTTGAGTTTATTGTGATAGGTGAAGTTAAGGTGACTCCTAGAAAGGAGTGGTTAGTGATAGAGCTTGGATCGTGAGTAAGGGAGTCGGTTTTTGGGGTCATGGGAGTCATGAAGACCCTTCCCGACCGGAAAGGGTGTCTCCTCCCGACCGGGATGGGGCCGTCCCGATCGGGATGAGGGTGCCAAAAATCGAGTCCACTGGAGTGTCATCCCGATCGGGAAGGAGGCTTCCCGACCGGGAAGGGTTTATCAACCCGACCGGGATCATCCATCCCGACCGGGATGATCCCCTACTCCTTTTTGGTGCTTCTTCTTCGACATTTAAGCCCACCCAACCATTGTATACCCCCACCTAACCTCCCTACCTTCCTTTCTCATATCATACCACCCATGTACCTCATTTACATACCTTAACCTCATTTCCTCCTCACTTTAGACCGATATTCACATCAAATCCCACCCCCTCGCACCATTACTACCTCTACCATGCGGTTCTATCAAGCTTGAAGCGGGATAGCAATGATGAAGACAAGCAAGTGCCTATATTGATCTATGAGACGATGGAGATAGTGAGTTGCTAACCTATGGTACGGCAACTATCCTTTCTTTTCCGTTTTTGTTGTTGCTTGTTTTCCTTTGTTTATTCCCTTCCCCTTGAGTCATGGTATCTTAGTGGCCTTCGAGGCCTTGGTAGTGGTTGCTCCCGACTCTCGATGATGTGACTACATCGAGAGTCATTTTCAAAATCCAAATTTTACAAGTTTTTCACTCTTTCTCTTTGAGGATTTAGTCGGATTTAGGCGGAATCCAGGCTAGGTGACTTGATTACACCTAGCCCTCCCCTCCCATTTCCTTTTATTTCCTTCTTTTTATTTTCTTCCCCCTTCCATATCTTTTCTTGTCTCGGCCCATGGTGACTTGACTACACCCCGGCCGGACGCCTTCTACCATTTTCTCCACTTTATTTTTGATTTTTAGCTTTATTTTCGTAGTTTCTTTTCTTTTTCTTTTGTCTCTCCGCACACTACGATCGAGCATGAGGACATGGCTCGGTTTAAGTGTGGGGGAGCGATATTCTATCGTAGTTAGTTTTATTTTTGTAGTTTTTCTAAAAATCTTTAAAAACCCTAAAAATTTGAAAAAATTTCACAAAAATCAAAAAGATTTTCTTTTTGTGTGTTTTTCTTTTGTGTCATTATCTCGTATATTTGTTTTGTTGTGTGTGTTTGCCCCCTTTTCCTTATAGGTTGCTTAAACCACCGATGGCTTTGGAAAGCTTTCAAGATGTCCGGTAACATCTTCTATCCCTTTTTCCATCTTTGTCTCTTGCGGAATTTGGAGGAGAATGTGATGTGGTGTGCTCGGGAGGAGCTTTGTAAATTTTGATGTTGGTTGGTTGCTCATTTGGAAGCTAGGGGTGGTGTTTGTGTTATGTATGTGTTCGTTTTGTGTTGTTCTTGTTTTGTTGCTTTTGTTTCTTTTCCTTTCGCTTGCGTTGAGTCTTTGTTGTGTGTGTAGCTGTGTCTTGTGCGTAAACTATTTTTGAAAACCCGGTTTAGAGGCTAGTGTGTGAGTGTTTACTTTCCCTTCTTAGTGGTATAAATCGAGTCTTGGACTTTAGTCTAGTAGAATGACCCTAAATCAATGATTTCGTTGGTCCTTTACCTTGAGTCCACCTAGCTTACTAGGGATTTACTACGGGATTTGCATTTTGACCATTTTGACCACCCACGGTGTGAAAAGGCCTTGGTTACCGAGTCCCGTCCCTTAGGTGACCTTGTTTAACATTGCTCGACTATTCCAAGTTTTCCCCTTTTTGTGGGTTTGAAGGGAAGGGCCCGTCCCGACTTACCCATTCACCTACCTCTTACGCATATCCACACAATAATTTGCAACTTGTTGAATTCTCTCTTTCCTAATTGTTAAGAATTGCCAAAAATGCCAAATCATGCCAAAAGGGCAAAGAAAAGAAAATGAAAGAAAGTGAAAGAAAGAAAAGAATAAAGAAAAAGAAAAGGCACAAAAGCCAAAAAGAAAATAGAAAAGAAGAAAAAGAAATGGTATGGCAAAACAAAGCAAAAATGCAAAAGAAGAAGAAAATGCCAAAAGAAAATCGTCTCACAAAAATAGAAACCTCACACCTCACAAAATAAGCCTTTTACCGACTATTACCATGAAGAGCCTACCAAAGGACCGAGTCCCTAGGAAGGATGATAGCGGTAATGGTCGGTCTTCCTTCATTTTGCATATTTCCACCTTTTTACTTGGACTAGTTAGGCGGTTTCGGACATGGGACGACCCTCTTGGCTCCTTGCTAAAGGGGGCGGGGTCTCACTTACCTACAGTGTCGACTAACACCGTGGTTCATCCTTTTTCCATCCCGCCTATCGTCCCGTAGTACGTTCTTAGATGGTTAAGAGGAACCGAGGTAAGTTACCAACGTTTTTATTGCTTTGTCGTCATACTATTAGGGTTTTGTCCAGTTTGGTTTGTAATGCTAGCTTGGGAACGTGGTCACTTGCCTTGAGTCCTAAACCGGTGCTTCTTTCACCGCTTGTTTGAGGGAAGTGGTATTTCTTTTCTTTTGGGTGCAACCTTTTGTGTGTTTGTTTGTGTGCTTGTTTGTTTATGTGTTTTGTGTCCGGTTGCATCCACGGTTTTGTCGCAAGACCCCACTTGCCTTGCGGAGTGCACTTTTCCTCTAAGTGCACTCGCGTGAGTTGAAAGGGCGTAGGGTGCGCTAATACCCACTCGGCTAGTTTAGTACTCCCTCCATTCAACTCCACTTGTCACTATTCATTTGTACACATTTGCCGATGCGCGTTTTACATTAGCAATATCTTTCATTTTACATTAGCAAAAATGATAAAAATGTGATATTCTTAATGTACTCATAAAGATGAATCAAACAAAATCCCACATGACTATATTCTCACTTATAGATTGTCGAGAATATCGAAGATTCCCCTCAAGTGTGAATAGTGTCAAAAAAAAGAAATGTGAAGAGTGGAGTTGAATGGAGGGAGTAGTTAGTATATGCTTACTCGAGGGCGAGTAAGGTTAAGTGTGGGGGAGTTGATAAGTGTAGTTTGTAGTGCCTATTTCGTAGTGTTTTGGTCCCATTTTCCTTGTGGAATCGCTCCTTGGGAGCGATTTATGGGCTACTTATGCTTCCTCTAGTTCGTTTCAGGTTCTCGAGGCCATTCATGAAGAGTTGGAGCGATTCCGACTCAATACATACACTTTTCGGAGCCAACGAAGTGAAGGAACGATCACTCGATGCCTTGGATTCGACCCTGAGACCTTGGGACCCAATCCCGAGCCTCCGAGACCCGATCCCGAGTCCCGAGAATCGAAGAGAAGTCCATGTGAAGCAAGGAGGAACCAAAAAGATCATATTGGAGGCCTACAAGACTCATCCCCGACGGGTATGACCTCATCCCGTCCGGGATGAAGGAGCAAAACAAGGAGCTGCTGTTCTTAGCCCTTCCCGACCGGGACCAGCTCATCCCGGCCGGGACCGACCCCTTCCCGACCGGGACCACCCCTTCCCGACCGGGATGGGCCACCTGGCAGCCGCACTCCTTTCTTTCTTCTCCTTTCCACTTGTAACCCTATATATACTCTTCCCTTGTTTTGTAAAGCTTATGTTCTTCATTACCCACAAACCCTAGCCTAGTTTTAGCATAGATTAGATTAGATTAGTGTAGATTAGTCTTTAGATTATCGTTAATCATAGATTAATGCTTGTAATTTGGGAATTCTTCAAGATCTCCATTCAAGCTTGACAACCTTGGATGTTTGTTTTGGGTTCTTCCATTTATGCAAGTTTCCTTCTTCTTTTCATCTTCTAGTATGGTATAATCTTCTTTTCCTTTCTCTTAATCCTTGTTCTTTCATTAAAGTTTGATTCTTTGTTGAATGTATTGTTCATAGTTCATAGTTCTTGTTAGTTTCTTCATGTTTGTTTTGATTGCTAAGTTGATTCATCTTGTTAGTATTAGTTTTCCTTTAATCATGTTAGAGTAGTATCTTGCTAGGGTTAGTAGGGTGATTAGGGTGTTAATTGGATGATTAAGAGTTTGTTGGAGATGTTGGTGGAAGATTTGGGTTTCCTCTTGGTTTGATGCATATCACATGTTTGTTGAAATGCTTGAGTGACTAGTAATTGCAATTACTTATTTTTCTTGCCTTTTCTCTTGTGGATGATAGTTTGCTTGTGGGTTTGGTTCCCTCACTAAGTAGCGAGAGCCCGGTGAGGACGACCCCTAGGTCGGTCTGCGAGAGCCCGGATGCGATCTAGGCCACAATAACACGCTAGTAGCCCCGTTTGTCATGTGTGTCGCCAAGATGGGTTTTAGGTGGAACCTCTAGGTTGGTCTAAGTAGCGAGAGCCCGGACTACACCTAGATTACCCTACTACCTCCTTCACTCTAGCTCTTCCTCGACCATTCCGTTACCCCTTTGACCCCGACCTAATCCTAGCCCGTTTCCTTAGTTGTTCTCTCCGTTACCGTAGTCATAGCTTTAGCCTTCTTCCCCTTCCTATTACTCTAGTTTAGTTTAGCTCGTTGAATTAGTCTCGTATTTAGGCGACCTTAGTCTAGACGCCTCTTACCGTCCCCGTGGATTCGACCCGACTTGCCCTAGCTACCCACTAGGATTAGTTGGTTATTTATTTGATCGGCGGGATCCACGACAATTCCCACCATCAATTTGGCTGCATGAGACATTAGTAGTCACGTCCCGTGCATTATGTGAAAGAAAACCATTGTTTTTAAAAGTAAATGACTACAGTTTTCTAAATCACATGTGTTAGTATGCTTCGTTACTGTTCTATACTCTTATGACTAATAATGTGATTGAAAAGCTTGATAATGAGAAGTGATGTTTTGTTATATGTCTTGCCCGAATATTGATTTTGATTGATATTATGTTTCATATGATTTGTATTATGTATGTCTTACTCTATTTTCAGATGACACTTCTATGAATCCATGATCCATGCTTTACTGTATTCTATTCACATGATACTCATATTATTTATTTATTACTTTAATCTATATAACCTACATGTCTTATATATTTAAATTGATTCGCATGTTAACTGAAATCACTTCATGTGTATCTCACATTGTATACATGTCGATTTGTAATGTGACATGCATGCTTATCTGTTAATTAGATAACCTAAACGTTATACTACATTGATTATTCGGGGCCATGTTAGAAGGACAGTTAGGT
The DNA here is from genome assembly GCA_958450325.1 of Agrostemma githago. NCBI lineage: Eukaryota > Viridiplantae > Streptophyta > Magnoliopsida > Caryophyllales > Caryophyllaceae > Agrostemma > Agrostemma githago. Next base: position 62,751,265 of record OY288246.1, on the reverse strand, counting down.
TACTCCCACTAAGTGGGACATGTATATTTAAATATGCATTCAGGTTGACGAATCCTCAAGACTGGACATGGGGGCATGCATGAGTGCAAGGGATACAACTTAGCATATTAGAGTGTCAAACTATAAATCTTGAAACACAAATTTTGTCATACTATTGTATTTAGAAATTTGTATTCGGTATTCAGTTGTTGTATTTTAACAAACGGTTCATTTATCGGTAAAAGACTCCTTATGGGTCAACGGTTTTAATTGTTACCCATTTTTACGACTTGATTATTTTTCGCCTTGTTAATTAATGTCATTGGAAGAATCGGGTTGTTACAGCTCCAACCCTTGCTCTTCTCTCCTCTGCGATTCCTCTCTTTGACATCTCCAACGTTATGGCAGAATCTGGTGATAGCGAAGAATTTGTTAGCTCTTCGAATGGACCTGGAAGCGATTTGGTTTCCATCAGTGAAGATGAAAGAAGTCCTAGCCAAAATTTGTAAGAGCCTAATTTTTATAAATTAAATTAAAGTTATATTCGTATTTTTATTTTTAAAATTTAACTCGTAATTATTAAAATTATTATAAAACAAATTTATCGTTTAATCGTTTCGAACTTCTAAAATTCTATTTGTCTCGGAAACTCTTCTTATATTTAAAACATTTTTATTTATGTTTCGATTTATTTTATACATTTAGTTTAATTCTTATCAAAGTCTATTTCGGCGATTTAAATTCTAAATTCTTTTTATTTATTTATATTTAAGCTCAAATTTCTATTTTTGTCTCGAAGCTCAATTATTTTAAATTCGTCAAAACATCTATTAAGTTTGGTCCATGTCCTTCTCCGTCTCTTTGTGCGCTGCTGCTACAGTCTTTGTCGATTCGTTGTTGTCCTACTGTTCGTTTTGTTGTTGCTACTGCGTCCTGTTGTTTCAAGTTGTATCCAATTTCTGACCTGAAGCGAGCCTGCTACTGCTCGTTTTGTCTCTTCAATTCCGGGGTTGATTGCTACTGTTACAGTTGCTTGATGTCGTGATGTTGTTGTACGTCGTGTTTGTTATTGCTACTAGAGTCACGTTGCTGTTGTAGTTTACGGACTCTTCAATGCTCTTTAGTTCTTGTTGTCCGTTTCCTTATTCTCCTCTTCTTTTCTGCTCGACTCGTTTTTTGTTCCATGTTCATTTTACCTACTCGCTACTACTGATATCGTTGTGCTTGTGGCTGTTGTTTGTTGTTGTACTCGGCTCTTCCTGCTGCTATTCGTTTTAGTTCGGTTCGTTTCGGTTGTCGTATTGTCGTCCACTTTTGTCGCTGCTGCAGTTGTCCCCTTTTTGTCTGTCGTTTTTTATGCTACTGAAGTTCATGTTCATGCTGCTGCTCAGTGTCCGGTTTTAATGTGGGCATGTCTCAGGTGCTGCTATTGTTGCCAGCTGTTGTCGTCTGGCTGCTATTATCGTTGATCATGTTGCTCCTCTTTTCCATCTATAGCTTGCTTCGTCTGCTTATTCTAATCCTCCCGTTCATCTCTTATCTTACGAGACTTGGTGAAGACCCGTCGAAGACAAGTCGACTCAAGGTAACTTTAGGACGTTACTCGGTATGTAGTAAATATTTTAACTTCGGTTTTCTAAATTTTAGCTATTTATTATTTGCTAATATTATTATTTTAAATTGTGTACCTTATAAATATTATACATTCGTTTGATATTGTTTTATAAATCGTTAGTAATTTTATTTATGATCGTTGTAATATTTTGTTGGTTATCGTGACACTAGTGAATAAATAATAACGATTTCATATTATCCTCTTATTTCGTTAATTTATAATTTTAACTCAAAATCGTATGTTTATATTATAATCGAGATTTATGTCCTCATTTAATAAATTAATTTTCGTTTTACGATTTATACCAATAAACCAGAAGATAGTCGTTTTGTTTGAAATACATTTTTAGTCGAGACTATTTCCCCTAATAATTTCTCATTTGTCAACGATTGATTATTTTTAGTAAAATCAGTTCTCCCTCCGATTCTTTGGGTTTGCAACGTATTCCATATTTGGCAAATTCGTTAGGTTTGCTACATTTACAATTTGGGCTTTATTTTTCTTATAAAATGACTAACATACCCTTCACTTTTCATTATTATATTCCAAAATATTCACTAACTTTTTACATATCTAACTTTTTTCATTATTATATTGTTTAATCTCACAATAACATCACTCATAGTGACACACACTTGCTTTTCTTATTTTTGGTGTAAATAGTAAACGTTGTAAACTCAAAGAATCGGAGGGAGTATTATTTATTGATAAAATCTATTTGCTAAAACTAATTTGAAAGCTTTATAAAATCTCGTTTAATTTATAAAACTCGTCGACTCAATTAATTTTGATATCGTTTTCTTAAAACATCTCTTTTCTGAAAATTTATAGTTTTAACTCGATTTCCTAATTATTTATAAAATACAATATATTGACTTATTATATTTTATTTATATTTTGTGTAACAAATTTAGAAATATATTAAATTTACGATAACGACGATAATAATAAAATGTTAATTTCGTTAGAAATGCTATTTTTATACATTTCACTTATTCTAATAACTTACAAATTTTCTATAACAATATTTCTATTTTAAGTAAGTTTCTAAAATTAGTAGGTTTCTATTTATAGAAAGTTTCCCTTTTACTATAAAATGTTTATTCCTTTTATCCTCATAATGATTATATCTTTTGAATATCGATAATGGCTTGTTTTGAAGTTATGGAATAAAGACAAGTGTGGGGTTAGAGTAATATAGTCTGGGATTTACGGTCATCAGCTATAAAGTCGGTGTGTCTATTTGGGGCACATTTGGTCGTTGAACTGGGCGTAGTTTCGCCCAGGAGAGTGTGCATTGTGCCCTTAAGCTAGATATCGCATCGTGTTAGTCGCTGTCAGTTGAACTGGATACATTTGGTATCCAGGAGGGGTGTATACTACTTAAACCAGGACCCCGCTGCACGCAGTCCTGTTATAGTTGAGTTGCCTAGTTAGAGACTGGATTCTGTTATGAGTTAAGTCTATAGAGCTCGAAGCTAGTTTCCAGTATTATCCCTAGCGAAAGTCTAGCCTTGTGCACACTGATCGAATTTACATAACGCCAATTTTGAATATTATTATCGATTGATTTTGACTTGTAGGTTGGCAAGTGCTTTAAGTTACTCTGAAAACTTATTTTATCATATCATTTTAATGTTTTCCATTTTAATATATTTTGATACACTCTGATTCTAGGAAAAATACTCGTAAATTATTTGAATATTAAAGACATATTAGTAAGAGATGGGTAGAAACAAATAAGGACTTAACTGTTAGGTTTATATGTTCTTGTAACTCAATGACTAGCATTGAATATCTGTCTCTTTTATCGAGAAGAAGATGAATGCACAAGATGTTGATAGGATGCTGCTCCAGATCAGGACAAGACCTGCTTAGAACTCTCAATGCCTGCTGACTCGAGTGGACAACTTGGTGCTCCAAGAAAGATGTCGATGGTGACCTTTCAGCCCAGATTTAATTTGCTCAAGCTACAGGTTAGATGATCAAGAGTAGATTCATGTTCCATGATGTTGCAGTAGATCTAGATGGAGTGACCCAAGACTTGTGTGCTTGTTCCTCTACAAGAAGATGAAGTAATCCATTTAGTTCCCTCTTGAACTCTGGATGCCCGAAGATTCTCCTCTGGTTCAAGAACTTAATAATATAAGATCATCGATTATTTTCTTCCTTCCTCTACTTCTTCCAATTCTTCTCTTATAAATTCTCGTCTTCGTTCTTGAGATAAATCTTCGATTAATTCTCCTACTTTACCATCTTTCCTCTTGAGATTCTTGGGTTTCACCGAATTCCGTCTCAGTGAACCCCGTGAAAAGTTATAGATGTTTGAGGTTTAGTAAACTCTTGTTACCTGGTTTGAGGATTGCGAGTCTACCCTATCTTCTAAGCAAGTAAGAAATTCTTGAGGATTGATTTGAATGGCAAATTGTTGTTTGATGGAATTAGGATGATACTTTAGACACTGAACCTTGGGTTATAGGTTACTTTGATTATATTGGAGTACTTAGAGTTGGATATATTTGGTGTAGTAAGAGTGTCATATTTGATGGATACCTAGTACCTAACCTAGAACCAAACTAAGTGTAACTGATAATATTACTTTGGGATTCCTACCTAATGCTTATTTGATGGATGCATCGTGAATATTTGGTAGCATAGAGTATTAGTTAAAGTGTTAGCCTGAGTGTTGTGGTACTATTAAAGGTTTATTTTCATTAATATCGTTAGAAATTTTGGTTGACATAGATTACCCGTGTTTCTTAAGGATTAGATCGTTGATCGTTGTTTAAGGTCGTAACCTAGGAACTTTGGAGTTGAGTGGTATAACTTGGATAAATTGTTGTTACCCTTGAAGAAGAGAACTATCTTACACAATCACAGTTTATTGTGTTATTTTGAGGAATACTATAATACAGATCATCTTATTGGGACTTTCAGTTTAGAACCTTAGACCAACAAGATTGTGGCTTCGTTGAGGTATTAAATATTTTGTGGTTGCACCATTATGATTAGAAATTTGATGGACTTCTCAGAAACATAGTCGAATGACGTATTTGAAGACGTAAGTGTATACAGTTACTTATTGGATTGAGCGCGTTTGAGAATTTGTGGTACTTTCCCAAGCTCTGTCTACTTGTGATGCTTTAACATGTGGTGAAATTATTTTTGAAGATTCTATATCCGAACATTGTTAAATTGGTGGTTATTGTTAGTGTTCCTTACTCGAGGAATTTCGGGGTATACCTCGAGTTCAAACCTTTTGAACTTTGAATATAGGAGCTTTATCGCTACGAGTTTGGGTATGTTGGGATCTTAACTAATGGGATTAGATTTTAAAGCATTTGAAGATTAGTATTGTGTCGTTTGAACAAGTGCATAATCTTGCAAGACCTTTTATTGGAGGTTGTAACAGTCGATATTTTTGGACGTTGTAAGATTGAGTAGGACAACCTAATGCCTAATATTGGACTTAGTATTATTTGATGGTAATTAGAAACCCGTGTTTGTGGAAGTCGTGCTAGGTATCTCGAGATAGTTAATTTATTCTCTAATCCTCGAGAGCTCTATTTGACTCTCGATTTTGTCTTTCCCTTAGCTTCTCTTAAATCCTGCCGCTTCTTCTTCGGTCAATCCCTTCGACTTCTTTATCGGGTTTGAAAACTTTTGTTTCGATTTGTCGTTGACCTTGACTCTATTTATCCGTTTACCATTTTCCCGAACCTATGTTTTGAAAAGTTCGACTAATTTAAAATTTTTGATTTTCATGAATTTTTAACATTTTGAAGCATAATTACAAACTTTAAAACTCCCCGTTTTGTAAAAACTTAGAGTAACTTAAACTTTACGGCTATCGTGAAATTTTAACATTTTGAGTTATAAATTTCAAAACTTTGTGCTTTGTTTTTGTTTTCATTTTTGGTTGATAACCTATATTTAGCTCTGTTTCAAACTGCCTTAATAATTTATTTTAAAATATTTCGAAATTGTTTTAAATTTTGATATTCAAACAGTCAAAATTTTATTGAACTTTCATAATTGCAAATAATTTGATTTCTATGGATTATGTTGTAAAACGGTTTAACATTTTCGAAAAACATCGTACGTCTAAGTTTTTGTTTCATTGTCGATAAACTTTAAATCTGTTATTGAAAATGTTTGACGACTGGTTCGATTTTTATTTACTAACTACAAAATTTGATTTCTCAAATTTTTGTTTGGTCTTAAAGCAAAATATTGTCGAATTTCTTAATCAAAACGTTTTTCTGTCACTTTAAAAATATTTGGGTACTCCCCCTTACGCTAGTTCGTTTACAAATATTATTTATTGTCATTGTTTTATCAAATAATTTTTAACTTACGATTTTATTAATTTCAATGATTTTAAACTTCGGGTAGCCGAGCCCAACTTATCTTGAAATAAATTTTGTCTTCGATTTCGATTTCATATCACGTTTGAAGTTGTAAAAAATTTTAAACCGAGATTGTGATGCGAGTTAAGCATTCTCCTTTTGTTCAAATGATGTAACTTTGTTTTTCATTCTATTATTATGTTTTTGTTAGTTTCGAGGACGAAACTTCTTTTAGTGGGGAAGATTGTAACACCCTGATTTTTATAAATTAAAGTTATATTCGTATTTTTATTTTTACAATTTAACTCGTAATTCTTAAAATTATTATAAAACGAATTTATCGTTTAATCGTTTCAAACTCCTAAAATTCTATATGAGGCAAAGTTAACGAGATGTGGGAGGAGGACGTGGGTAGGAAATGGGACATAACCGGGAAATTCTTCAATGAAGAGGTACTTAAAACGATTGCTTCATATGAGGTTATAATGGACAAGGACAAATCTGACACCTTATTTTGGAACCCGACCCAATCCGGTAGATTCTCTTTAAAGACAGCTATAGCTATAATTCGGAAGGAAGATGTGCCCTGGAAAACATGTGCTCCGCAAAGGATGAGAATGTTTCTTTGGCTGAGTTTACATGATCGTGTCATGATGAATAAGAACGAGGTAAAACATGGCTTGACAAAGGATCCGATCTGTGGGCATTGTAAGGAGGACACAAAAACTTTACTTCACCTATTGTGTGACTGTAGAGCTGCGAAAAAGGTTTGGGCAACCATCCCGGGACTAGCTGCGGAAGCGGACCAGGAAAGTAGATCGAGAGCGAAGTGGATTATGGCTAATCTACGTCAGGAAACTAAAGCAAATATTTGCGGATGGCCTACCCTTTTCACAGTCGTAGTATGGTGGATTTGGAAGTGGCAGAATTGTAGGATTTTTGGCCGTGAGGAGGACATCCCAAGACATCAAGGTCGTTTCCTTTGGGTCCAGTTAAATCGTGTTCAAAAAACCATGGGAGGATTGGACCTTGCTAATGGGAGGACCAAACCCCAAAGGAAGGAAACTTTCATTAGGTGGGTAGCACCACCAGATGGATGGATTTTATTAAACATAGATGGAGCGTCGAAGGGGAACCCGGGACCATCAGGAGCCGGTGGAATGTTTCCAGACAGCTCAGGTAACCCTATCATTGCTTTTTCCGAATCATTAGGATTAGCAATGATCACTAGGGCGGAAATTATGGCCCTCCGTAGAGGTCTTCTCTTAGCTATTGAACGAAATTTCCGTCGCGTCATTATTCAAACTGATTCGCAAGTTATTATTAAGCTCATGCATCAGGCGGAAACTCTTCCATTCTCATATGATAAAACTCTGCAAGAGCCTGATGGAAGGCGTGGATGTGGTTTTTGAAATCACCCATATTTATCGAGAGGCAAATGGTTGTGCTGATTGGTTGGCAAACAAGGGGTTATACAGAGCTCACAATTTGTTATTACGGAGGAAGCAAGAATACTCGAGGATTTGTTTAATCTGGCCCAACAAGATATTGGTGGCGTTTCATGGCCTAGGCGGGTTCCGTTCCCTTTGTAATCCTTTAGAGTAGCTAGATTTCGTTAGTTGCTTGTTTTTATTGTTTGTTTTTCTCGTTTTTCTTTCGTTAGTTACTTTTCGCTGACTCTTGTCGCTTTGTTTTACCAAAAAAATGAGCACATGATCTATATTTATACATGAGTATTATAACTCTAACAGCTTGATATAGTGTAATGGTCCTAGCCCTGATCACAACAATTGTTGAGGTCTCTTCCCGTATATGTGATAAGAATTGTCCCACTTAGATAGAACTAGTTGGAAAGCCCGTGCGATGCACGGGCCGATTTTTAGTGACAATGATAATGACTCCAAGTTAGAGGATTGTATAAATTTGTGAGACTACGCAATAGTAGAAAGTAAGTCGAAAATAAAAGTATGTCTAATGGTAAACAAATATTATCCACATACGTGAATGTGTTTTTTGGGAGGTCATATATGCAGTAAACGTCAAATTAAATTATACGCGTGCATTGCATTTAAAACTCATAATATCTCTCTTTAAGACAGTACTCGGTAAATATTTGTGCTAATAGTTGATATCTAAGAACCAATAATGACTTCAATTTATAATCATAGGATCATCTCTTATGATAATCTTTCAATGTGGTACAATTATAATACGGAGAACTTCCTCCTTCCTTTTATCTTCTTTCATATTCTATTTTCGTCCGTCTTTCTATCTTCATCCCATCGCAAATATGGAGTTTTTTATTTGGTCCAACATTTTTACTATATTAACCTCACTTTTTACTTATAACTACAATTATAGAAATGAAAAATATTTAATTTATACATATGGCGTTATTCTTTTAATGACATTATTCTTTCAATGTGAGATAGCTTTTTACTAATTTTATAGTCTTAAAAGCTCTTTAATTTTTGTCAATATTTAAGGACAAATTATATAATGAAAATTCATCGCCTTATTATATAATTTTTCGATGTGAGATAGAGTTTTTCTAAGACTCAAAAGATGTTTGGTTAATATCTATTGACGAATGATTACTCTTATTTACAATATAGAATTTAATCAGCTCATCATAATTTTTCGATGTGGGATAATTTTACTTAATTTTGTGTGTTAGGATTAAGGATCAAAAGATTTTTTTTGATATCTAAGAACGGATGATTATTCTTATTTATAATATAGAAATTTATCACCTTAATATAGTTTTTCGATGTGAGATGATTTTACTATTTCTATATGTAATAGATTCATTACTTTTTCAAGCAAATAATATGAACTTCATAACTTTATAATAATTTTTCGATGTGGGAAAATTTCACACACGTTTATAGTCTTTATTAAGACTCAAAAGAGAAATTTCACTTAAGTTTATTATAGTCCTAAGAACTTTTCTAAAACTCAAAAGATGTTTGGTTTATATCAATGAAATTCATGACTTTGTAATAATTTTTCGATGTGAGAAATTTTACTTAAGTTTATAGTCTTAAGAGTTTTTTAAGACTCAAAAGTGTGGGATAATTTTACTTAATTAAGTCTATGGTTTAAGAATTTTTTTAAGACCCAAAAGAGTTTGTTTTTCATCTAAGTTATTAAGGACGAACGATTGCTCTTATTTATATAGTAGAATTCGATCACCTTATTACGGAGTATGTTTTGGACAAATGATTATCTAAAACGAATGATTTCTCTTATTTATGATATCTTATCATAATTTTTCGATGTGTGATAATTCTACTTAAATTTATAGTTTTAAGAACAGGACTCAAAAGATTTTTGATTGATATGTAAGGACGATGATTACTTTTATTTATATAGTAGAATTTCATCACTTTTTTGTAATATTTCGATGTGAAATAATTTTTACTTCAATTTGTAGTTTTAAGAGTATTATAAGATTCAAAAGATTTTTGATTAATATCTAAAAATGAATCATTTCTCTTATTGATGACGTAGAATTTCATCACCTCATCATAATTTTTTGATATGGGATAATTTTACTTAAGTTTATAGTTTTACAAAGTTCTTTTAGGACTCAAAAGATTTCTCGTTGATATCTAAAGACGAATGATTGTTTTTAGTCCGTATTTATATAGTAGAATTTCATCACCTTTAATATAATTTCTCGATGTGGGATAATTTTACTTAAATTTTTAACTTTAAGAGCTTTTATAAGACTATTTTTTTTTGTTAATATCTAAAAACGAATGATGTATCTTATTTATGATATAGAATTTCATCACCTCATTATAATTTTTCTATATGCGATGATTCTACTTAGGTTTATAGTCTTAAAAACTCTTTTTAGAACTCAGATTTTTGTTTGATATCTAGACACAAAAGATTTCTCTTTTCCATCAGATTACGGTCCTATGAGCATCTTTAAGACTCAATTTTTTTTATATTTAAGAACGAATAGTTGATCTTATTTATAATATGAAATTTCATCACCTCATAATTTTTCGATATAGAATAATTTTGATTTAAGTTTAGATATAGTCTTAAGAACTCTTATAATAACTTTACTTGAGTTTATAGTTTTAAGAGGTTTTAAGACTCGATTGAATTTTGGAAGATATCTAATAACGAATTAGTCATATTTAAGGACGAAAGATTAAACTTATTTACAACACAGAATTTCATCACCTCATTATAATTTGGAGGAATGATTACACTTAGTTACATTGACGTTTTCACTCACTTATGAATAGTGTCCAAAAAGCAAAACAAAGAATCAAATGGAACAGAGGGAGTATAATTTTTCGATGTGAGAGTATGTTATTCAAGTTTGTAGTCTTATTAAAATATTTTCTAAGACTCAAAAGTTTTTTTTATTGATATTTAAGAAGGAATGATTAGTTTTATTTATAATATAAATTCCATTATCATAATTTTTTTGATGTAGGATAATTTACTGTGTTAAGAGCTCATTTTAAGACCCAAAAGAACACATGATTACTCTTATTTAAAATGTAGAATTATCATCTTTTTTTTGGTCGATATTCAAAAACAATGATTACTCATATTTATATTATAGAATTCCAAAATCTCATCATAATTTTTATCTCATCATAATTTTTCGATGTGGGATAATTACTTAAGGTTATAATCTTAAGAGTTCTTTATGAATCAAAAGATTTTTGGTGGATATCTAAGGACGGATGTTTATAATATAGAATTTCATCACCTTATTATAATTTGTCGATGTGGGATAACTTTAATATCTTTATAAGTAATAAATTCATCACTTTTTCGAGCAAATAATATGAAACAAATAATATGAAATTTATACTCTAATGAAAACATTTTCTACCACGAATCTAATTAATTCATTTTTATAATTTTATTTACGATAACTTTTTGTTAAACAGAATTTAAAGATTTTTGGATGAAAATTATAAAACATCTCATTAATATAATAGATTAAATATATTGATTGTAATAATTAAAAGATTCTCTATTTGATTTTTTTATAATTAATAATACTTTCTTAAATTGAGTTTTGATGTAACCGACCAATCATATCGCTCAAAAACTTCCTCCTTTATATATATATATATTGATTAGACATCTCTTTTGGAAAGCAGGTTATCTACCTCTAATTTTCAATAGGATTAAATTAAATTCATCCTTATTCAATTAAGTTTAGCTTATTTAATTTCAATTCTACTCGTCCTTTACAACTAGCCCCAATCCTTTTTTTTCTTTTGAACAAATGCACTATCTATTTTCCGTCAGCCAATACGTTAAATTTTTTTTTTTTTTTTATCAAACCGGGAGAATTTAACAAAAAGGATTTGCGAATGAATGGGAATTTGCAAATAAAGGGGAAACTCTTTTGGCCCTCTTTGGTGATGTAGCTAGTCTCTCTTATGAAAGTTTCCCGTCACTTGTTAGAACGAGTCAAGTAATACTCATTTCTATAGAAAAAACTTTGATTTTATAATGTTTTGTTTTTTTCTATACAAAAATAACTCCGTCATAGACAAGAATTTGCTTTCGTGATAACGACTACCGGTGGACTGTTGCACAGAAAGGCCGAAAATAGTTAATTCCTAGAATCACGACTGGAATAAATCTTGAACCGCAGGCAATTCGAATGCTAGTACTTGAATTCTGAAAGCACCAACTTAAGATCTTTTTGAGTTTGTACCCCTAAAAGAGAAGCTATGGTAATCCAAGGACTTTATATCAAGAAATTCAAAGCGATGTTTACCGGAATTCAGAGACTGGATTCACATGTTCTCTTGAGAATGCTTACCCCTGACAGTAACAAGGAACCAAACGCAGAGCAGCAACCCGGCAACACTATCGTTACTTCCAGCATTGCACAGTTACAGACTTACGTACAAAGATACAGCATCACAGATTACTCTTCACATATTACACGCACCTTACTACAGCATCCATCTGACAACAAAACAGATACAGACATTTCATATATACTCTTAAAGGAGGAATGAGGAGCCAAGAACAGACATGTGGTTTTTGCTGACATTGCGCCCCCGAAGACATTCCAAGTCTACCACATGAGGATGATCCACAAAAAGATTGACCTGTTATGAACATTACGGCTTAGTATACATCAAAGCGTTAAAATTTCACTGAAATGGCGTTGGACCTACGCAAACGTCTAACACAAAATCTTGGTAGAGACGGTCTCTCACTAACTTATTGAGAGACCACTATTCAATACCACTCTATGTCATATTCGTACCCTTAAATGATAACTTTGTTTTGTACCTATTTTTATAAGAAGCGTACCCTCTTTATATTTGTATACATGCTAATCCTACCTACTTCTATTAGGTTTGGTACCACTATTACTTCCATTTGTACTAGTCTCTCAGTAAAGTTAACGAGAGACCGTCTCTCAGAAGACCTACTGAACGTCTAAACCTAGCAAATAGATGAAATCGTGCAGGGTTCAGGTTTGGGTTCATGTAAACGTGTCAAAACCGTTGAACTCAAACCCGACCAATTAAAACTCGTGTCAACCCACATACGTAAATGGATCATCAAGCCTTAGCCCAAGCCTGTTATCTTGTATGGAGTTCGTATCGTATTTTGGAGTCGTGTAGTTCTTTGTGGGCTCTACGCAAGACCCCTTGGCTCTAATGAGGTTTGGTTCGATTTCTTAAGACAAAGGGGTCCGTTTTATAGTCCTGGTCATGTGAAGTGCTTACCGATTTAGATAAACGAGGACAAGAGAGCAAAAAAACTCCAAACTGGCAAAGGAGTAGGTAGTTCAATATTTTATAGTGGTCGATTTTCTCCTTTACTACTAGTCTACTAGACTAGGGGACATAATTGGAGAAAAGGTTAAGGGCTCGCTTGGAATGGGGTTAATTATTCCGGGAATAATAGAGCAAAAATAAACTAGAAATGGATGAGCTTGTTGCTTGATTGTAACATTTTATAGTGTAAAAGGGATATGAGGGGGGAATAATTACCCATTGGGGGGTAATGCATTACTTGGGGGAGAGGGGAGTAATAATTCCCCTCAAATAAGCTAGATTTCCTTAATTTTCTTCATTTCCGCTTAGCACCATCACTACTTCCCGTCATTTTCTAGTTCATTTTTGCTCTATTACCCCCAGAATAATTACCCCATCCCAAGCGAGCTCTAAGAGTATAAATTATTCATGGGCCTCAAACAATAGTAGACGGCTAGAATGTCTTCGAGAATACTTTAAGAATATTTCTAAAATATATATATATCCTAATAATACTCTGTGTTTCGTAATCTTTATCTAGTATATTAATGTAAGATAATCTCTAATAAAAAGGAGGCTAATCTAGAAACACGGGACAATAGAACCCGAGGCAAAGGAAGTTACCTTGGGTCCGTATTGGCTAATAAACCACTCGTACGTTCTGGCATCTGTTGCTTCAAACATCGTCCTCTCAACTCCCAGCCGACCAATTATCTTTGCGATGATGTCAGCTCTCAAAGATTCCGCTTGCTGGCAAACATCAGCAGCGTCGATGGTTATCATGTCTGCCCCAGCCTCCAGGCATCTTTCTGCCTTTCGGATTAGCAGATCCACATCTTCCACAAAATCTAGGCATAAATAACCGACACATTCAAGCAAAATGATCAAATTATCAACTATCAACTTAACCCAAAAAAAAAGCTTTCGGGAGAAATGACAGGTTTGTCAATTTTTTGATTCAACAAATCTAAAAAGTAAACTTCTAAAATCTAGGCAGAAAGAACCAACGCAATCAAGCAAAATGACCAAGTTATTGGGTATCATCTTAATATAAAATTAAAACTTTCGGGAAATAGACAAGCAACTTTCAATTAATCTAAGAAGTAAACATCTAAAGAAGAACGTCTATATACCATAGGATCGAGGTCTTGGACGTATATAAGCGCCATATGCTCTATTATCTCCAGACATTGGTATATCACACTCGTCGAACTTAACTGCAAACTGAGGCTTGACTTTCAAACCAGCGCTCTTTATCATACGCACATATCTCAAAAGAGTTTCTTCAGGAATCCCAAGTGTTCCAGCATTTAACTCAATAGTGTCGAAACCCAACCGCTTGCATTCCTACAGAAATAACAGACAAAGACTACTTCAGAAGATTATATGCTTAGAAGATAGAATCATTTGCTGAAAACAGTTGTTGGTTTCGCATGTATATGACCTCTATGTGTTCTTTGATTGCAGAGGGACCTCTGCGAAGCAAATGCTCACCCCAGTCACCTGTACTGACGTAAACATTGTGTTTATGTGCCATGTCATTCACCCTTTTTACGTAGCTTTGAGGCATTAAACTGTGGGAACCTCCAGCAAACTTCAGACCATCAACAAACTGCCCCATCGACTCAAAAACATCCTGCATTTGTAACATACAAATCAATACTGTATCAAACTTCAGACCATCGACAAACTTCTCCCATCGATTCAAACTAGCTGCTGAAAAAAAAGGCCAAACTTGGTATCCGCTGACTCAAACCAAAATCATTCTCAACTATCGCATTTTCAGGGAAAATGAAGTAATATATATACGCGTTTAACTTCTTCTTAATTAACATCAACAAGACTGCAAGAGCATTCTGTATGTCCGCTTCTCCGACTAATCTACTAACATAACAATTGACCTTAGCTTCCACTCATATTTATGGAGTACTCCATATTCACTTTTCTGGAACTACACTTCATGTGAGAAGACTATCTCAATCAAAAGCCTAAGCTACTTAATCTGGTGAGCCAAGTCCAATCAGTTCCTCCATAATCCTATTCTATCCTATATTTCACCTAACTGGCATGTTACTATACCTCTAATTAGTCTTCAGTACTGGAGTACATTTTAGACCAAAATATTGAAAATTCTGCACAAAATAGTCTTCAAACACTTACATGCAGACAAGTCAGAGAGTAACATCAATGCATAGCACTAATTTATACCTTAATACAGTATTACAGTATATACTCCGTAATTCGCTAGCTAACTAGAACGATGGGGAATGCAACGGAATATCGCAATAGATATAGATTGCTCTAGTCTGGAACTTATACATCAACATCGACATGAAATTAAAATTTTGTTTTCGTAACTACATCATTTCTCCAATTCCTCCAAACATCAACTCGTAAATTGATACGTCTCCATCATTGGTTTAGTTTTGCTTAACTTGGATCAAATACCGCTCGATCACAAAGAGTAAAAAAAAGCCATAAGCAAATTAGTAGTAGAAGCTAATCAACATCCAACAACAATCTCAAATTGAACAAATGATGATGATGATCAAAGTTACCGCTGAATACGATCAAATTACTAGAATCAAAGACATGCAACGAATTCAAACGAAACAGTTAATACAATTAAAAGATATGATTAAGAATTAAGAGAGAAAGGAATAAATAACCTGGAGAATGTGATCAGAGAAAATGGAGTAATTAGGACCGCGAATTTCGGTGACACCGTACCGACGAGGTTTCTCCGGTCTATCTTCTTCCTCGAGGAAGCTCTTCCACCTGTACGCCGCCATTCTTGCGCGCTCCTCAAAGATGCGAATACGACGTTGTTTTTATTCAGTTGATTTTCTGGAAGAGTCGTTTAGATTCTAGACAGTGCGTGCTGTCATCAGGTGAGAGAATTTCGTGTCCATTTTTTTGCATTTTATCCGTTACTGACTTTCAAATGCGAATGTGTTTCTCGATTCCTCCGGATTCTCCCTCTTTTTTTCATGGTGGATGGATTGGGCTTGGACTTAACCATAGGCCCAATGTCTAAAGTAACCCCTACATGATTTCGTCTATTTGCTTTTCTGATCGGGCCAGATTGGTTTCAAACCTGGCAATGGGTCAATCGGGTGCGATTGTTATTTTCAATTATTTTTATGGATATCGACTTATATTACTCCCTCCGTTTGTATTAAGGGTAACATTATCAATCAGATTTTACAAAGTCTTAAGACTCTGTCACCTCAGCTTTTCACTCACTTTTATTATTTGTTTATTGCTCAGACTCTCCTCAGACTCACCTCAGACTTTATACATTATCAGTCAGACTTTGCTCAGACTCACCTTACCCCTTTTTGGTAAAAAAAAATTAATCAATTTGGATTAGTTTGTGATTAAACAATTACAATTTACTTGTTTTGTACAAATTACTTACTTACTTTACTATTTAGTTTAATTAAAAACTTTAACTTGTTTTATTTTAAAGTTGTTGGTTTTTGTGTGATATACAAAAACACGGGTAGACGATCTTAAGGACTTCGTTCATATAATAAGTCCGGATGATTTACGATATTTTAATTATGTTTTACTTACATTAATTTACGATATTTTAATATTATTGTGTTCAATTACGTTCACTTAATTAATTAAGTGAAATTAGTTGATTAAGTGTTTAATTAAGTAATTATTTTGTACGTTAAATTGGGTAATTATGTATTTTATTAGTTAAATATGTACTTCGTATTTAATAAGTTTATTAGGGGTCGAAGATTAATTGATTTCCTCTGTCTTGTTCATTTATTTATCTTTGATTAAAATTTTTTATCACAAATAATATAAAAGGTAAAAAAATGATCGAGATGGTAAAAAAAATTAAGAATAGATGGACAATTAAAGATAGAAGTGAGACTTTAAAAACAATATAAAATAAAAAAATTATATAAATACGAGTCATTTATCAGATAATATGTCGAGAAATATGTAAAATAAGTCATGACCCCACAAAAGTCTTAAGTTGAGTCTTTAAAATTCAAGAATCAACTAAGACTTTGATACTTTATTGGTAGACCCCACACGAATCTTAAGACAAGACTCACCTCAAGACTACCAATAATCTTCTCAAGTCTCTCAAGACTATCAAAAATCTTAAGACTTTCCTCAAGATTTTGCAACATTATTGGTAAGACTCACATGAGTCTTGAGACAAGACTCACCTCAAGACTACCAATAATCTTACACTAAGGGTACGTATTCCTTGGACCGTTCAAATCCAATTGACTCATTTCTTTTTTAGTCTATTGTTTTGGAAAAACTACCTATATTCTACTAGCCTATTTACACTATATGTCATTGTGAAAATACAATTTTCATTATTAAATACTAAGTTGTCCCTCATTATGTCCTTTTAATATTACTTTAATACTTTCTTAATCATTGCGCAAAATAGAAACATACCTTTTGGATACGAACGGAGAGAGTATAATAATTGTCGCATCAGTTTCAGGTTAGCCTGGGTCAGTTCGGGTTAGGGTCAATCAGTTCAGGTGTTGAGTTGGGTTCTAGTTGACTTATTAGGGTCCGGCCAATTTTGCTTGCTTCAACCCGAGTTGTGTTGTACACTAATACTGTAGTAAGTCTAGTTAAATTACCATGAAATCTATCTCATATGATGCATCAACCAACTTCCCTCTAAGGGCATACACAATGGAGGGGAAAGACCCACCTCTTAATAGGTAAGAGGTAACCCTCCATTGTACCCACCTTTTACCAAACCTAAGGGGAAAGGGGGATCCCTTACTTGGGGGCTTTCCTTGCATTGGCCCAAGAGCTTTTCTCTCCCCTTTTTTCTTTTTCTTTTTTCTTTTCAATTATTGTTTTTAATTAATTAACTAGGTAAATTGTACTTTAATTAGTTTATGACTGATAATCGAAATGTACAAATTTTTCAAAAAAAAATAATTTCACAAAAAATCTTCATTTTATCACCTCTGTAAATAGAGTCCAATATCAACCTATTTTTTCAAATTAAATCTTCTAACTATTTTCTCCGTCTAATTAGTTGAGTGTAGTTATGGATGATAATAATCGAAATTATGAAAATAATCCATATTCTCAAGAAAATTCAAACAATTAGTTCAATCCAACTAATTTTCAGTTTGATCCGAATTTTCTAAACTCCCCTCAAGGTCAAATTACGTCAGGTTAAGAATGTCCGTTCAACTATTTTAAAATTTAAATGCACGTTTTAATATTTTTAAGTTTACATGTAAGTAAGCACGTTATTAGCACTAATGTACGCTTAATTAGTTTATATGAAATAATTATGTTTTATGATGTTTATTAAAAATGATGGATGTTTTAATATGGTGGGGTCGAATTAAAGGAAGAGGTTTACCCCTCCATTGTAGAGAAATTTGGATAAAAGTGAAGAGGTAATAGAAAAATGAGTTGGATGAAAGAGAAGATGAGGTGTAAGAAATATAGGAGGAGAGAAGAAATTTGGAGGGTAAGAGGTTACCCCTCCATTGAACATGCTCTAAAATCGGGAGACAAAGACAGGGTTTCTCGTTGGTGAATCACACCACCTTGCTTCCCCATGTATGTAGATGGTAGCTTTGTAGATACAAATGTGCATCACGAGTTTGTCATTGGACTAAGCAAGGAGCTAAACCAACAACTGATTAGTATTTTCTTTGATTGTTTAATTCTTACCTAGTTTATGCTTTCATTCCTGGAAAAGTTATTTTTGTTTTGATTTGAACTTGTGTGATATAAAGCAACTCAACTTCACGTCTATAAAGCTAAGTTCAAACAAGCTACTTTGACTTTCTCTCTCTAAAATCTAGTGATAGGCAAATTCTCTAACGGAGAGCTTGGCAAATTCTCTAACAGAGAGCTTGGCAAATTCTCTAACAGAGAGTTTTTAGTCTGCATGTTTATTGCTGACAATCTCTTCATATTCTCTTGACACTTTGCATCTCATGCAATTAATAACTTTCCAATTCCTGACATCTAACCCTAGGAAATTGGAACCCATTATTACCCTAGCAAACATTCCTCTTTAAATACGCAAAATAACTTCTTTGTCTTATATCACTTATTCCTGTTTTTATATAAGTATTAACTTCCAGCATGCAAAATCCAATATCATCATCTTCTTCTTCAACTCAGAATCATCCCATTAACATTAGTAGACTCAATATCAATTTATCACTAATGTTATCCTCTACTCTTCCTACACCAACTACTATTCATAATATTATCACCGACAATTATATACCCACCGAATAATATTACCCTCCCCACCGCTAATTATGTGAACCTCTTCACTAATCACTATCATGACCTGCCTCCTTTAGAAGATGATCCAACAGAAAATAATGATATACTCAGTAGCCCCAACTCATCAAACTCAACTCCCGAATGTTTCTATCCTCGATCAGGCCCAATAGTGGAGTTTGATCCGATGGCCATGCATGGAAATTTAGAGTTGTGGAACAAATGCCTTTTGGCTTACATGTTAGATTATCGCAAGTTTAAAGCAACAACTCTTAATAATATTGTTCAACGAAACTGGAGAACTCGGGGATTTGTCAAGGTGTTTGAAGTAGATGACTTACTGGCTTTCTATTTTGAAGACCTAGAGGATAAGAAGGATGTACTTGAAAGGAATATTGTCACTTGTAATGGGGGTCTAGTGATTTTTGATGAGTGGTTCCCTAATTCAATTCCAAAAACCATCAGATTTACATCCGCTAAAATCTGGGTAACAATTTGTGGCCTTCCTTTCGAATATCTTTCTATGCATGTCGCAAACACACTAGGAAAACTTATTAGTGATGACTACTTTGTTGAACCCTTTGAATTTATACCACCCCATGATTATCTTAGGGTTCGTGCATGTATTAAACTAGATGAATTAACCACTAGTTCCGGGATGTTTTTTAGCTGATAATGTTGGTACTCTCACATGGATACAATTCAAATACGAAGAGATTTATAAATATTGTGTAAGATGTGGGAAAATTGGTCATAAAATATCCGGTTGTAAGGAATTGATGGATAATATTGCTCTGAACATTGGATCCGCTCTAGTTAAGGTTATGAGTAAAGGCTTTAAGGTTTATCAGACCAATAATTTGTTTGGGATGTTTAACCTGGACTTACGTGGGTCTTCATGTACTTCTTTCTTCATGACATCGAAGGTTAAACTTGGTAAACACCGCAATGATAGTGTCCCGGCTGAGAAATATGAGGATCAGTTTATACCTATGGATTTAGGAACAACCCCGGGGGTAGGATTCAACCTGGAAAGAAATTCAATATTACTACTCAACCTTTTAGTGCACCAATAATTCCTCTTTATAATCCCTCCCACTACAATCAAGCAAACAACAACCAGTACACAAATCATAACCAATTCCATGACCCCGAACCACCTCCTAGTGCCAATCTTTATTCATCCACTTACCCACCCGTATTCCATGATCTCATTAACAACAACATAAATTATAGAAACCCTTTTAATGAACCATACCAACCCCCGATCAGAAACAATACACAGTTGATGTTCTTTGAGAATCGGCCGACTCCAACGATGCACAACTTGGATCATTTGGTTACTGGACCTAACCTTGATCTTTCACTTAATAATTTTCATCAATTTGGGATTGAAGAAATAGTTAACCAGGAAAGAGATGATTATGCCCTAAATAACAACTTCCTTAGCCAAGGAGATATGAGGAATAGAGTTGAAAGCAATTACATTTTAGCCATGGCTGCTGCTGATGATTTGGGATATAATCAACGGTTTGCTATACCAGATGGTAACCCAATTCCAGTATCTTATCCTACGCATGAGGAGAATTTCCAGGATCCTATACAACCTGATACACAACGACTATCCAATGTCACATTCATCCATAATTGCAGCCTATAAGGGTTACTAGCTCCCATGGTTCAAACTCTATCTCAGGGGATACAATTTATGAGGATGCAGTGGAAACACAAGTTGAAAATTATGAATCCCTAAGGAAAGATGATATGATTGAAGAAGGGCATTTGATTTTCAAGCGAGCTATAAATCCATCTCCTACAGAACAGACCATAAGGTAAGATTTGCGAGAGAATAGAAAAAGGGTAAGGGAATATTATGGGGAGCAGATATCTCTGAAGAAAACAATCAGTGAACAAGCTATGTGGGCAAAAAATAATTATACTGATCAAAATATTAAAAGGAAAGCCAATTCTGATCCCTTGGAGGCAATGGTAACTGAAGATAACCTGGTTGATATACAATCTGCTGTGAGATACCTCTCTAATCTAAATAAAAAAATGAAGAAGGACCACAGTATGTTCAACAAAGGAGTGAAAAATTAAAAAAAAAACCAGATATCATCACCTCAAGAACTTGCCCTCATTATTTACTCACAGGAAAGGCTTCAGCATACTTTTTCTCAGCTGCAAAATAAACCGGCTTTTCGTATGATTGTCACTGATGAGGATGACCCATCCTATTCATCTGAAGAAACTGTAGAAGGCGCAGGTATTGCGGGAATTGAACCTGAACAATCCCCTCAGAATCAGTAAAGGGCCTTTGGTGGAATTGTAGGGGTCTATCTAACCCACTCGCTCCTACAATTCCCAAACTAAGAGCGGTATCTAGTTCAAATTATCTAGACTTTATCTTTTTAAGTGAAATAAAATGTAATGTTGGCTGTTTGGTTCACTCAATTAAGGTATGAGGTATGGGTTTAGAATGAACCAAACCCATACCTCGTGTTTGGTTGACAAGTTTTTCATTTCGATAGCCATACCTCAAACTCTCATGGTATGGGTTTCTCATACCCAAGAGAGGAGGTGGGTATGAGATTCATACCCTTGGAATCAAACTTTGTTTGATTTTCCGAAAGAATTTGTTCCAATTTTTTTTTTGAAATATTATAACTGAAATATTTTATTGAAAAACACTAATTTAAAATACTAAAAAAATTATTTT
This sequence comes from Agrostemma githago, assembly GCA_958450325.1. Taxonomy (NCBI): domain Eukaryota; kingdom Viridiplantae; phylum Streptophyta; class Magnoliopsida; order Caryophyllales; family Caryophyllaceae; genus Agrostemma; species Agrostemma githago. Next base: position 62,729,566 of record OY288246.1, on the reverse strand, counting down.
AAAATTTTATTAATGTAACTCAGTGTTTTATATCGCTAAAAAGAGTTGTTTTTAATTAAATTTATTTAATTTTTCTTTCAAGCTAAACTTTTTAGATTATATATAGTCAGTGATATAAATTTTTATATATTTAAAATATAATTTTGAAAAAAAAAAATTCGGATTTGAATCTCAATCATCTAAAAAATGAACCAAACACCAAGTTTCAGGAATCAAGTTACAAACTCATACCACCCTGGTTTGATTCCTGATTCCATTCCCATACCCTTTCATGAACCAAACGGCCCCATCGTTAGGGTTCTCTTCTAGCTTCGGTGTGGATGCGGAGAATAGCAAGGGCGGCCTTTGGTTTGGCTTCCGGAGTGGAGCCAAATTTTCTTTTGTGTATTGGTACTGTAACTTTATGATAATTTCAGTAAAAGAAGCAGAATATATTAACTGGTACCTGATTCTTGTTTATGGACATCCTCAAACTCATAAACGAGATGATGTATGGTCTTCTTTAGGAAATTGGATACAAAGTCTCCAATCAGAATATCTATTGATTGGAGATTTTAATCAAGTTGAATATTATAGTGACAAACATGGAGCCAATGCAAACAAATTGGAGGGAGCATCAAAATTCACACGCTGGAAACTTCAACATCAATTAATGGATATCCCATTCAAAGGACCACCTTATACCTGGTGCAATTATAGAGATGGAGACCAACGAACTTACGAGAGACTGGATAAGGCGTTTGGATCCCATAATTGGAACAACATTTATCCTAATACTGGTATCATCCATTACCCGATTCAAATATCTGATCATGCTCCCATTCTACTTGACACTATGTTAGCTGATTCAAAATCAAAAAGGCGATACTGTATGGAAGCATGGGCTCTATCAAACGATGAATGCATTAACATTTTAAAAAAGGATTGGATACAACCAATTTCAGGGAATATTGACAGGGGTAGTCGTATCCCTAATCAAAGATACCCTAAGGTTCACTAACTAATGTAGATAATTAAGTAGGGGTCAAACCTCAAGGAGACGGGACTCAAATACTTGCTCTAAGGTCTAGACTAAAGATTGCAGGTCACTGTTTTTCAGTTTGTTTTAAGTGGACTAACAACTAACTGCTATAGGATAAATCAATAATAAAAAAGGTCTAGGGTCTCAGGTTCACAATGAATGTCAATCAAGTCAGGGAGTCAACTAACAGGTCAATAATCGGACTGTCTAAGGTGTAGGTCCGGTCGGTACTACTACAAACTTTAGAACTAAACTTAACCTGCGGTCGCTAGAATTAAGCTAGTCTACCCAAAATGTCGTGACCTAATTAGTCCTTAACCCGGTCGGCAAAAAGTCCTAATTGTGATACTAACTAATTAATCCTGGCCAGTAATTAATCAATCAGAATTAAAACAACATTCAGGCGACAGTTCATATGATCAGAGACATGTCAATTTTCTATAACCCAATTAACACCCATCGATCCCCTCAAACCCTAGATAGAAATTAGCTACTCATAATAATCGTAATAAACTAACGGAATGTGAATTGCAATTAACCATGATGGATGCGAATCAAATCAAACTACGAGACTGAAATCAGATAACTACGAAAACTAAGGGTGAATTAAGACAAGAATTAAACTAGGGAATTAAGACAAGAATTAAACTAGAGAATTGAAATTAAAATTAAAATCAAAATTAAAGTAGCGATACCGAAGAATTTGAGATCTGAAAAGGAAGAACAAAATACGATGAATCTTGCGAAGGAAAAGCGGAATGAACGTGACTTCTATTCTAGCCAAAACTAACGTAAAGTTTTTTTGTGATTGAAATCCAAAGTCAAAAGTAAAAAGTCAAGTCTGACAATCCTCCTCCAACTGATTTAAAAGAATTCAGTTGGACTTACAAAGCAGGCCCAAAATTCTAAATAAAAGAAAATCCAATTTGCGGCCTGAATGCGAGGCACTCAATCGAGTACATGCGTGCACTCGATTGAGTGGATCCGTATCTGTAGCCTGGTTTATCACGGAAATCGGCACTCGATCGAGTGCTTAGCACCACTCGATCGAGTGGGTGCTGCTGAGCTCGTCATTGACATATTCATTTGCTTCTCGGCTTTTTTGTTTTCTTCCTCGTCCTTCATCCTCGTCTCGGTTATCTGGGCTATCACTCCTAAATATGTTCGAAATTGCACTTAACCTGCAAAATAGCACGAGAATCGACAGTATCGACTTTCTAATAGAAATCGACATTAAACATATAATTATGGAAGAAGAAAAGCTTAAAAACGGTTGTCGGGGACAATAAAATACGATATAAAATATGTTGATCAAACTCCCCCAAACCAAACCTTTGCTTGTCCTCAAGCAAACAACTAATAAATACAAACGAGGACAAGTGATGTGAAACACGACTCAGAGCTGAATTACAATCATTCTCCTAAAATCGACTAAGACCGACGAGAAAACACGTTATGCTCAAGAATGCAACGAGATCAATAATCATGCCATAATCAAACCATTGCCTGCCAAACTTTCAATCTTGCAAGACCAATAATGTCGGACTTCCTTACGGTTGTCGCTCGACACTCATAAGTACGGGTAAGTATATATGCGAAGATAGGAAAGAATAAAGACACTCACTCGACTTATGAAATATGCATGCAGTTGAATATGAAATCAATCTCCCCAATCAAATACGTGTTCCACCAATCAGGACCATAGTACATGCCAAGGACTTACAAGGGGTGGCCTATATGTGAGGGAATAAAATGGATTGTGCTTAAAGCACGTATGGAAATGTGGGGCTAAGACCAGTAGTCGCAGCTACACAATAAAAACTATCCATCCAAAAATCTCAACTGTGAATTCTGGCTACTAACTAGAAATAAGACTCAAAAGAGCATAGGAGGGAATTTTGCCATCCTCCCAATTATAATTCAATTCTAGTTTCAACATCTCGACCGTTCCCCAAAATATTATAAGAAGCATATATGTTTTTCTTTTCTTGGATTTTTTTTTCTTTTTCTAACTCCATTTTTTTCTCTTTCTTTCTTTCTCATGCTTCTATATTTTTTCAATTCAGACAAGGGGAAGGCGAATACAAGGTCGCGCAATAATATTACACACTACGATCCAAAAGATGTAAAAATCCCAAAATATGATCTGGGTGATTCCAATTACGTTCACTGCGACTGTCCTGGTAAGGTAGGCTATTCTGGGTTGTAGCTAACTGATATAAAAATCATGAAAACAAGCTTCCAACAGCTGAAACGGGCTGAACAAAGGGAAACTGACCTAAATCTACAGGGTAGTAAAAATGGGTCGTTTGGCTATGTGGAGCTCATCAAAAGCAGAAATGCCTTTCCTCATGCACCTCCTCCTCAAACCAAACACGTATTCAATATCAAGAGACGGATGTCATATTTATGCAAATTAACGTTACACATTCCATAAGGAGAAACCACTCAATTCCTAATTATAAATGAGACCAGTTATATATGTTACTGGCCTAGGAAGCTCTAAATTCTCAGAATTTTTGTGGTTTGCCGACAAAATGTTCAAATTTACTCATTTGGCAATTAATAGTTTAATAGGCAATCATATTAAAATCATCTCATCTCAAGTATTACATGCATTCAGGTACGGAGTCAGCTGTCAATTAGGAAAAATCAAGTAAAACGCATTGTCATCATCGCCGTTTTGCATGTTTCACACCGGACACAAGACACACAAAAATCAAATCTTTTTGAATTTTTAGGATTTTTCAATTTTTTTTTTTTTTGAATTTTTAGAATTTTTGAAAGCACACAAAAGAAAATAGAAGCACACAAAAACACACAAATTCTCCCCCAAACCTAAATGTCACAGTGTCCTCAATGTGACTCTACAGCATATATGACAAACAAATCCACAGCCAATCCTAAGGACAACTCGACCTAAGGGGAAGTAAAAAAAAATCTAGGAAAGCAATAAAAACAGAAATAAAAAGGAAAGAAAGTACCGTATATACAATGGTAGCTCCCCCAAACCGGCTAATCAGCCATCTCATCATCTCCACCGGTCCCAGATGGACCGGCTCCAGTATCGCCCTGGCCTGAGCCGCCAGTACCACCCTGTTGACCCGACTGTCGCAAGTCCCTCAACCACTGTGCTCCTAGGCCGCCGTAGGTGTGGCCGTAGTCCGGACCCCAAGCAGCTGGATCAACCCCATAATCGTGGAAAATACCACTAGTATCTCCCGGACCTCTCCAGTAAGACGGGTGTTGAGGCGTCGAGATTCCTTGAGTAAGCATGAACTCGTGGATCTCCCGGTTAACGATGCTCTGGTTAATCCCCTCGTGTACCCGTCGCTGGTGCTCGTAAACTGGATCATACATAAACGGATACGGGTGCGGAAACTCGGCACCCGGAGTCTGGAACGGGAAAGTCGGGGTGTATGTGTGTGGCCCTGGGGGGCTCGGTCTCATCGGGTTCAGTCTCTACACGAACCCTACGTCGAGGGGGTTGAACGCCCTCGTCATAAATGAAGAGCTCCTCGGGAATGAGGTAGCTCGGCGGGTCGGGTATGTCCTCGCCTGCGGGAGTGGGTTGCAAAGCGAGGAGTGGTGGAAGGATTGTCCCTTCGACAACCGGAAGTTTCATCCAAATCTTGTCACGGACGCGCCACTTAAACTTCGGGGGATTGCCCCGAATCCACTTCAAAGTGGAGAAGAGGTAGCTGCGGTCTAGCAAGGGGACTCGGTCGGTGAGACTCTCAAAAGTGACTGTTTCCCCAAAACCCATAATATAGCGCTTTGCTAGCGCGGTGACAATGGCTCCACAACCGAGCGGTCCAGATCCACTGATCTGGCGCTCGATACCGACACAAATCATACCGGGTGCACTGAATGCCTTTAGGGATTTCCTAAAGGGGTTCAGGTAGTGTCCTAGAATCAACACCTCCAATGAGTGAAGTTTACTCATGTCGGAGCGTGGAAAAACCACATGACTCAAAATCCGCAAGAAGAGGCGGATAGTAGGGTGTGGGATGGCATTGAGTGCCATAGCGGTGACACTTGCACGACGGTCCGAAAATAAGTGGAAGTAGGGAGGTGCTTTCGAACTCTCGGGTATGTCTAGGATGTCTTCATTCTGGTTAGAGGTAAGCCTGAGACACTCGGATAAAGCACTAAGGGGGATGGAATGCTCCTCATTGTTCAACCGAAAGGATATCATGTTATCTCGTCTAACAAACTCAAATGAACTTAAGAATTCTAAAGTGAGTACTCGGTAAGATAACTCACGTAGTGTCCATAAGCCACCGAATCCGGTCATGGACAAAAGGTGCAATAATTGCTCGTTCAAACCGAGCTCGATTGTAAATTGTGACGAGCAGCACCGGGTAGCTTCCATCGACCTAGGTATCAATTCAACCAAACGAGCTCTCTGGGCCTCGTCCCTGCACACAATTTCTTCGTAACCTGGCACAGGCTGAACAGCCGGCTGCCTTGCATTCCTGTTCCTGTTGTTGTTCCGGGGTGGATTCCTTCTTCCTGCCATGGCTATAGCATAATAACAAAACACAATCATATAAAAATTTCACAAAAAATACCAAATTTTCGGCCAAAATCAGACCCCATACACAAAAATCGATTTTTGAGCACAAAGTGGTGAAATTAACACAAAATCAAGCATGCAATGAGATTAATATATAACTAAGGATGAAATTATACCATAGAACTAAGAAAAGAAGCAAGAAAATCAAAAACCCAAAATATACCTTAAAAAGGGACGAAAGTGACGAGAATAGGGGAGAAAGGGACGAAAATTTCAGAAATCAACACCAAGAAACACAAATAACCGCTCCCAATTGCAATTTAGAAGCAAAAATTGTGAAATTTGGTCAAGAATTGATGAAATAGGAGTGAATTGAGTGATTTGGGGGTTTAGGGTTCTTAAGACTAGTAAGGGGGAAGGGGTTTTAACTGGAAACTGATTTGAAAAAAAAGAATGAGAAGCAAATAAAAGAGTCCGAAGAAACCGGTTATGGACCCGGTTCAGGGGCACTCGACCGAGTGAATGGCCCACTCGATCGAGTGATCCCTTGAAAACTGGGCAGAACCACTCCGTCAGGGCACTCGACCGAGTGCATAGGCCACTCGGTCGAGTGACCACTGAAAGCTGAACAAAAGCCTCTTCGTCAGGGCACTCGACCGAGTGCATAGGCCACTCGGTCGAGTGACCACTACACCTGCTACTCCTCCTCTTTTTATTCTTTAAATTGCTTCAAAATCCTGAAATTAAATCAATTAAACCGTAAAATTCCCTCATCCTCACTCGATAATTAAAACTAACTCCCAATTAGAGCTACCAAGCTAAAAAAAAAATAAAAAAATAAAAAGATAAAAAATAAAAAAATGCGGAAAGGGAAATTACACATTTATACAAGTGGTGCCGGGTTGCCTCCCGGTTAGCGCTGGTTTTTACGGTCCCGCTCGACCGGTTTACCTCAATTGGATTAGGTGGAATCGAGAGTGTCGTTGAGGTCCATGGCCTCTATGACACCGACATATGCACCTTCGTGATAGAGCTTGAGGCGCTGACCGTTCACCTTGAATATTTCGCCCTTGTCGGTAGTGAGTGTAACCGACCCAAATTTGTTCACTTCAGTTACCGTGAACGGTCCAGACCATCGGGATTTAAGTTTCCCGGGAAAGAGTCTAAGTCGGGAATTAAATAAAAGTACCTTATCGCCGACATGGAACTCTCGGGGGATGATGCGCTTATCATGCCATCTTTTGGTCCGCTCCTTATAAATTCTCGCGCTATCATAAGCATGGAGACGGAATTCATCCAGTTCGTTCAATTGCATGAGGCGCCTCTCTCCGGCTAGTTTCGGATCAAGATTGAGCTCCTTTAAGGCCCACATAGCCTTGAACTCGAGCTCTACGGGTAGATGGCAAGCCTTGCCATAAACAAGCCTATACGGGGATGTCCCGATAGGAGTCTTGAATGCGGTCCGGTAAGCCCAAAGAGAGTCATCGAGTTTCGAACTCCAATCTTTTCTCGAGGTATGGACAACCTTCTCGAGAATAGACTTGATCTCACGGTTCGAGATCTCGACTTGTCCACTAGTTTGTGGATGATAGGCTAGCCCGGTACGGTGGTGAACACCATATTTCTTCAATAGCTTAGTTAGTTGGCGTTCATGAAAATGTGAACCACCATCACTAATAACAGCCCGTGGGACCCCAAAACGTGGGAATATTGTCTTCTTAAAGAGCCGGATCACCACGTTCGCATCGTTAGTAGGTGAAGCGATGGCTTCCACCCACTTCGAAACATAGTCTACGGCGACCAAAATATACCGATTCCCATAAGAAGAAGGGAACGGTCCTTGATAATCTATACCCCAAACGTCAAATAATTCTACCTCAAGAATCCCGGTTTGCGGCATTTCGTGTCGCCGAGAAATATTTCCCGTTCGTTGGCATGCGTCGCAAGAACGGACAAAGGTGGTGGCATCCTTGAGAATATTGGGCCAATAAAAGCCCGATTGCATTACCTTCGCAAAGGTCTTTGAAGGACCGTGATGTCCACCATAAGGGGAGGAGTGGCATCTAGTGAGGATAGCATGTACCTCACTCTCAGGAATACACCTCCTAAATAGGCCATCTGCACATTCTCGGAAAAGATACGGGTCGTCCCAAAAATACCTCTTCACATCATGTAGAAACCGCTTCTTCTGCTGATACTGAAGGTCGGGAGGTAGAGCACCTCCAACTAGAAAGTTGGCATAATCAGCAAACCATGGAGTGTCCATGGTAATAGCGAGCAAATGGTCATCGGGGAATGAATCGTCAATTGGGGCAAGATCCCCACCATCATATCTTAGCCGGGATAGGTGATCGGCTACGACATTCTCGGCCCCGGACTTATCACGGATCTCCAAATCAAACTCCTGCAGTAATAGGATCCATCTAATAAGTCTCGGTTTTGCCTCCTTCTTCGCTAGAAGGTACTTCAAGGCTGCATGATCTGTATACACTATCACCTTCGAGCCAATGAGATAGGCCCGAAACTTCTCTAGAGCATAGATGATGGCCAATAACTCTTTCTCCGTGGTAGCATAATTGATCTGCGCCATATCTAACGTCCGACTAGCATAGTAGATCGCATGTAAAGCCTTGTCTTTCCTTTGCCCGAGCACGGCTCCTACAGCGTAATCGCTAGCATCGCACATAACCTCGAAAGGCAGCTCCCAATCGGGAGCTCGGATAATAGGTGCGGAAATAAGAGCCTGCTTAATCCTGTCAAAAGCTCGAGCACACTCGTCAGTAAAGACGAACGAGGCATCTTTGAGGAGCAGCTGAGTCAGAGGCTTGGCAATCTTGGAGAAATCTTGGATGAAACGGCGGTAAAAACCCGCGTGACCAAGAAAACTCCGCACACCCTTAACATTAATGGGGTATGGTAATTGCATAATCACCTCGACCTTCGCTTTATCCACTTGGATGCCACGTTCGGACACTAAATGACCCAAAACGACCCCCTCGGTCACCATGAAGTGACACTTCTTCCAGTTTAAGACCAAATTGGTCTCCTCGCAACGTTGCAAGACCCGTGAAAGATTAAGTAAACATGCATTATAATCAGTGCCGTACACACTGAAGTCATCCATGAAGACTTCCATGACAGACTCGATAAGGTCCGAAAATATGGACATCATACAACGTTGGAAAGTGGCTGGGGCATTACAAAGGCCAAAAGGCATCCTTCGGTATGCGAAGGTGCCGTAGGGACAGGTGAATGTTGTTTTCTCCTGGTCGTCCGGGTGAATTGGGATTTGGAAAAATCCCGAGTAGCCATCTAAGTAACAAAAGTACTTATGGCAAGCAAGACGCTCTAGCATCTGGTCAATGAAGGGGAGTGGGAAATGGTCTTTCCTAGTAGCTACGTTCAGCTTACGGTAGTCAATACACATTCTCCATCTAGTCACTAATCGAGTATAAATAAGTTCATTCCTCTCGTTCGTGATAACCGTGGTCCCGCCCTTCTTAGGGACCACTTGGACTGGACTAACCCATTTAGAGTCGGAAATGGGATAGATAATGCCAGCATCTAGGAGTTTTATAACCTCCTTCCTAACCACATCCTGCATGTTCGGGTTCAACCTACGTTGTCCCTGAATGGATGGTCTATGGTCCCCCTCTAAGTGAATGTGATGCATGCAAAACTCGGGACTAATACCACATAGGTCATCAATACTGTACCCAATAGCCTTCTTATGTCGTCGTAGGATGACTAACAACTCCGAAAGTTGGCTATCTGTGAATGTAGCGTTGACAATTACGGGGTTTAGACCCTTATCATCTAAGAATGCATATTTCAGATTAGGGGGAAGGGGTTTTAGTTCAGGTTTACTTACCTCGACTTCCTTTTTAGGGGTGCCTAGACTGTATACCTTCTCGATAGTGCCCTCCTTTCCGTTCAGCATGCGTTCCAGCTCGTCCACTTCCGTGCTCCATGATCTCTTCTCGGCATCAGCATCGCCGGATGTCAGCAATTTCTCCAAAGGGTCCCTGTCAAGATAATCGTCAATATAGCTTTCTATTTCCAAATCAATGACATCTATACTATAACAGGACTCCTCTATCATGGGCTTCCTAAGAGCATGATCGAGACTAAAAGTCACGGTGTCATCTCCTACGGAGAGTGTGAGCTTCCCATTTTTGACATCGATGATCGCCCCCGCCGTGTGTAGGAAAGGGCGACCGAGGATAATAGGTATTATGGCGTCCTCAGCCATGTCTAAGACGACAAAGTCTACGGGAATAAAGAATTTCCCCACTTGGACCGGAACATCCTCTAAAACACCTAAAGGATATTTGACCGATCGATCAGCCATCTGCAGAGTCATATTAGTACATTTTAAAACACCCATATTCAATTTCTGACAAATAGAATACGGCATGACACTGACGCTAGCTCCTAAGTCACACAGGGCCTTATCGATAGCTAATGTCCCTATAGTACAAGGGATAGAAAAACTCTCTGGATCCTTGAGCTTAGGCGGAGTACGACTCTGTAGTAGCGCGCTGCATTCCTCCGTGAAAGCAACTGTCTCAGTTTCACTAAAAGACCGCTTACGAGTTAGTATTTCTTTCATAAATTTCGCGTAAGCAGGAACTTGAGTGATCAAATCAGTAAAAGGAACACTTACCTGCAGATTCTTGACGACTTCCATAAACTTACCGAACTGTTGGTCAAGCTTTGTCTTACGCTGTCGGTGGGGAAATGGAAGTATGATCGGAATTGCAGGCTCCTTGACTTGAGACGAGGATGCTTGAGAAGAATTAGCATCCTTAATTGAGACCTGGGGATGAAAAGTAGAAGAGTCAGGTGTTACGGTTTTCACTCGATCGAGTTCAGGCTGACTCGGTCGAGTTTCATTATACTCGGCCGAGTCACCTGACTGCACTCGATCGAGTGGTATCACTGGGAGGTTTCTGGTCGATTCTTGGGGGTCAACTCGATCGAGTGGGGTGACACCACTCAGTCGAGTGACTCCCAACTCGATCGAGTCAGGTGTGACTCGGTCGAGTTGACTACGTGATTGCCCTCTGGTTGGTTTTTGGGGGTCCACTCGATCGAGTGAGGTGGTGTTACTCGATCGAGTGACCGCCATCCGTGGCCTGCCACGTGCTTCTTCTTTTAGCTCTTGCTTCTCCAACTCCGTCTCATCAACCACGACATACTCCTCGGGCATCTTCGGACCATCGTAATGGGTTCCGCTTCTCAACGTGATCGCATTTGCTTGCTCATGTGATTGCTCGCCTTGAGGAGGTAGACTACCCGGTGGCCTAACTTGCTTTTGGGTGGCAAGTTGTGCTACTTGGGTGTCTAGGATCTTGTTATGCGCAAGTATCTGGTTGACTTGGGTTTCTAGCTTATTATGACTTTGAATACCTTGCATCAATAAAGCTTTGATCTCCGCATACTCGGTGTTGGTTGGAGCTTGAGCTTGGGCTTGGTTTTGGTTTTGTGGAACCGGCTGAAATTGTTGTTGGTTCCCCCACCCTTGTTGGTTACCCCAAGGTTGGTTACCCCAAGGTTGGTTATTGCCCCATTGTTGGTTCCCCCAATTTTGTTGGTTACCCCAATTTTGTTGCCCTCTTTGGAATTGTTGTCGGTTATTGCTATGGCTTTGGGAGGGTCGGTTATGGGGTGCTACATATGGGACGGTTTTGTTACCGCCGGGTGGTGGTGGGTTAAGGACGTTTTGACTCCTATAAGACAACAACGACTTGTCATAGCCCGGTTGGTTCATGTAAGGGAGGTGTGGTCTCATGGATTGGAATGCGTTCGCCGTTTCCAAACTCACACACTCTTGGGCATAATGACCCGTATTCCCACAATTCTCACAAACAACCTCGGACATTGCATTAACTTGGTACATACCGCCCTGTTGTTGTTGATTTTGGGTTCTAGCAAGCTCCATGGAATCAAGCCGTTTAGTTAAAGCGGCTAGGTGGCTAACTATGGCATTTGATGACTCGGAGTCACCACTATTTCCCCGGGTGTTACCTCGTGGATTTCCCCAACGTGAGTGATGAGTAGCCATATCTTCAATCAACTTCCATGCTTTATCGTCATCAACGTTGTTTTGGAACCTGCCATTAGCTGCAGAATCGAGCGTAGCTCGGCAATCGTCATATAAACCATTATAGAATTGATTGCACAAAAACCATACCTCGAATCCGTGATGTGGACACTCCTTGACTAGCTTTTTAAACCTTACCCACGCCTCGTGGATATTCTCGTGAGATGTTTGTCGGAAGTTAGTAATCTGACTCCTCAACATGTTGGTCTTCTGCGGCGTGTAGTAGTGCTTATAAAAAGCTAAGGCTAGGGAGTTCCAATCTGTGATTCCCTCAGAAACGCGGTCTAAATCCGTGATCCAGTCTCTTGCGTTATCGCGTAGGGAGAACATGAATAGCATCTTCATCACCTCTTCTTGAGTCACTCCCGCGGGGAGTGGTATAGTTGAGCAATAATCGGTGAAGAGCTTCATGTGCTTCGCCGGGTCTTCATCGGGGCCTCCGCCGAATTGATTTCGCTCCACCAATGTAATAAAGGCGGGGCGAATCTCGAACGTACCCGTAGTGGCGGTGGGCCTCTTTAACGGTTTCGGTAGGGCACTTTGCTCCGGCTCGGAATGGCTTGCAAGTTTGGGAGGCATCTTGACTAGCGGTGTCTCGGGGGCAGTAGTGGAATTATCCTCTTCAAAGGACAGTGCTTCGGATATGTGCTCGTCGTCCGAATGTTCCACTGATTCTGATCTTTCTGTCTCAGCAATCTCCTTGTAGAATTTCCTAGACCTGCGGAGAGTTCTCTCTGGTTCAGGATCGAATGGTGGTACGTAGCCTGAAATTCGAGAGGACCTGGGCATACGAGGAAGCTACAGGAGAAATGTGAGAAACGGTCTCAAGGAACTGAAGTTCCTCGAGACAAGCAATCAAAAGGCTAAAACACAAAACAAGTAAATAAATAACACCGTGTCCCTGGCAACGGCGCCAAAATTTGACAGGGGTAGTCGTATCCCTAATCAAAGATACCCTAAGGTTCACTAACTAATGTAGATAATGAAGTAGGGGTCGAACCTCAAGGAGACGGGACTCAAATACTTGCTCTAAGGTCTAGACTAAAGATTGCAGGTCACTGTTTTTCAGTTTGTTTTAAGTGGACTAACAACTAACTGCTATAGGATAAATCAATAATAAAAAAGGTCTAGGGTCTCAGGTTCACAATGAATGTCAATCAAGTCAGGGAGTCAACTAACAGGTCAATAATCGAACTGTCTAAGGTGTAGGTCCGGTCGGTACTACTACAAACTTTAGAACTAAACTTAACCTGCGGTCGCTAGAATTAAGCTAGTCTACCCAAAATGTCGTGACCTAATTAGTCCTTAACCCGGTCGGCGAAAAGTCCTAATTGTGATACTAACTAATTAATCCTGGCCAGTAATTAATCAATCAGAATTAAAACAACATTCAGGCGACAGTTCATATGATCAGAGACAGGTCAATTTTCTATGACCCAATTAACACCCATCGATCCCCTCAAACCCTAGATAGAAATTAGCTACTCATAATAATCGTAAATAAACTAACGGAATGTGAATTGCAATTAACCATGATGGATGCGAATCAAATCAAACTACGAGACTGAAATCAGATAACTACGAAAACTAAGGGTGAATTAAGACAAGAATTAAACTAGGGAATTAAGACAAGAATTAAACTAGAGAATTGAAATTAAAATTAAAATCAAAATTAAAGTAGCGATACCGAAGAATTTGAGATCTGAAAAGGAAGAACAAAATACGATGAATCTTGCGAAGGAAAAGCGGAATGAACGTGACTTCTATTCTAGCCAAAACTAACGTAAAGTTTTTTTGTGATTGAAATCCAAAGTCAAAAGTAAAAAGTCAAGTCTGACAATCCTCCTCCAACTGATTTAAAAGAATTCAGTTGGACTTACAAAGCAGGCCCAAAATTCTAAATAAAAGAAAATCCAATTTGCGGCCTGAATGCGAGGCACTCAATCGAGTACATGCGTGCACTCGATCGAGTGGATCCGTATCTGTAGCCTGGTTTATCACGGAAATCGGCACTCGATCGAGTGCTTAGCACCACTCGATCGAGTGGGTGCTGCTGAGCTCGTCATTGACATATTCATTTGCTTCTCGGCTTTTTTGTTTTCTTCCTCGTCCTTCATCCTCGTCTCGGTTATCTGGGCTATCACTCCTAAATACGTTCAAAATTGCACTTAACCTGCAAAATAGCACGAGAACCGACAGTATCGACTTTCTAATAGAAATCGACATTAAACATATAATTATGGAAGAAGAAAAGCTTAAAAACGGTTGTCGGGGACAATAAAATACGATATAAAATATGTTGATCAAATATCCATAAGCTTCTTCCAAGGAAATTGACTAGAGCACGAAATACTATAAAAAAATGGAGCTTAGAACGCAGACAAGATTGGAATGGGAAATGGATAGATTTCGATCAGGGGTTAGATATAGCACTCCAGGAGGAATTGAAAAATGGAGACCAAACAAAAATAAACTCTATCAGAACTCAAATTACTGAATATGCAACCAATTCAGCTAGATATTGAAGACAAAGGGCAAAAATCAATTGGGCGATTGATGGTGATACATGTACTAAATATTTTTTCAATTGGGTCAAAGGAAGGAAAACAAGAAACATGATTGATTCCATTCAGACTATAGATGGAAGTTGGACAAGAGATAAAAAGTCAATATCAGGTATGTTCCATGAATATTTCTCGACTATCTACAAATGTAACTCAACAAATGAATCCTTCTTGGATTTCATGGCCAACCATAAGCAATGTTTCCCATCGACAAACAAGCAAATAACATTAGTACAGACAGCTATGCTTACCAAGCCATACACAAAGAAATAAATACGTAAGGCGATCTTCCAAATAGGTGCACAAAAATCACCTGGACCTGATGGTATTCCTGCCATGTTCATTCCCAAATGCTGGTATTTTGTCAAGAAAGACGTTTACTTCGCTTCTTTAGGTATACTTAATGAGGGATGGGATTGCAGCAATCTAAACAAAACATTCATCACTTTAATCCCGAAAAGAGAAACACCGGAAAAAGTGGAACACTAGCAACTTATAAGTCTCTGCAATGTGGCTATGAAAATAGTTACAAAATGCATTACTAACCGACTTAGAAAGGTCCTTCCTTCAATAATAGGCAAATTTCAAAATGCATTCACTCCAGGGCGACAAATATCTGAAAATATTGTTGTCGCCCATGAACTTATTAACAAGATTTCAAGAAGCAAAAGAACAAAGCACGGACTCCTTCCTTTTAAAGCGGATTTAAGCAAAGCATATGACCGACTTAGCTGGAATTTCATTAAAGGTACTCTGTCCATCTTCAACTTTCCTGATTCCATCATTGAATTTATTATAAAGTGTTTATCTACTGTCTCCTACCAAATTCTCATAAATGGAACGCCATCAACAGAATTAAGACCTACCAGAGGTATAAGACAAGGAGACCCAATATCTCCTTACATCTTTGTCCTTTGTACGGAAATACTTTCTCTCAAACTGGTTGAAGCTCAGGAGAACATGAGAATTAGGGGTATAAAATTAAGTAGGGATGGGTGGTCGATATCACATCTATTATTTGCGGATGACTCTATGTTTTTCCTAGAAGATAAACTGAACACTATTCAAAATTTCCTCCAAATATTAGTGAATTTTCTGTCAGCAGCAGACCTTGATCTCAATAAGAAAAAATCATCATTATTTCTGAGTCCCTATTTTCGACTACAACCAGTAAGGCAGATTTTTCGTCTTCTAGGAATTAATCCTAATAACACAATGGGTAAGTATCTTGGTATTCTCTTAGATTTGAGTGTTCTCGGCAATGGATCCACAAAGAAAATAAACAACTACTCTTTCCTCCTCGAGATAGTATAGAAAAGAATCCAATCTTGAAACAGTTGCTTACTATCACAACCAGGTAGACTTACGCTGATACAATCTATTCTTTCATCAATTTATGTTTACTTCCTATCGATATTTAGGATACCGGTAAGTGTCGCTAGGAGAATTGACACTCTCTTAACACGATTTTGGTGGAAGGGGAAAATTCATCATAAGTTCATCTCATGGTGTAGTAAGCGTATACTTCAATTACCTAAATTATCAGGAGGACTAGGAATTAGAAACACCCAAGTTTTCAACCAAGCTTTGCTGGCTAAAATGGGATGGAATTTACTATCTGCAACGGATACACTCTTAGCTAACACTATTGGAAAGAAATATCTCACAGGATACGACATTATGCGACATCCCACAAATATCTCGGCTCATGCTAAAAGTTCGACTATTTGGAAGGGGATTTTATGAGGATTGGAAATTATTACTCCGCATTTGGCTTGGAATATTGGATACCATTCAAAAGTTTTGACTCTCTTAGCTCGTTGGATTAATAATCAGGTACCAATTACTAAGCCATCCACCACAATGGATATTTGCCAGTTAGATACCTTGACAGTTAATGATCTTATCAACCATAATAGAAGGTGGGATAAGAATCTTCTTCGGACCATATTTACCAACAATACTATATCCAATATTATGGCAAATTGGCAATACCTATACCAGATACTGTGATACAAGATAAACTACTTTGGGGACAGAATCGTGATGGGAAATATTCTTTTAAAAAGGGCTACAATAATTTCATTCTACAACAATGGTCTTCCAGTGCTACCCAAATAGATAGAGCCAGAATTATCACAAACGCTTGGAACATGTATAAATATCTATGGCATCTTCATGTTCCAAAGCAGTGGATGACGTTAATATGGCGTATTCTGAACAACACATTGCCAGTAGGAGTGGAGTTTGCACGACGTAATCTAACTTACCCCACGCATTGTATTCTTTGTGGGGACGAGACCCAAGTGGAATCACTTGAGCATCTATTCAGGGACTGTAGCATCACACAAAGAATATGGTTTGGTAGTCAACTGGGAATTAACAGCCAAGCGGGAAACAACATTCCTATCCGAGATTGGATTAGAAACTGGTTGTTGTTTTTCCGACATCTCCCCAAAAATGATGATCGAACAATCAAATTCATGGCGGTAATATGGACAATTTGGAACATGCGTATGATGGGGGGATTTGTAGTGGATCTCGCCGATCAAATAATAACCAACTAATCCAAACTGGATAGCTAGGCCAAGTCGGGTCGAGTCCACGGGGACGGTAAAGAGAGTTTCGACTAGGTTTCACCTAAAGACTTGACTAGGTCACAAGGCTAAACTAAGCTAAAACTAAGAAGGGGGAAAGACTAAGACTAAGAGCAAACTAAGTATGACAACTAAAGCTAAATGATTCAACTAACTAGAGAAACAATGACTTAAAGGATGGAGAATACAATAGAAAAAGGACTAGGATTAGGTTGGGTTCAAGGGTGATGAGATGATCAAGGGGAAGCAAGAATGAAGGGGTAGTCAAGCTATCTAGGCATAGTCCGGGCTCTCGCTACTTAAACCGACCTAGAGGTTCCTCGCTCTCGCGCAAGAACCCATCCTAGCAACATACAAGGTCACAAGAAGGAAGGCAAGAAAACATGTATTTGCAACTACAAGTCATTCAAGCATTTCATCAAACATGATCCGTGCATACAACCAAGAGGCAACCAAAACTTCCACCAACAATCTAAACAAACCCTTAATCACCCATTAAGACACCCAATCCCCCTACTAATCCTAGCAAGATGACAACTCACTCATGTTGAAGATAGTAAACCCAACACCCCCGATGAAACAAGCACAAGCACAAACATTCACAATGGAATATTGAAGGTTACTAAACATAAACACAAATGAAAACTAAATAGAAGAGATTAGGGAGAAAATGAATTATACCAACACTATAGGATGAACAAAATATTGAATCTTTGCATAAATAAATCCAAAGGAAGATCTCCAATGTTGTCAATAGAGTAGATCAACCCAAAAAGTCTTCAATATTACAAAGATGAAACTAGGATTAAACTAAGATTAAGGAGTAATTAAGGCTAATCTACACTAATCTAAGCTAATCTAACCTAATGTAGTCTAGGGTTTAGTGGGTAACGTAAAGGAATGAAAAAGTCCATAAACAATACAAGAGGGGGGGTATATATATAGGGTTTCACGGGTAAGGAAAGGAAAATAGGCCAGAACTTGGCCCATCCCGGCCAGGAAGGGATGATCCCGATCGGGAAGGGACCCATCCCGGTCGGGAAGGTCTTATTCTCGGTTGGGAAGAGGCTCCAGAAGCGTCGTCTTGCTCGTCACTTCATTCCGGTCGTGATGGATGTGTTCCCGACCGGGATGGGTCTTGTGGGCCTCAAATATGATCTCATAGGTCCCTACTTGCTCTTCATAGGCTTCTCATCGATTCTCGGTGCTCGGGATCGAGTCTAAAGAGCTCGGGAATGGGTCCCAAAGGCTCGGGATCGAGTCTAAGCTACCGAGTGATCGTCGCTTCTCTTCGTTGGCTCCAAATGTGTCGGAAACGAGTCGGAATCGTTCCATTTCTCCAAGATTGGTCTTAGGAACCTAAAACAAACTAGAAGAAGCGTAAGTAGCCTCGAAACCGCTCCAAATAGCGATTCCACAAGAGAAGCCGGGACCAAACACAGGGAATAAGCACTACAAAACACACTTATCAACTCCCCCACACTTAACCCTTACTCGCCCTCGAGTAAGCACAAACTAACTAAAAAGTAAAAGAAACTAGACTACTAGCCGAGCGGGTATTAGCGCACCCTACGCCCTTTCAACTCACGCGAGAACGCTTAGAGGACAAGTGCTCTCTGCAAGGCAAATGAGGTCTTGCGACAAAACTGCGGATACAACCGAGCACGAAAACACATAAACACACAAACAATCAAACAAACAAACGGTTGCATCCAAGAAGAAACAAATACCGCTTCCCTCAACAAAGCGGTGAAATAAACACCGGTTAAGGACTCAAGGCAAGTGACAACGTTCCCAAGCTAATAACACAAATCGATATGGACAAAACCTTAATAGTATGACAACAAAGCAATAAAAACGTTGGTAACTTACCTAGGTCCCTCCTAACCTTTTAAGAACGTACTACGGGACGATAGGCGGGATGGAAAAAGGATGAACCACGGAGTTAGTCGACACTGTAGGTAAAGTGAAATCCCGCCCCCTTTAGCGATAGGCCAAGAGGGTCGTCCCATACTCAAAAATAGCCTAACTAGTCCAAGTAAAAAGGTGGATAATGTTTGCAAAATGAGGGAAGACCGATCATTACCGCTATCATCCTTCCTAGGGACTCGGTTCTTTGGTAGGCTCTTCACGATAACGATCGGTAAAAGGCTTATTTTTGAGGGGGTAAGATTTTTGTGAAATTGATTTTCTTTGGCATTTTTATTTTGTATTTTACTTTTGAGTTGCTATGCCATTTCTTTTTCTTATTTTGTATTGTGCTTTTCATTTGTTGTGCCTTTTCTTTTTCTTCATTCTTTTCTTTCTTTTCTTTTTTTTCTTTTCTTTCTTTTTTCTTCTTAGCTTGCCCTTTTGGCTGGACTTTGTTTTGTAGGCATTTCTTGCAACCAAGTAAGAACTTAGACAATTTGCAACTTATTTGTGGAAATGTGTAGGAGGTAGGGAAATGGGTGAGTCGGAATGGGCTCTTCCCTCCGAACCCACAAAAAGGTGGAAAACTTGGACTAATCAAACAATTTCGAACATGGTCACCTAAGAGACGGGACTCGGCAACCAAGGCCTTTTCACTCCGTGGGTGGTCAAAATGGTCAAAATGCAGATCTCGTAGTAAATTCCTACTAGACTAGGTGGACTCAAGGTAAGAAACCAACGAAATCATTGATTTAAAGTCATTCTACTAGACTAAAGTCCAAGACTCGACTCATATTACTAAAAAGGGAAAGTAAACACTTGCGCAATAGCTTCAAAACCGGTTTTTCGAAAACCTTTTTACACTAGACACAACTAAACAAGACAAAACAAAAACGCAAAAAAAACGAAAGAAAAAGAGACAAAACAAAATAAAACAAACAAACAAGGAAATAAACAATCACCACCCCAAAACTTCCAAACAAGTAACCAATCAACCACGAACTCCAAAAAGCTCCACCAGAGCACACACCATCACAACACATCCTCCAAACTCCACAAAAAGGAAAAAGGAGAAAGAAATGAAGGGATATTACCGGATGTCTTGAGCTTTTTGAAATTTGTCGACGATCGCGCAACCTATAAGGAATTCGGGAGAGCAAAACACACAACACAACTAATATACGGCACAAGGACACAAAAGAAAAAGACACAAAAGTAAATCTTTTTTATTTTTTATGAATTTTTTCAATTTTTTAGGGATTTTTAAGATTTTTTGAAAAACAATTATGAAAATAAAACTAAACTAGACTAGGATATCGCTCTCCCACACTTAAACCGAGCAATGTCCTCATGCTCGATCGGTAGTGTGTGGAGACACTAAAAAGAAGAGAAAAAGGGAAAATAAAGCTAAAAAACAAAAATGAAAGTGAAGAAAGGGTAGAATGTGTCCGGCCGGGGTGTAATCACATCATCGAGAATCGAGAGCACTAACCACCAAAGGCCCTGAGGGCCACCATGACACCAAAATGCATAAATGGAAGAGGAACAAACGAAGAGAGACTAAGCAAACAAAAGACGGAAAAGAAGGGAGAGTCGCCTTACCAAACGGTTAGCAACTCAATAATCTCCATCGTCTCAATGATCGTTATCGGCACTTTGCTTGTCTTCATCATTTGTATTCCTCTTCTTTCTCAATATAGTCGCATGGTTGAAGTACCGGGCTTGAAATGGTGTGAATGAGGTTGGGATTTGAGGGGAAACTCGGTGTATAGTGAAGAGAAGATGAGATGAAGGTGTATAATTGAGGTTCAAGGGTGAAATGATAGTGGCAAGGGTGAGTAGGGAGGTTGGGAGGGGGTATAAAGCGGTGGGGTGGGGCTTAAATGAATTAACAAAGACGAAAGGGGGAGCTGGAACCCATCCTGGTCGGGACAAACCTCGTCCCGATCGGGATCACTCCCTCCCGGTCGGGATGACCATGATCCCGGGCGTGATCACTCGTCAGAAGCTCCTGTTTCCATGCTCACTTCATCCCGGTCGTGATGACACCCATCACGGCCGGGATGGCACCTTTCCTGAGCCTTGAAGCCTTCGTTAAATACTAGTACCACCCAAAAGACAAACAATATTTTGGGATCCAAAATCCCGTCCCCAAAAGCTTGTCAAAAGCTCAAAAACCGACTTCCTCCACCAAGCTCCAAGCTTCTATCATCAACAACTCCTTTCAAAACTTCACCTTCACTATCAACCTATCAAGTGAACTCAATAAACATCATCAAATATCCCTCCCTCACATCGCTCATCAAAAATTCCAAATTACAAGAATTCCACAAAACACACAAATCCTAGAAACAAATCAAACAAACACACAAATACAAACACAAAAACTCAAAAGACGAGGGAGGGGGGAATATACAACATGACGGTTCTTGAGGAACTCCGTCAAACCTAGGATGGTGGACTCTTCATTCTTAACCATAGCCCTCAAGGGCTTGGAGGAGCAAGTCAAATGCTCGAGCCACATCATAATGAGGGCTCATTGAGTACCCGAGCCAAGCTATCCTCCAATGCCTCCAAGTCGGAAGCAAGAAGTAGTCACCTAAAGACCCAATGTCATCTTTCACGTGGTCTCCGGGGTCTTTCCATCCTACAAGCTTTATCGACCTCTAACTCCCTAAGCATCTTCTCCAACCACAAGCAAGCTTCATATATTTAACACAAGATTCAAAAGGGAGTTTAACCCTCTTCTTTTCATCAACCAATCCCAAGTCATCAACAAGTTCCGGCCCAACATCTTCAAATCTCAAAACATCGTTCTTCCCCACATCATCAATAAGAAGAGATTTAAAACTCATACAAGCAGTTTCAACCTCCTCTAAACCAAGATCCGAATTACACACAAGGGGTTCACAATATTTTATTGGATTATCACATATGGGCGACTTGATTTCATCATTCATATCCCATGACTTCACAACTCCTATCACCTCACTCAACTCACCCCAAAGTTCTACATCCTCAACAATAGGCTCATTAGAAGCGGCATGAAGCTCAAGAAGAGGACAAGCTAAGGGGATTGAAGGTTCAACAAGTATGGAGGGGGTAGACTCTTGAATTTCTTCTATTTTATCGGTGTTGCATCAATGAAACTCTTCAAATTCCCACTAAGCTCATCCAGTTCTTCACCAACAATGCCTTCATCAAGGGTTATTTCCTCATTCTTCTCATCTTGGGTAAACAATCGAGGTTCTTCATAGCAAGTCTCGCTTCTCAAAGGGAATTCATTAGTGGCTTCATCATTGGGTTGTTCCCCTTCCCCAAACGAACATCTTTCATCAAGTTGTGAAGTTCGAGTTAAAAACATTAAGGTTTGAGCCGCTATAGCATTTAATCTAGCCTTACATGCCTCATTTTCCATTCGGATTTAGGCCAAGATTTCATAGTCCTTTTGCAATTCGATGGCCATTTCTTGTTGGCTCTTTTGCATTTGAAGAATCGATTGATTTAACTCCAAGTTGGGCATTTGGTGGTCATCGGGGTTTTGGAGTGCTACTTGAAAACCTTGATGATGCCCAAGGGGTGGAGCATCATATTGTTGGTAGTGAGGTTGAGATGATTGGTAGTATTGTGGGTTTTGAGGCTCATAGTGTGGTTGAGGTGAAGGGTAATATGGTGGGTTTTGGGGAAATTGGCTTCCATGTGAAGAAACATGATGAAACAAGGTGGGTTCACAATGATAGCTTGGATAATATCCACCATGATCATAGGATTGATAAGCATTCACTTGTTAGTAGCCGTTTCCATGTCCTTGAAGCTCATACCCACGGGTGTCTTGATTACCCCATGAAGCTTGATAGTATAAGGGAGACGTCATGGCATAGTCTCGATTCATAAAGGGGGAAGAGGAATTCAAGGTGGCCTCCATGGGTGGGGAGTTTAGATCAATCCTCAGGTTTTGCTCAAAATCGTTGCTTGTACCCGGGTGGGAACCTCTCAATCTAGCAACCGTCCGTTGACGAAGGTTTCGAAAAAAAACCTTTCCGGCTCTAAGTTGTAAAGAAGAGGATGGTCACCACCTCTAGGCATAAACTGTAGACTAGGAGCAAACGTGAGAATTCTAGTGCTTTTTGGGCACTAGACAAGAAGGAAATAAACTTCACACACACAAGAAGCAAGGGAAAACAAAGAAAAACACAACCACAAAGACAAAGTCAAGTAAATAGGAAAATGAAGTCTAAACAAACATCGTCCCCGGCAACGGCGCCAAATTGATGGGGGGGATTTGTCGTGGATCCCGCCGATCAAATAATAACCAACTAATCCTAATTGGGTAGTTAGGGCAAATCGGGTCGAGTCCACGGGGACGGTAAGGAGAGTTATGACTAGGTTTCACCTAAAGACTTGACTAGGTCACAAGGCTAAACTAAGCTAAAACTAAGAAGGAGGAGAGACTAAGACTAATAGCAAACTAAGTATGACAACTAAAGCTAAAGGATTCAACTAACTAGAGAAACAATGACTTAAAGGATGGAGAATACAATAGAAAAAGGACTAGGATTAGGTTGGGTTCAAGGGTGATGAGATGATCAAGGGGAAGCAAGAATGAAGGGGTAGTGAAGCTATCTAGGCATAGTCCGGGCTCTCGCTACTTAAACCGACCTAGAGGTTCCTCGTTCTCGCGCAAGAACACATCCTAGCAACATACAAGGTCACAAGAAGGAATGCAAGAAAACATGTATTTGCAACTACAAGTCATTCAAGCATTTCATCAAACATGATCCGTGCATACAACCAAGAGACAACCAAAACTTCCACCAACAATCTAAACAAACCCTTAATCACCATTAAGACACCCAATCCCCCTACTAATCCTAGCAAGATGACAACTCACTCATGTTGAAGATAGTAAACCCAACACCCCCGATGAAACAAGCACAAGCACAAACATTCACAATGGAATATTGAAGGTTACTAAACATAAACACAAATGAAAACTAAATAGAAGAGATTAGGGAGAAGATGAATTATACCAACACTATAGAATGAACAAAATATTGAATCTTTGCATAAATAAACCCAAAGGAAGATCTCCAATGTTGTCAATAGAGTAGATCAACCCAAAAAGTCTTCAATATTACAAAGATGAAACTAGGATTAAACTAAGATTAATGAGTAATTAAGGCTAATCTACACCATTCTAAGCTAATCAAACCTAAAGTAGTCTAGGGTTTAGTGGGTAACGTAAAGGAATGAAAAAGTCCTTAAACAATACAAGAGGGGGGTATATATAGGGTTTCACGGGTAAGGAAAGCGAAACAGGCCAGAACTGGGCCCATCCCGGCCGGGAAGGGATGATCCCGGTCGGAAAGGGACCCATCCCGGTCGGGAAGGTCTTCTTCTCGGTCGGGAAGAGGCTCCAGAAGCACCGTCTTGCTCGTCACTTCATCCCGGTCGTGATGGATGTGTTCCCGACCGGGATGGGTCTTGTGGGCCTCAAATATGATCTCATAGATCCCTACTTGCTCTTCATAGGCTTCTCATCGATTCTCGGTGCTTGGGATCGAGTCTAAAGGGCTCAGGAATGGGTCCCAAGGGCTCGGGATCGAGTCTAAGCTACCGAGTGATCGTCGCTTCTCTTCGTTGGCTCCAAATGTGTCGGAAACGAGTCGGAATCGTTCCATTTCTCCAAGATTGGTCTTAGGAACCTAAAACAAACTAGAAGAAGCGTAAGTAGCCTCGAAACCGCTCCAAATAGCGATTCCACAAGAGAAACCGGGACTAAACACAAGGAATAAGCACTACAAAACACACTTACAGTGTAACCGAAAGAGCATTCAAGACTCGTTACCTCTATCAGACGTCGTTATGTCAAGCTATGAAGCAAATTCAGCGTTAGTTATCTCAGCTTTCAATAACAAATCTTCACATAATGCAAGCAAATCAGTTGACAGCTACCGCATAGAAAAGAAACTGAAAATTAGGAATTCCCTTGCATATTACAAGTGGATTCACTGACTGCGAGAAAATTCATGTATATGTTGACGCTGCATGGACAACTAATTTGAAAGCTGGCTTCGGATGGTACGTATTCTCTCCAAGCATGGGATCGATGCATATTTCACAAAAAGGGACAGCTCAAACTGCTTTACAAGCTAAAGCATTAGCACTCAGAAGTATGCTAAGATGGACTCAACTGCACTGGTTCTTTCATCTTAAAATCTATATGGATTGCCTCCAACTAATTTTACAAATTGGTAATCACCAAAACACCACTACAGAAACAAAGACACTTGTAATAGATATTTTATCACTCTGTAATTTATTTAACTGCATATCATTTTGTTTTATTAGACGTAACTATAATATAGTAGCGCATAAGTTAGCTAGATTAGCGCTACTATCATCATAGAATGTAATAGTTTACCAATCGCCAAAAAAAAAAAACTTCACGTCTATAGATTCGAGGATGTACATCAAATTATTAGAGTAAATTTCCTCTCCATTACCAAAAGATTATTAGAGTAGGGTATGATTAATGATATTATATTTTTGTATTAGAGATTTAGAGGTAATGGAGAGAAAAAGTAACGAAGAAGATCCATTTCCAAATTATTAACCACAGTGATAGAAGTTCTAAGCAAACTGCACTGTTTCTTTAAACACACAGTAAATTACAGCATTAATCTCTGGAATTACTACATAAACAATTAAACATAAAACATTCACTACATGCCTACCATATGTTCCATTTTTAAACAACATACCTTCAAATTACCAATCAACAGAGAACAAATTACAATATCCCTAATTTACCAACACCTATTTAGAAATGACCTACTTACCATTAAACATACAGTCATTAACTACTACTCCCTTCTATTCATTCTTACTAACAGTACTACCACATTTCTACACACTTGGTTTACTCATCATCGGCTCCAGCAGCAGCCTTCTTCTTCTGGTTAGGAAGGAGAAGGTTGTGGATGTTGGGCATTACACCGCCACTTGCAATTGTAACTGCTCCTAGAAGACGACTGAGCTCCTCATCATTCCTCACCGCCAGCTGAATGTGACGCGGTACTATCCTTGTCTTCTTATTGTCTCTCGCCGCATTTCCTGCCAACTCCAGTACCTTTAGCAGTAAAACAGAAATGAACAATCAGCATCTTAGATTATGGAAGTTCCGGTTTGATTGAAATGATTCATTTAGAAATTCTCCACAGACAGATGCATCAACATCATAGATTGCAGAGATTAATCGTAAATTATACAGAAACATGGGGAAGATCAAAAATTGTTGTTCTCTAAATTGACTATTTGATTGAAATTGCTTAGAAATTAAGAGGAGAATTTAATTGCAATTGTAACAAGAATAGAATTCCAAATTTATGAATTGATATGATTGATTCTGAAGTCAATGTAAAATTCACTACAAATCGTAGAAACAAGTCAAACAACCAAGTAAACAAGGAATTTCTCAATTAAAAAAACACACCAAAAAAAAGAATAATTCAGCACTTCAAGCTAGTTAATTGCAAAATTCGCAGTAACATAAGCAAGAAAACATTCAAAACCCTAAAATCACAGTTTAATTACCAGAAATCAACGACAACGCTTTCTAAAGAACAAATCTACAGTAATTTTGCTAACTAAGGTACTCCAAAAATCACAAATTAAAAAGAAAATTAGCTAAATAAAAGCAATTATAACTTCGACAGTTACAAATTAATTTCAAAACTAGTTACGAGTAAATAAAAGCGACTATAACTTCAAAAATCATCATAAAACACGATCAAAACTAATTACACAACTTCAAAACTCAATTATAATCTCAGAAATCAATCTTAATCAATTTCACTAGCTAATTGAAAATAAATCAGAGAAATGAAACTCGATCGAGAGAGAGAGAGAGAAAGAAGGCGGTGGTTACCTCGGCGGCAAGGTATTCAAGAACGGCGGCGAGGTAAACAGGAGCACCAGCACCGACACGCTCAGCATACTTTCCAGACTTGAGAAAACGCGCGATTCTTCCCACAGGAAACTGAAGTCCGGCCTTGCTGCTCCGCGACACCGCCTTCTTAGAGGCGCCGCCGCCTGCTCCGACCGATTTACCGCGGCCTGCCATCGAAAGTTTTGACTTTAGAGTTGAGATGAAAATAGAGGATAACTGTGTATGGAGGATATTTAAAGGGAGGGAGGTGAAGTGGGGACCGTGACAACCAATGAATGGAGTGGACACGGATCGATGAGATGGACGCCTGGATATCGTTGGATGAGGGGAGAATGGACGGTTGTTATCTGTTGAGAGGGGGAAGGATTGGAGGGAGTTGGCGATTATCGAGGGGAAACCAATTTTTTTTTTTCGCTTAAACTATCCGATGTACTCCAAATACGGATTCGAGTCCATGAGACCATGATACTCCCTCGTTTTTTTATTTCTTCCTCTTTTTAATATGGTGGGTAGAGGTGATCAAATGGTTCAAGCCCATAAGCCTGGTTCGGCCCGGTCCAATTTTTTTGAAGGGCTTAGGCCTTATATTATGGCCCAAAAAAGCTCATGGCTCTGCCCTAAAAAGCCCGAAGTATTTTTGGATCGGGTTTGGGCCACGAATCTGGCCCAAATTTGGCCCGGCCTGTCCCATACTTAATAAAAATAGAAAACTTTTATTATTACCTTTTAAACTTAGTGATAAGATTATAACTCTCTTTAGAAATTCTTATATAGTCATAAGTAATTTATGATTAATATCTTCGTAATATGATCGTAATTACTCAAAGTAATACCCAATACGAGTATATTTTATATTCATGTATATTTTATTAAACATTTTAAATTTGTTACGTTATTCATTACGAGTATACAATACTTGAAGTGATATATGTATGTCGATGTTGTTGTTTATCATTAATTTTTAAAGAATTATAAAATTTATAAACGAAACACATAAGTTTAAATTATTAACGGTGATATTAAGATATTTATTTCATACGAGATCATTAAATTACAGTGCCCAAAAAGCCCATTTTGGCCCAAAAAGCCCGTTCTAGCCCGCTAGGGCCGGGTTTGGGCTTAAAATATAGGCCCACTCTTTTGACCCGGCCCGGCCCAACCCGCTTACGTGGGCCATTTTTATTGCTTAGGCCCCGGCCCAAGTCCGCATTGGTTTTCATGGTGATCATGATCAAAAAGTTAGTAAATATGTATTCTTCATGGGCCGAATTGGGTGATTATGGTAAACCTCGTGGCCCATGATCAAAAAGTGAGAAAAGGAAAGAATAAAAAATTGATTAAAAAATAAAAAATTGATTAAAGTACAACCAAAAAATGGAAAGAATGAAGATTGTTGAACTAGTGTAAAAAAGGAAAGAGGGGAGATAAAAAAACTAGAAGGGAGTATGATTTTACGTACTCCCATCCCCACTAAGATTTTCCCACTTTTCTTACAAGAAAACTCCACTATGATTTTCCCACTTCAAAACTTTCCTTATTCATCCAATATACTCTCTTCTTATTGGTTACTTTTGTGATTTGACTTCTTAAATCCACCCAACAATTTATCACCTTTCTTTATACCTTTCTTTATTCTTCTTCTTAATCCCCGTGCCAAGTCAAAGTGGGAACATCAAAGTGGGGGGAGAGAGTATTTTTTTTAACTAGTACTCCCTCAGTTTCTCCCATCAGTTTCTCTCATCTTCTATTTAATTCTTTACACTTATGATAAATGGACAATTCTATAAACAGACAATCCAATCAATTCTTTACATTTTCCTTTTGGCAAAACACTTTACCTTATAATCCTCATATCTTTCCTCTATTTACACAAAATGTCACTATTTTTTCTTTACTTTAATTTGGGTGGACCCATAAAACCATTTTATTTATCAATAATACCGTTAGTTTTACCACTTTTCTTAAAAGTGGTGAAACATCTTATGTGAATGATTGAATGAATGGGAGGGAGTAGCTTGTTTGTGCATTAAGCGGGTGGTATATCAATTCCCCATGTCGAAAATGCCCATGGTGATGTCATGGTGTATAATAGGGATGACGGCATATGCTGAACGTTGGCAAAAATCTGACAGTTATGGCAGTGTTTGACATATAACTAGCAGTCGGTATCCATATTGTTCCAGTAATATCCGAGCCTCATGATTTTTTGGACCAGCATCTGGGCGTTCATGTGGGGACCACATTCACCATCGTGCACCTCGGCCATAACCTTCTCGGCCTTTATTTTGTTGACCCATAGGAGGAGAGCCTCTTGTGCCCTCTTTTTGTATCATTGTCCGTCGTCCGTACGGAGGAATTGGGTTGCCAGTCTCCGCAGGGCTTTCTTGGCCCGGTTTTCTTCTCCCGGAGGATATTCTCCTGTTGTCAAGTAGGTTAGAACAGCCTGATACCAAGGTTCCGGATCAGTTATCTCGATGTCTTGACTGGCGTGTATATATGTCGGCTCGGACCGTCTTTCGACGCAAATTGGCATGCTCGTTAAGTGATCCGGGATATTCAGTAAGGATGCCAATTTGGAAAGTGCATCCGCGAATTGGTTTTCATCCCGGGGTAGATATATGTATTCTACTTTTTGAAATTGTTTTTCGTGAACCCTTACTCACGCCTGATAGGCCACGAGGTTGGCGTTCCGAGTTTTTCCATTTTTGGAGAACTTAGTTGATCACTAGAGATGAGTCACCGTGGATTCAGAGGTTTGTGACTCCTAAATCAGCGGCGACTTGCAACCCGTGAATGCATGCTTCATATTCGGCTGCGTTATTAGTCACGTCGAAATCTAGTGTAACAACCCGGATTTTCCAGACTTTATAAATAAGTCTATAATAGGAAACAACGGAAGACATGATTAATGTGAGTTAGATTGTCGCCTATCTAACACGATCAAACAAAATTTATAAACTCCAACTGACTACTACGTAGTAGTGGCAAGTCGGGATCGATCCTCAGGGACGGTCAGGGGTAGTCGGTCAAGTCTAAGTCTGAGAGTGGTTGGGATCTAGAAAAAGGGGGTTGCAATAAGGTAGACTAAGCTAATTAAATGAGGCAACAACTAAGACGAACGAAGTAAACGATTAAAACGAGAAACAATAATGATAAAGGCGTTAGGGAGAGTCGGGAAGTCGGAATTTAAGACAAGGATACAAACATCACAAGAATTATCACAAGATGAATAAGGGGAGGAGTCACCTTTCGGTTTCCCTACCGACCTAGCCTAAACCCGCTTTCGCGACGAATACACTAAAGTTTCAAGCCGAGATTACCCAAACCCCGAGTTTCTCCATATTGGTTCAAGTGAGTCAAACTAACCTAGGCGATCAGGCTAAGTCGACCGGACACAACAATCCCATGCAAGACATATCACCCTCAAATGCAATATTTCTCATAAAATGAAACCCGAATCTAGAATTCCTCCTCCCCTAGCCCCCTAACTAAAATGCAATATTTCTTATAAAATGAAACCCGAATCTAGAATTCCTCCTCCCCTAGCCCCCTAACTAAAATCTACTCACTATCCATACAAAACATGATAAAACAAATAAAAGGGAGACTAAAGGAAAGACAAAATATGAAGATTAAAAAGGAATGAAAATTAATCTAACACAAAAGAGAGGAAATTACTACTAAAATGATAAGTAAACAAGAAAATAATAACAAGGCAAAGATAAAGGAAAACAAACAAACAAACAAACTATGGGCCCTAGGTGTCTATAAACTATGGGCCCTAGTTCGTCCATCATTTATTCAATTTACGGTCTAACTTATATTTATTATTTACGGGTCCGTTTATAGTTAATATTTACCGTTTTCTAATTCGATTATTATATTATCGCTCGTTGTATTGTGAATTCCGGGTTGTATTCCGCCCGTGTAATTTGTAATTTATTTACGAGTTTTCTATTTTTGATGTTTGCCTTTTATTGCCTTAAATGAACATCGCATTCTAAATCACTTTGACGTGAATCAAGATGCATTAAAATGACGTAGCAACCCATTCAATTTTTATATCTTGTAAAACGTTGTTTGCATAACATTTTACCGGATTACTAGCGCGCGTATTAGAAAGTCAAACGATGTCTTAGTAGAGGCCGCTAAGTGCGGGTGGGGTTGGGTGTCCTTTGTGGGCTTCCCAACACGTACCCTCACCCCTTACTCAGAACCTCGGTTTCCGGATGCCCGAAACCGTTGGCGCACGAGAGTCATTCTATACACGATGACCGGTATTGACGGTATCGGTATCGCAATGCAAAGGGACGAGCCCAATAAACTCTAAAACCAAAATGGGCCGTACTATGTGTACGGTCCATAGCGATATAGAGTGGGCTCGAATGGGTCCGAACTCCCACAAAGTTCGCTGGCGACTCCATTTTGACTTAAATTTCAATTCGATCCATTCTCATATGGAGATGCATTCGCTTACCCAAACCCGCGCGTGGCCGCGTCGGGGTGGACCTACGTCATGTCCACAATTTGGCGACTCCGCTGGGGATTAACGGATGAGTGACTAACCATCGGCATCCTCAGGGTGAGACTCGAATAGAAATCGTTTGACTAGTACAATACGCGTTTTAGTTTTACGGCTCATGCATAACCCCATATTTTCCCGGGCCGGTACTGGTGACCGACGTCTCACTATACCACGATGTACTCCGCCTTGGATACGTTAAAGGTGTTCATAGTCGATTCGTATGGACTTTGCAGCATGTTCTAAGCTCAACTCGACTTAGGAAGTCCGTCCCGATTCTCGTCTAGACTATGAGCACTGGTATAGACCCCATTTAGACCGACCGAGACTTAGTGTAAAGCATACATGGCGTCGTTATAATGCTTGCGTGACTATGTGCTGCTTGGTTTCCGTGTCATTTTCAAAAATCATCATTCCAAAAAAAATTCATCTTTCCAAAATATTCAATTTTCAAAAATCGGAATGCTGCCAATAATTAGACTTACGATTTGACTTAAAACAAGCCTTTTTTTTAGCCGGCATGCTACCCATTTCAATATTCGAATTCCGATCCTCATTCGATTTTCGAATTTTCAAAAAAATTCCATTTCGATTTCGAATTTTCAAAATTCCATTTCGATTTTCAAATCTTCAAAATTCCATTCCATTTTCAAATCTTCGAGATTCTATTTCAATACTTCGAGATGCCGTTTCCGATTTTTTTTCAAATCTTCGGGATCTCGTTTTTGACTTTTCAAATTTTTGAAAATTTATTTTCGATATTCAAAATTTTCAATATTCAAAAATATTCAACTTTTCAAAAAATCTGGAATGCTACCGAAATTTAGACTTACGATTTGACTCAAAATGGCCTATTTCTAGCCGGTATGCTGTCCATTTCAAAATTCAAAAATATTTTCAAACCTTCAAAATTGCAGGTCGATGGCACTTTTCCGATTTTCGAAAAGTCAGGACCGTCCTCCGATTTTCTCGGAATTCAATCCTTTTCAAAAAAACCTTCCTTATTTTAGGAAGTCAACCTCTTTTCAAAAAAAAAAACTTTCTTCTTCTTAGGACTTCCCGTATTTAGCAGTGTCGGGTCTTGTCATAAGTCGTTGAAAGTCTTTAGCGTCAAAACTCCGTCGATCTTACATCACGGGTTTCCTCCCTATCCCAGTCCGCCTTATTTGACTAAGGCATGACCCACCTACGTAGGACATACCCCTACCAAGGAAAGCCCGTTTAAACACTCGAGTCATAACTAGAAAGTCTCACACAATCTTTCCCTCTAGCAGGACGGTCCCCACGACCTTTCCTAAGGGAAGTTCGCCCATCTTTCAATCCATTAGTCGAGACATCCTAATTCAATAGTCCTTTAACTTAAGGATCTACCCTAATCACAGGGTCATTCTTATTCAAGTCGGGTCTAGGGTCTCTAGAGTCGAAGCTCTGCCGATTTGACATCGCAAGTTTCTTCCCCTACCCCGTCTGCCTTTCCTCGAGGTTGAGTCAACCTTTTACAAGGCATAGCCCTATAACAAAAGGTTCGTGATTCTTACGTCTAAGGGTCACTCATCCGATGCTCGAGTCTTAACAAAATTATCGATCCCACTTGTGGGGCTACCCTTCAGCAGAGCGATCAATCACGATTTCTCTAAGGGTCATGTCTTACACGTGTTGTCTCACGTACCCCACTTTCGAGTCACTTAGATGCCACATCATCTGAGCCCTGTCAGACTCTTTAGTCTCACCTGGGGGGCTATTCTCCGACGGAGCGATTAATCACAGTCACTCCGAGAATCGCACCCAGCATATTTGTCTTAGGAGAGTCTAACCCGAGTCAAACCGGAGATCTCTTTCCTCTCGCGCTATTTCCTATGCCTTGGTGTGTTTGGGTTTCGAAGCGACATTCCTGATTACGTGGGTATTCTCGCAGAGTATGGCACCCCCAACTGGAAATAGGGACTTGGAAAACACCATCAATGAAGTCAAGGCTTCGCTGGAAACAATGGTTAGCAGGCAGGCCATGGTTGAAACCCAACTAAGGTTCCTGAGGGCCGACCAAGAGGCCATGGATGCTCGTTTAACTGTCATTGAATGGCAAGACCTCAATTCTGAGTTGGCGAATACAGGGCCATTTGCCAAGCTGATCAGCACAGTGCGTGAGCTCGAACAGCAGTTCCACGCCCTTCAAGGGAATAACATTCGTATTGAAAACTCTCGAGACTATACACCCATTAGTGAGAAACTACCAAAGGATCTCAACCTAGAGGGGTTACCCATATTCGAAGGGACGGAGGATCCATTATTACACCTCCGAGCTTTCAAGCAATTCATGGCAATCAAGGGGGTCAAAGCCGACATGTTCATCAATTTATTCGGCGCATCCCTCGGAAAATATCCAAAAGCCTGGTTCTATAGGCTTAATACAAAAAGATTCCCGACTTGGGAAGATGTGGCTACCGAGTTCTCTCAAAACTATTATGATAATACTGAACTTCAGACTACTATGCGGACTCTAGAAATCATGGCCCAAGATCCAACAGAGGGTTTCACCAAATACCTTCAACGTTGGCGGGCTGAGAGTGTTAAGCTGGTATACAAGCCCAGCGAGAAGACAATAGTGGAGGCGTTCATCAACAACCTTCTACTCTCCTACCGCGTCCATCTTAGGTATGCCGACATTTCAAACTTTGCTGTGCTTACCGAAATGGGCACTAGGATTGAAGACGATCTTCGACACAATGAAGATCTGGGTGGAGCTTCTACCGATGGCTATACTGGACATCCATTTGAGTCCTTAGAAGCCGAAGATTACTGACAACCTTATGCCAGAGTCAGGATTTGATTTAAGTCCGAGTCTGAGTCCGAGTCTGAGTCCGAGTCTAGTTTGAGAGACTGGAAGAACAACTTCCTTTATGTGCACAGTACCCATGGGTGGAGGATTCCCCGTCATTTCAGGAATCATGTCCACACCAGACTAGAGACCCCCGAGGAGTATCACCCTGGCGTGGGTGGAAAAGCCTTGGAGGTGAAGCTGAGTGAGAAGGACAAGGAACTGACAGACTATTTTGCCGCTCACACTGATAAATATGGGGTATATGGCCCTACATTATGGCTCCCCCATGCGGAGCTCATTGCGACTGATAAATAACTGACCCGGTTGGGCATGAATCCGGGTCTAGATGAAGGTAGTTCAGGAGTGTTAATGATTCTTTCTTACCCTTTTTTCTTTTTAAGTGTCCTGACTGTTCGTCTGTTTGCCTTGCAGCTCTTGCTACCTTCATTTGGAGAAAAGGGGAGGTGAGGCGCCTGGGTCTGACCGAGACTCTTACTGTCGTCCAAAGTCGCCCTTCTCTTACCCCTGATTTCAAGAAAGGTGAGAAGAACTTGATGAAGCACCTGAAGGGTTTGTCGTTCAGTTGACCAAGGCTCCCTGCCCCTCCCAGATCAACGCCTGCAAAAACGGCGGTTTCTGAAGCTACTCCTTCCCCAATTGCGAAGGTGATTGCCTGTGAGGCTACTCCCTCGCCTGTTGGTAGGCAGGGGGGCCTTTCCATAGGGGTTCAGATTCCCTCGGGGCCGCGGGCCGCGGGCTCCGAGGAGACTGGGGAAAGCACTCCCAGAGGGCTGATTAGAAAGAGAAGCAGGGAGGCTCCGCATGCTGACCAAGTGGTGGATTTGGAAACTACTACGCCTGAACCAAAACGCTTCGCTCAGGGGGTTCCTGCTACCCTCTTTTCCGAGGAGAACACCGAATTCCATTACACCGTCGACGATAGCCATGATGTTTCCGCCTTACTTCCCGACTCTGGGGCAGTTTTAGCGGATCATCTCCTCAAGACTGTCCATTCTGCCACCAATCAAGTGACTCAGTACGTCCAGCGTACTGCCAGAATCATCCAAGCTTCTGCAGAGTTGGCGGCCCTTAACCGTCTGATTGACGAGGAACTGTCTAACTTTGACCGCCTTTCTGCAGTCGAAAGGGACGTTGCTCTTATTGCCAGCTTGAAGGATCAGTTGGCAAAAAGGGAGATCGAGCTGGAAGAGGCCAAGAATCAGGCGATCCACTGGAAGTCTCAGAATGAGAGGGCTGTCAGGGAGGTGTCCGGCCTGGAGGAGGAGTAAAAAAGAGCTCAGCAGGCCTTCGCGGAGTTGGAGCAAGCCAGGAAGGCTTTAGCTGAGCTGGATCATGCCAAGAAAAGTGTCGTCGATCTAGGGGAGCGCCTTTCTAAGGCGAATTCAGATCTGCAGGCGGCTCTTGGTGATCTAGCGGCGAAGACCAAGGAGTGGGAGAAAGAGAGGGACGAAATAATCCAAGAGGTGGACACGGCCGTGTTGGCGGGTTTTGTGAATGGCGCTAACTCTTGTTTAGGGGTAGTCATGGAGGCTGTCAGGGAGATGTTCCCTGGCTTTGATGAAGATGCCTTTCGAGCCCTTTACGCCGCCAAGGATGAGGCCTAGATGCGCAGGCTGGCTGAAGGGGCTGCTACTTCTGGCCCAGATGCTCCTCCTGCTTAATATGGAGGGCAGTCTTCCTCAGAGGGCTCTTGTTCGTCCCCCGCTGCGCCTACGCTGATGCTTTGACTTCTTTATATCTTTGCGCGCCGAGCCCTTTGGTGGCCGGCTACCGTGTTTAACTGTAATCACTTTTTTAGAAACTCTTATCCTGTGTACCTTTGCCACTTTATTCCTTTTTATGTAGATCTTTCTGTTTGTTTATTTCTGCTTTCGTTCGATTTCTCGTATGAGTTTGATGTACAGCCTGCCCCCTGCCTGCCCAGAGGTAAGCAGGGAGGTTCTTTAACGTTTTTTATACAAGGTTGGGGGGCCTGCCCCCAGTCCTTGTTGATCCGGCCTGTCCCTGGCTTTTGTTCAAAGTCCAGGGGGCCTGCCCCCTGCCTGCCCAGAGGTAAGCAGGGAGGTTTTTGCGTTTTTTATACAAGGTTGGGGGGCCTGCCCCCAGTCCTTGTTGATCTGGCCTGTCCCTGGCTTTTGTTCAAAGTCCAGGGGGCCTGCCCCCTGCCTACCCAGAGGTAAGCAGGGAGGTTTTTGCGTTTTTTATACAAGGTTGGGGGGCCTGCCCCCAGTCCTTGTTGATCTGGCCTGTCCCTGGCTTTTGTTCAAAGTCCAGGGGGCCTGCCCCCTGCCTGCCCAGAGGTAAGCAGGGAGGTTTTTGCGTTTTTTATACAAGGTTGGGGGGCCTGCCCCCAGTCCTTGTTGATCCGGCCTGTCCCTGGCTTTTGTTCAAAGTTCAGGGGGCCTGCCCCCTGCCTGCCCAGAGGTAAGCAGGGAGGCTTTTGCGTTTTTTATACAAGGTTGGGGGGCCTGCCCCCAGTCCTTGTTGATCCGGCCTGTCCCTGGCTTTTGTTCAAAGTCCAGGGGGCCTGCCCCCTGCCTGCCCAGAGGTAAGCAGGGAGACTCGGATTTTTGTTGGGGGGTTCATTTTTGCCAACTTTGGCAACAGGGGGGCCTCCCCCTATTGCCCCCTGCTCGTTTGTTTGTGAAAGCGCAAGTTTGAACAGGCAACGAGTATAAATCTGAAGCTTTCTCATTTCTTTATAAAACTTTTGACATTAGGGTGGTCGGAGCCGTCGACATTCTTTGACCGTCCTCCGCCATTGTCTTTAGCAAAAATAAAAATTATCTTTAGACCTTGTTCAGACATAATATTTCTTCAGGGTGTCCGCATTCCAGTGAGCATGCAATTCTTGTCCTTCAAGGTTGGCGATTTTATATGTGCCTGGTCCCAGGATTTGAGTCACCTGGTATGGTCCTTCCCAGTTGGCACTTAGTTTTCCGTGTTCCCTTGACTTTCCAACAGCCTGCGTTTTTCTGAGGACCAGATCACCCATCTGGAAATTTCTCTGGCGTACTCTGCTGTTGAAGGCTTTCCTCATTCGTTGCTGGTAGGCAACGATGTTGGCACTGGCCTCTTCCCTTATCTCATTGACCAGATCTAAGGCCTCAAACATTGCAGCTTCATTCTCAGTTCGGTCGTATTGCAGGGAGCGCAGAGATGGGATCCTTGCCTCAATTGGTAACAGAGCCTCTGCTCCATATACTAGACCGAACAGGGTCTGGCCGGTAGATTCCTTTCGGGTGGTCCGAATTGACCAGAGTATGCTGGGAAGCTCGTCAGCCCATCGACCCTTGAGGTCATCTACCATTTTCTTCAGGCCATTTAAGATTTGCTTGTTGGCTGCCTCTGCCTGTCCGTTGGTTTGAGGATGACAGACGGCCGAGTAGGCAACTGCGATGTTATGGCTTTCTAGCCAGATTCTCAGGGGATAATTGTCAAACTGCCTGCCATGATCAAACACCAACATTTTTGGTAGGCCGAATCTGGTGATGACATTTCGCCAGATCACTTTTCTGACTGCCGGCTCGGTAATGTTGGGCACTGCTTCAGCTTCTATCCATTTGGTGAAGTAGTCTATAGCCACAATCAAGAACTTCCTGCCCCCAGTGGCCACCGTGAAAGGTCCTAGTATGTCCATCCCTTATTGAGCGAAGGGGATGGGGGATAGGATTGGCCTGAGTTCCTGGGCCAGGACATGGATTGACGGGGCAAAGAGTTGGCACTTTCTGCACTTCTGGGTCAGGCTCCTGGCATCTGCTAGCATGGTAGGCCAGTAGTAGCCTGCCCTTAGGGCTTTGTGGGCCAGCGATCTCACTCCGATGTGATGTCCACAAATTCCTGAGTGGATATCCTCCAATACTTCAGCAGCCTGGTCTGCCCGTAGGCATTTGAGCAGGGGGTAAGTAAAAGATTTCTTATAGAGTTCTTCGCCAATGATTATGAACCAGGCTGCTTTGGCCTGTACCTTTCTCCTTTGCACTGTGTCTGATGGTAGGATACCATGCCTTTTGAACTGGATGAAGGGGGTCATCCAACTTTCCGGCCCTTCCTCAACGGTGCTAATCGCCTGACAGGCGCTGGTAGATTTTTCATGCAAAACATCGACCCACACCGACCTCCGTATGTCTTGTAGGCTGGAGCTGGTCAGCTTTGACAGAGCGTCGGCTCGGTTGTTCTGCGACCGAGGTATTTGCTGGATTTCATAGGATTTCAGACCTGACAACTCCTGTTTTACTTTCTCAAGGTATGTGGCCATGGTCTGATCTCTGGCCTCATATTCTCCGTTAATTTGATTGGCAATGAGCTGAGAATCAGTAGCTAGTGTAACTCGCTCTGCCCCTGCAGCCTTAGACAATTTTATCCCTGTGATTACAGCCTCATATTCCGCCTCATTGTTTGACGCCGGGAAAGTGAACCTGATTGCATGCTGAAAATCCACTCCCTCGGGGCTGGTTAACACGACGCCTGCGCCTGCACCATTGGCTTTTGAGGATCCATCAGTGTGTACGATCCACTCCTCGGCAGGGGGCTCCTCCTCCCCTGAATGGGAGCATTCAGCCAGAAAATCGGCCAAGGCTTGGGCTTTGATGGCTGTTCTTGGCTGGTAAGATATCCCCAGGCTACTTAATTCTATCGCCCATTTCAGGAGTCTCCCTGATTTCTCAAACTTTTCCAACACTTTCTCCAGCGGTTGGTCGGTGAGGACCACGAGAGGATGTGCGTCAAAGTAGGGTCTGAGCTTTCTAGCTGCAATTATGACTGCATAGGCGGCCTTTTCTATCAGGGGGTAATTTCTTTCTGCCGTTCCCAGGGCGTGACTCACAAAGTAGATGGGTTGCTGTGAGTTTGCTTCCTCCCTTAGGATGACAGCACTTACCGTCGTGTTTGTGACAGCGATGTACAAGTATAATTTTTCTCCGGCTACCGGTCTTGCTAGGGTAGGGAGCTTCTTCAGGTGCTCCTTCAATTGCTCGAAGGCTTTCTTCTGCTCGTCTTCCCATTTGAATTGTTTGTTGCCCTTTAATATTTTGAAGAAAGGGGTGGACTTGTCTGCTGACCTGGCAATAAATCGGGCCAGGGCGGCCATTATGCCTGTGAGCCTCTGAATGTCCCTGATGGTTTTAGGCTCCGGGAGGTCTAGGACCGCCTGAATTTTCTCAGGGTTGGCGTCTATCCCCCTGGAGCTGACCAAAAAACCTAGGAATTTCCCGGATCGGACCCCAAATGTGCATTTTTTTGGGTTGAGCTTCATCTTGTATGACCGCAGGGAAGAGAAGGTCTCTTGAAGGTCCATCAGATGCTCCTTGTCCCCCTTACTTTTGACGATCGCATCGTCAACATAGGCTTCTAAGTTTCTTCCCTTTTGACTTTCGAAGACTCTGTCTACCAACTGCTGATAGGTGGCGCCTGCATTCTTTAGCCCAAAGGGCATCATCTTGTACATGTAGGTGCCATGGCTGGTTATGAAGGCGCACCTTACTCTGTCTGGCTGCCAGAGATACACTTGGTGGTACCCTGAGAACGCATCCAGAAAACTTAGCGTGGTGTATCCACTAGTGGCGTCCACCAGCTGATCTATCCTGGGCAGAGGGTAGCAGTCCTTAGGGCAGGCCTTGTTAAGATTGGTAAAGTCCACGCACATTCTCCATGCGCCTGATGACTTTTTTACCATGACAACGTTTGCCTGCCATTCAGGGTAGTCACATACTTCGATGAAGTCTGCCTTCAGGAGTTTGTCTATTTCTTCTTTTATTGCCGCATCTTTTTCTACGGACATGTTCCTCTTCTTCTGCTTTACAGGGCGAGCCTCTGGACTAATGTTCAGCTTGTGAACAATAAATGCTGGGTCGACCCCTGGCATTTCGTCTGCAGAGTAGGCGAATACGTCCCCGTTTTCTCTTAGGACTGCAATTAGCTCCCTTTGATAGGACTCCTCCAGGCCGGCCCCAATAAGGACCTGCCTCCCCGGCTCTAAGTCCACTAGCATGCTCTCCCTTTCAGGCTCCAGGCGGACTGGCTCTTGCTGGGCAGTCGGAATCTCACCTTCCCTGCTAGGAGAGCACTGGGCTTTTCGCTTCCCTTTTCTTTCTGTTTCATGGGCCTGCAGAGCCACGGAATAGCAGTGTCTGGCCGACTCCTGATCCCCGTGGACCTTCCCCTCCATGCCAAAGTCTGTTACATAGGCTACGGTGAGGGCCCTAATTGATACAACAACTTCTATTTCGTCTAGGGTGGCTCGGCCTATCAGGGCGTTGTACGCGAATTTGGCATCCACCACAACAAATGATGCCCTGATATTTCTTGCTGAGGTCCCCTCCCCAAACGTGACAGGCAGATCGATAACTCCCATGGGTAGCATGCCTGCTCCATTGAACCCATACAAAGATCCGGTTGCTGGCTTCAGGTGCCTTCTTTCCAGGTTCATCCTCTCAAAAGCATCTTTGTACAAGAGATTTGTGTAGGCGCCAGTATCCACCATACACCTCTTGACAATATGATTGCTGATTTCCAGGGTTAAGACCAGAGGGTCACTATGTGGGTACACGACTCTCCCTGCATCTTCAGGGGTGATGCTTAGGGTAGTGCCCCTTGGGTTGCCTGCCTTTTCGGCGTAGCAAATTTGGTTCCGCAGTTCGCGGATCTGCCTTTTCTGGCTGCGCCTGCTGGTCCGCCCCTCTGCATCCCCTGAAACTACATGGATGACCATGCGATTTTGGGCTGAGCCCTCAGGTTTGTCTGCTACCTCTTTCTGGGGTTTGTTCCTTGCTGCATAGTTACTCAGCCAGCCGTTTCTTATTAGTTTTTCAATTTCGTCTTTTAAGTGGCGGCATTCCTCTGTGGTATGACCTATGCAGTCATGGAACGTGCAGAATTTTTTGGGATCTCCTTTCGGGCTGCGAGGCTTGTTTGGACGAGTCCATTTTGCTGTTTCTTTTTCTAACTCGAAGATTTCTGCACTCGGCCTATTGAGGGCCGTGTAGCTGTCGAATCTTGGTTGGTATGTGGTACGTTCTTTTTTGGGAGTGTCTCCTTCTTCTCTCTGCTTGCCTGGCTCATTTCTGCCACGCCACCCTGCGGTCCTCCCTGCGGCCTTGTTTGGCCTGCAGGGGTATCTGGCAGGCTATGGAACTCTTCCTGCAGAATGTACCCTTCAGCAATTTTCCTGGCCATGGCCAAGGTTTCTGGCTGGGCCCTGATCATCTGATTTTTCATTTCTCCTGGGAGCAGGGAGATTGTCAGGGCATAGGCAGCGGTGGAATCATCGATCTCCCTGACCTGCTGGTAGGATAGGTCAAACCTCCTCAGGTACTCCCTTACACTTTCACCCTTTTTCTGTTTTAGGGTCATAAGATCGAAGCGAGTGAGGCGCCTCCTTTTATTCCCAGCATACTGTTCGAGGAAGATTTCGGCCAACTCTATGAAGAACTTGATTGATCCTTGGCGGAGATCCCTGAACCATCCTTGTGCGAGCCCTACCAGGGTGGTTGGGAAAACTTTGCACCAGATGGCGTCATCCATGTCGTACATGCCCATGTGGCTCTCAAATGCCGCCAGGTGGTCTTCTGGGTCTGTTGTCCCGTCAAACTTAATGGTGGGCATTTTAATTTTTGGAATGGGGTATTCTTGTACCTCAGGATGAAGTGGGGTTTTTGTGGGCCTGCCTACCAGTCGTGACCTGCTTTCCCCAGACTGGTTACCGTGAGTATCCCATTGTCTATGGGTCGGTTTCCTCGTACTGGGGGAGCGGTGCCTTGGAGGCGGCCTGCTTGCTGCTTCATCTTCTGTCTCAGGGGAGATTTGCCTGGGTCTCTTTCTCTGAGAGTGGCAGAGGTTCTCACCCTGGTGGTATCTGGATTCAAGCGGTTGCCCCCGGTTGAGCCTAGACTGCAGGCTTTGGGATAAACCCGGGGCTGACTGCTCTTTGACTGCCGGTGTTAACCTGGAGAAAACCCCGCCTGGCTTTTCTCCCAGGTGCTTTGACATGGGCTCCCTGGGCCTCATTCTCTCCTGCAATTCCCGGGATAAACCTCTCTGTTCTTCAGACGCGGATTCTGTTGTGTGAATGGAGAATGCCTGTTGTTGGGCAGGTGGCTCTGGGCTGCCTGTTGTGAGACGCCTCTGCACCTGCGCATATACCTGTGCCGTCCTTCTTGCTTTCCTCTTAGCATTTCTGGCGGCGGTCCGCTTCGTGCCCCCAGCTCAATCC
This sequence comes from Agrostemma githago, assembly GCA_958450325.1. Lineage (NCBI taxonomy): Eukaryota > Viridiplantae > Streptophyta > Magnoliopsida > Caryophyllales > Caryophyllaceae > Agrostemma > Agrostemma githago. The sequence continues at coordinate 62,687,327 of OY288246.1, read as the reverse complement.
CTGCCTATTGAGGGTGGCTGCCTGGGGGCCGACGCGACCCTGCCTACCAGGTCCTCAGGAGTGAACTCCTGGTTTAGCATTGCAGAGAAGAAAGCAGCTGTCTGCGCCATCTGAGCTGGGGTCAGATTCAGAGTGTGCCCTGGGTGTGTCCCCAACTCAGGTGCTACAGCAGCGCTTGGTACGCCTAGGAGACTGGCTCCCCCCACCCCCAGGATCGTGGCGGGAGGAATCCTCTCTGGCTGTGGCATACCATACAGGGGGGTCACCGGTGGGACCGTCGGACCCGCCCCTGTACTGGTGTCAATGATTTCTGGCATGATTACTTTGATTGTTTTAGTTTTTTGTGATTAGGAATGGTTGATTTTTGTGGGTAATTCGTGAGCACAACCGTTTTCTTCCCCACAGACGGCGCCAAATTGTTCCGGTCACGGAAACAATTAACCCGGCTCTGGATCCGGGTTGTGTAATCGGAATGTTGGTAAATAACTGATCGTCTGATTTCCTTGAACCTCTCCTTTGTCTCTCTCCCTTGATCGGACCTTCCCGGCGGAGTTGGTCTGCTCCCTGCACAATGAACGCACAGGGCCTCGGAGGTTGTCTGAGGGAACCCTCTCTGATGCCTAAGTTAGTCCGTGAAATGCCTTGATGAACCTAGCTCGTGAGGAACTAGGTGGCGTTTTTAGGAGTGAGAGTCTAGAGAGAGAAAATCCAACCTCTCTCATGTGGGAAATGGAAGAGTATTTATACCTTCCCACAAGAGAGAGGAAAAGTGGAGTGGGGAGAGAAAGGATGAGTGGATGGGAAAATGACACGTGGTTTTTCCCCATCCACTCGTTCTCTCTTACCTGTAGGCAAAATGACAGAGGGGGCTTCTAGGGCCCCGGCCCTGCTCAGGGAGAAGGTCGCTTGGAGGCAGGTGGGCAGGTAGTGCCTGCACGCTCCTCACAGCCAATTGCCTTACCCTGCCGGGCAGGCGGTTTCCTTGTAGTTTTGCTTTACTGGGGGAATCCTGGTATCTTATCCAACGGCCTGCTGGGCGGACTCCTTGGTTCCTTGGACGGGGTCTTCATGGGGCCTGCTAGGCAGGTGGCCCGACGCAGGCTCTTCGACCCTCATCAATTACTATTGTTATTATTACTAACACTAATACTAACATTTTATTTTATGTCAACTAACATCTAACATTTACTTATTGTATTCTAACACTAACATTTTAATAATCGTTTACTAACTTTTCAATTTCATTACTAACTTTTTATTTCTTCGCATTCTAACATTTAACATTTATTTACCACGTATACGTACATAATAATAAAATCGAGTTCGAGCCCGTTTGACTATGACGACCATCTAAAGTCCGTTTAATCCCTTTACGAGTCACGACGGAGGTGACACCCTTTCGAGGAGCGCCGCCCCAATGTACTCAAGGGCGTAACGTGATCGTGGTCGATCATAGTTGAACGTGTTTGACTCCATTTCTAAGATTAGCACGGAATCCGTTGATGCGAAAACCGACATCACATAATCCGCTAGGATTAATTTCGATATTGTGACGCGGAGGAACATCATTTCGTTGCTAATCAAATTTTTCAATCCCATAATAACATTTTTCACAAATTTCCGATGACGGTATTATAATCGTATATTACACGATTATAACACCGAAAGTCGAGTTGGATTTAAATCATGCAATATTTTTATCCAACTCGGCCAACCATCGATTTAAAAATAAATAAATCGGAATAGCCACCCCTTTTCCGAAACGAGTTATGCCTCGTACAGGGGCCACTCGACCGAGTGCCATGGGCCACTCGATCGAGTAGCACCCCAAAAACTGGGCAATAGCCATCTCGAAGGCGCACTCGATCGAGTCCAGGCCATGACTCAATCGAGTGGGTCCTGTAGCCCAAAAATCCGAGAGCTTTAGTGCATCATTCGAGCCTCGTCCTTTTTTACGACTTAGTCGTCGCGTGCAAAGTCAATCACGTGATCCTATTTTCCAAAATTCATGCATTATAATTCACTTCTACGACTTTGATCGATGTCTTTCACAATTAGTTTTGTGTTGACGACTCTTTAGTCGTATCCGATACATTTAGACGCCAATTTTTCGATGTGATAAGTCGGGACAAGGCATCGAGATTTGGGATCGGGCTAGCACCACGTCTAGGTCCCATATCTCCGTCCTCCGTTTAATACATAATATAATGTGTATTTAATTGGAGTTCGTCCATCATTTATTCAATTTACGGTCTAGCTTATATTTATTATTTACGGGTCCGTTTATAGTTAATATTTACCGTTTTCTAATTCGATTATTATATTATCGCTCGTTGTATTGTGAATTCCGGGTTGTATTCCGCCCGTGTAATTTGTAATTTATTTACGAGTTTTCTATTTTTGATGTTTGCCATTTATTGCCTTAAATGAACATCGCATGCTCAATCACTTTGACGTGAATCAAGATGCATTAAAATGACGTAGCAACCCGTTCAATTTTTATATCTTGTAAAACGTTGTTTGCATAACATTTTACCGGATTACTAGCACGCGTATTAGAAAGTCAAACGATGTCTTAGTAGAGGCCGCTAAGTGCGGGCGGGCTTGGGTGTCCTTTGTGGGCTTCCCAACACGTACCCTCACCCCTTACTCAGAACCTCGGTTTCCGGATGCCCGAAACCGTTGGCGCACGAGAGTCATTCTATACACGATGACCGGTATTGACTGTATCGGTATCACAATGCAAAGGGACGAGCCCAATAAACTCTAAAATCGAAATGGCCCGTACTATGTATACGTTCCATAGCGATATAGAGTGGGCTCGAATGGGTCCGAACTCCCACAAAGTTCGGTGGCAACTCCATTTTGACTTAAATTTCAATTCGATCCATTCTCATATGGAGATGCATTCGCCTACCCAAACCCGCGCGTTGCCGCGTCGGGGTGGACCTACGTCATGTCCACAGTAACTATGTCTTAGTAAATTAAAATGGTAAAGTCAAACAATAGGCCATGAATAAAAATGGCTAAAATTTAAAACAATCCATAAAAGGGGTTTGAACAATCCATAAGACATAATTATTAAACTAAACAAGCAGGATCTACGCTGCTCGCTAGCCCACACCCGGAAACACGTATACCTGCCATGTTAAAACATAACAGCCACAATCAGTGAGGAGCAACGTCAACGTTCTCCCAGCCGTATAACAGGATTTTAAAACTGTAATTACTACTATAGAAAAATAGTAAAAACGGAAAACAGTAAAACATTATAATAAAAATAAGCTTTCAGTGAAAAACTTCACGTAACGAAAAAATATAATAAAAATGAGTTTTCGAAGAAAACATAAAACATTTGCCAACATGCAAATCAAAATTATATCGATAATAATAAAAACATTCAAATGGCGTTATGGATAGGGTTAGTGTAGAATCTAGACTTTCACTAGGATAATACTAGAAACTAGCTTTGAGAACTGTAGATTTAAGTCATAACAGAATCTAGTCTCTAATAACTAGGCAACTCAACCATAACAGAACTGCGTGCAGCGAGGTCCTGGTTTAAGTAGTGCACACCACTCCTGGATACAAACCATATCCAGTTCAACCCGACGCGACTTATATTATACGATGTGATATCTAAGTTTAAGGTAAACATATACACTCCTGAACACAAACTGTTCGGGCCAAAAATTTGCACCTTCGGAACGCAACGTGGCATAATACGAGTGGACGGTCAAAAGGTCAAGAGTCAAAGGTTAACGATAAGAGAGTCAAAATTCGCGGGTGAAAAGTCAAAATCGAAGATTAAAGGATGGAAGTCAAAATAATCGAAAGTCGTCAAGTCAAGCGAACCCGGAATAATAAACAAGCAATGGGCCAAACGAAGCATGGAGTGAATAAAACTATGGGCCACACAATCAAACCAGCCCAATAGACAAAATAAAACCTAGCCCATACAACAGAAAAGAGGCAACAACTATTTCCAGAAGAGAAAGGAATCTGCCAAGAGACTAGGAGGGGAAGAAGGGAGTAAAGGCAAGAATTGTAACGATAGTCAACACAATCAAAGGTAATAATGGGTTGTAACGATAGTCAACACAATCAAAGGTAATAATGGGGATTGAATGCTGAAGATCACCCATAAAGGAGGAAGATAACGGTGAGCAACTGTATAAAAGGGAAGGAGGAGACATTCAAAGGGATCATCCAGAAATACCCATTCCAAGCTCACGTACCCACAATCCATCAAAGTCGGAATTATAGTAAAATTACTTGTATTTGTGTTCTTTCCTTCACTCATTCTAGTTCATAGTAGAATTTTGGCAGGATTCCGACTCCCCCCGCGGTTTTTCCCACATCGGGTTTCCGCGTCACCAAAACGTTGTGTGTGTTCCTTTTCTTCTTCGTTGTTTTCGTTCGCTAGATACGACTCAATTTCGTCGACCATAGTTATAGGACGATCGCTTTGACCCGCAACCAATATCGTAGACCCGGTAAATTTTTACCAAAACAATTTGGCGCCGTCTGTGGGGATTAGTGATCATTTCCCATAAACCAAGTCCTACAGTGAAGCAATTCCGTATCGCCATGTTCGGATCCGATCGAAGTCCCTCCAGCAGTCAAGGAGCATCAGCTCAGCCCATTGGAGGAGGGTCATCCCCAGGATCAGCAGAGCCGGTTTTCACACCCCTCACCCTGGGAATTCCCACTAGCCAAGCGGTGAAACCCACGTTATCGGTGTCCAGGCCCCCTCCGGTGCCTAAAACCTCTGGGGTCACCAGCTCCTCCAAGGCCAGGAAGGAAAGCGTACCAACCAGAACCTTGACTCCAGGAGGATTCGTAGGAGAAGCTTCCAGCGGAGTGAGGTCACCAGACCTGATGCAGAGTATGCTCCAGGGAATCGATGCTCTGCGCCAAGCAGTAGAAACCCTGCAGAAGGACAACCAAGATATCAAGGCTCGGATCTCGGCAGCAGACAAGACTCCAGTTGCATCGCTCCAGATGTCACCAGAGATGCTGCCTCTGATGCCTAGGGGAGAACCCAACACCCGTAGGGAATCAGCAGCTGGCAGGAAGACCACCAGAGAGGTCCCTTCAGAGTTGGTCACCAGACTGGAGCTAGGATTGGCTCCACCAGGCCGGTTATTGAACCCCAAGGGTTGGGTTACTTGACCTATGGCCTCACACCTGGCAGATCTCCTACCGCAGGTAACTTTCTCTCCATCATCGAAAGTCGAGAGACTAACTCACTATCTTCTGCAGGCACCCCTGTCCACCAGACGCCAGGATGGCAATTTGTAACTCCACCAGGGATGACTAGGGATGGCAACGGACCGGATCCGGACCGGATCAGCATGGATCCAGATCCGGATCCGCACCCCTAATAATGGATCCGGATCCGGTCCGGATCCGACGGATCCCAAAAATATAGATCCAGATCCAGATCCGCCGGATCTGGACCGGATCCGGATCGGATCCGCGGATCCAATTTTTTACTTAAATTCTACAATTTTTTTAATTAATACGTATTTGCGACCATATTAATTTTCATAATTTTACAAATAAAATCGAATATAAAGATTCATAATCAAATATTAATAAACTAAAAGAATTTTTTTTAGAAATAACCAAAAAAACACAAATTAAAGTACTAAGTTTTTTATTATTGTTAATTTTTTAATAAAACGGATTTGCGGATCCGGATTTACTTATTAAGATCCAGATCCGGATCCGTTTAAAGATAGCGGATCCGGATCCATATCCAACGGATCTCAAAATTTAGGATCCATATCCGATCCGTGCGGACCGGATCTTGCGGATCCGGATCGGATCCCGGATCCGTTGCCATCCCTAAGGATGACCACCTTATCCAACAACCAGCCCTCTGGAGGAATGTGGACAGCGCCTACCCTCAACCAGCAGGCGTCAGAGTGGCAGCCCAGATCCGTGACAGCAGCAGCACCTTTACCTCCTCCTCCTAATAGTCAACACCCTGGAGGACCTTATGCAGGAAGTACTCCTTTCAACTTTTCTCCTCCTGTCTCTAACCCTCTTGCAGGAACAATCAGCACAGCAGATCAGCAACGCCAGGAACTGAAGGAATTGAGAGACCTGATCAACAAGATTCCTGGAATGCCACGCCCCCTGGAGAGAGCAGCTAGGGATAGTTACGCAGATTCGCCCTTCATCGACGATCTAGCATGTGTTGCTGTACCCATGGGCTTCATGCCACCAGCCATGACGCTTTATGATGGCACTGCAGACCCCCTAGATCATATCAACCAATACAAACAGAAGATGATGGTGGTGACCGCTACGGGGCCCCTGAAGGAAGCCTGCACGTGCAAGGGGTTTGGCTCTACTCTATCAGGAGCAACCCTTCATTGGTTCGTCGGTCTGCCTAACCGAAGCATCACCTCCTTCGCTGACCTGGTCAATGCCTTCAACCAGCAGTTCGCTAGTAGCTGAAACCAGTGATTTGTATCGGGTAGTGCAGAAGTTCGAAGAATCTACACGTGACTTACTCAACAGATTCAACAAGGAGAAAGTAACCATCCCCAGATGTGATGTGCCCACCGCCATAGAAGTCTTCCGCCAAGGGCTCCACCAGGATTCAGACCTCTATAAAGACCTCACAAAGTACCCATGTGCCACATTCGAGGATGTGCAGACCAAGGCGATGGCAGCCATCAAGCTAGAAGAAGATTCAGGCCCCAGAAGGGCTGCGTATGGTTATGTCACCAGAAAGGCGCCAACAGAAAAGAGGGGTGAAAGATCAAAGCCCTATGACAGGAATGTGAGCAAGGTTTCTGAGGAGAAAGACTGGAAGGACAATCCAGGATTGCCACCCAGAGTAAGTGAGTATGGGTTCTCTACCAACCTTGATGGGGTGCTCAAGGCTCTGAGGGAGTTAGGGCGCAGAGTCAGGTGGCCCAGAAGACAGGAGTACACCAATGACCGAAGGGATGCCAGCAGGAGGTGCGAATTCCATGACGACATCGGACACCATACCGATGAGTGCGTCCAGCTCAGGAGGGAGGTTAAGTTCCAGTATGATCAGAGGAATCTGGATCACCTCATGTCCAGAAACTCTAGCAGAATAAATGCAGCAGATCAGGTATTGCCTTCTCTACCTCCAATATGTACCAGAATTGTCAATGTGATAACAGGAGGATCAGAATTATGCGGGCTGACCTACTTAGCAGCCAAGAGACATGCTTATCAGACCAGAGGGGACAGACCATAGCACCCCTGCAGAATCAGTTGCAAGGATCTTCCAGCTGTCACCTTTGACGAAACTGATGTAGAAGCTACTCCAGAGAGGCACCATGACGCATTAATAATTACTCTCTCCATAGGGAATTGTACCGTGAAGAAGATTCTGGTGGACACTGGGAGTTCAGTCAACCTCATCATGTTGGAAACTCTCCAGAACATGGGTTTTAGCGAGAAGGATCTAATGAGGAAGGCGGTTCCCTTGGTAAGTTTTAGTGGTGAGACCAAGCATTCTCTGGGATAGATCACCATTCCTACCTATGCCGGAGGAGTGAACAAGCAAGTACGGTACCTAGTCATTGATGGACCCTCCACCTACAACGTGATTCTAGGAAGGCCTTGGATCCATGAGATGAAGGCAATCACCTCCACCTAGCTACCACCAGTGCCTGAAGTTCCCTACACTCTGGGGAGTGCAGAAGATCAACGGAGACCAAGGAGAGGCCAAGGATTGGTACAAGGTAGCCCTTAAGAAGACGGCGAGCCCCCCAGCATAGCAATTACAGAGCCTTCATCTGCCTCTGCAGGAGTACGTAGAGCCACCTCAGGCGGAGTTGGATGAAGTCAACTTGGACAAGCAACCATCCAGAGCGAAAAGTGTTAAACGGATCAGAATGCACAAGTAATATCCGCCAAAACCTCATTGAATTATTAAAAGCTAACATGGATTGTTTTGCTTGGTCGCATGATGATATGGTAGGTATAGATCCGAGCGTTATCACTCACAGGCTAAGCGTGGACCCAAGCTACAAACTAGTCCAGCAGAAGAGAAGGAAGTTTGCTCCATAGAGAAATCAAGTCATAAATCAGGAGGTGGACAGTCTGCTGGCTGCTGGAAAAATCAGGGAGGTGAAGTACCCAGAGTGGTTGTCTAACGTGGTGGTGGTTCCAAAGAAGAATGGCGAGTGGAGGGTGTGCGTCGATTTCACCGACTTGAACAAAGCATGCCCGAAAGATCCATTCCTCCTACCACATATAGATGCCATGGTAGATGCTACAGCAGGCCACGAGATGCTAACCTTTCTTGATGCATGGAGTGGGTACAACCAGATCAAGATGCATCCAGCAGACCAGGAGAAGACAGCCTTCAGGTCTGAGAGAGGTATATATTGTTACAATGTAATGCCTTTTGGTCTGAAGAATGCAGGTTCCACCTACCAGAGACTAGTCAATAAGATGTTCAAGAGACAGATTGGGGACACAATGGAGGTATATATTGACGACATGGTCGTCAAGTCAAAACAAGCTTTGCAACATACAACACACTTGGAGGATACCTTCAACACCTTGAGGGAATACAAGATGAAGTTAAATCCTTCAAAGTGCACATTTGGAGTGTCATGTGGGAAATTTCTGGGGTACATGGTAACCCAGAGGGGAATTGAAGCTAGCACAAAGCAGATTAAGGCCATCCTCCAGCTGGAATCTCCACAGAAGCCAAAGGACGTGCAAAGGCTGACTGGAAGAATTGCTGCTCTAAACAGATTTATCTCCAGGTCCTCAGATAGGTGCAGACTGTTTTATGATATACTGAAGAAGGCCCAAAGATTTGAATGGACAGAAGAGCACGAAAAGGCGTTCAGTGACCTGAAGAATTACCTCAGCACTCCACCTCTGCTGTCAAAATCAGAACCTGGAGAACCACTCTTCCTGTATTTATCAGTAACCGAGGTAGCAGTCAGCGCGGTATTAGTACGTGAGCACGAAGGAGCACAATGCCCAGTATATTATGTTAGTAAGTCTCTGCTTCCTGCAGAGACCAGGTACACATCCCTTGAAAAACTCGTACTTGCACTTGTTACAGCGTCTTATAAACTTCGACCTTATTTTGAATCGCATGCTATTTCCGTAATAACAAATTATCCACTAAAAACTATTATGAGAAAACCTGAGTTATCAGGGAGAATGGCCAAGTGGTCTATACACTTGAGCGGCTTCGACCTGAAATTTGTCCCCAGAACAGCGATAAAGTCCCAGGCGTTAGCAGACTTCGTATCCGACTTTAGCCCAGCACAGCAGACCCAGGCAGAGAAAGACATCCTCCTCCTTGAGGAGGACAAAGGCGAACAGGTGTGGAAGCTAAATGTAGATGGCGCTTCCAACATGCGAGGATCTGGAGCAGGATTAGTTCTGAAGTCTCCTCAGGGGGATCTCATAGTCCAAGCAGTACGGTGCGAGTTCCGAACAACAAACAATGAGGCAGAATATGAAGCTCTAATCTTGGATCTCCAGCTGGCTCTAGACCTCAAAATCATGCGCCTAGAGGCATACAGCGATTCCCAGTTGATAGTCAACCACATGAATGGTTCGTATGCAGCTAAGGACTCCAAGATGGTGTCTTACCTTGAAGTGGCAAAGGAGCTCTCCCTCAGGTTCGTAGCCTTCTCAATCAACCAAGTCCCTAGGGACCAGAACGTGGAAGCAGACGCCCTAGCCACCCTGGGGGCAACCTTCAAACCAGGCGTAGTTTCCACCATACCCATTGTCCATGTACTGGAGCCAGCAGTTTGGACAGGCACACAGGAACACCAGATGCTGAGGCAGGAGGACAATTCACCAGACCAGGGATTGCAGTGGCTGCAGGAGGCATGAGTCTGCAGCACCTCAGCAGAACAAGAAAGAATCCCAGACTGGAGAAAACCCTACCAAGAATGGCTGCAAAACGATATCATGCCAACAGACAAGAAGGAAGCCCAGAGTTTTAGGATGAAAGCGTCCAGGTACACCCTCATTGATGGTGTCATGTTCAAAAGATCAGCTGCTGGACCATACTTGAGGTGCCTAAGTCAGCAGGAGGCAGAGGTGGTTATGCATGACCTCCACAGTGGTGAGTGTGGAAATCATGCAGGGGGCAAGAGTCTATCCAACAAAGCACTCCGCCAAGGTTACTACTGGCTGACAATGCGCAAGGATGCGAGGGAATATGTTAAGAAATGTGACACCTGCCAGAGACATGCACCGGTCAATCACCAGCCAGTAGAGCCGTTGCACCCAGTAATTTCTCCCTGGCCCTTCATGAAATTGGGGATGGATATTGTTGGCAAGTTACCGAGAGCCCCAGGAAACAAAGTTTTTATGTTGGCCATGACTGACTACTTCTCCAAGTGGATAGAAGCAGAAACATTCCCTCAGGTGACTGAGAAGCAGGTTATATCCTTCATAAAACGTAACATTATCTGCAGGTTTGACATTCCTTCAGAGATCATCTGCGACAACGAATCCCAGTTTATTGGCAACAAGATGGAGGCCTACTGCGCCAGGTGGAACATCACACTAAACAAGTATACCCTTAGAAACCCCCAGTCTAATGGTCAGGCGGAGTCTAGCAACAAAATTGTGATAGACAACCTGAAGAGAAGGCCGGAGGAGGCAGGGGGCAGATGGGCAGAGGAACTCCCCTTGGTGCTATGGTCTGAGAGAACCACACCTAAAGTGGCTACTGGACAAACGCCTTTCAGCTTGGTCTTTGGTGCTGAGGCAGTTATTCCCTCAGAAGTAAGAGTGCCCACTCATAGATACGGATGCATAACCGAAGACAGGAACCAGGTAGAGATGACAAGCAGCTTGGATACTATAGATGAGCTCAGGACCGATGCTCAAATAAGGATGGCCTCCTACAGACAAACAGTCGCCAGAAGTTACAACAAGAATGTCAAAGTCAGAATCCTGCAGGAAGGAGACCTAGTCCTCAGGAAAGTCTTCCAGAATACCAGGAACCAACGAGCAGGAAAGTTCGCTTACAATTGGGAAGGGCCCTATCAAATAGAGAAAGTAGTTGGGAACGGAGCCTACCGACTTATGACCATGGAGGGAAAGATCATCCAAAAGCCATGGAACATCGTACACCTAAAGAAATACTTCTTCTGAGTGGGCCACAGCCGCCAGCAATCTGGGCCACTGCCGCCGGAAACATGGGCTACAGCCGCCAGAAACATGGCATCTATTCTGCCAGGTGCACCTCCACCAGAACCCAGGTTTAATCTTTTCAAACCTCGCAAACACGTATTTAAATTTTCCTGTCATTCTTCTGTTTTCTTTTCTTTCTTTTCGCAAAATTCAAATTTTTTCCCGCGTATTTAAATCAGATAAAATTTTGTTTTCCTTTTTACGTGTGTCGTCAAATTCAATTTTCTTTGGCATTAAGGTTTGATTTTCTTATTGCGTACATTTTCGAAATTTAATTTTCTCTCTCCATATATTTTCGAAATTCGATTTTTTCTTCCACATATGTCTTCAAATATTGTGTTCCCTATCTTTGCCAAAATTTTGTCAGTTTTCCCAAACTAAGAGCTGGTGACTAATCTGGTGGAGTGTACAATTTCTACAGAGGGCGTGCGTCTGTGACTAAGTGCCTACAACCGGGACATTACAGTCTCCTGCGCCACTTAGCACCCACGCAAAGCGTGGCACCTCCGACTGAGTGGGCGAACTAAACCCCAGGCCACCACTATATCAAAGGTCGACCATACAAACATAAGGCATGCATACAACAGAAGTTAGTTAGACAAAACTACAACAAACGATTTCAATCAAACGCAAAAAATCACGATCCAAAGCAAACAATTACGATCTTCTGTTTACGAAATGCCACAAAAAACTAACACACTTCGCTCCCCTGAGCAAAGGCGAAGTCATTACAGAATTTTTTGCAAACACTAACAAATCAGAAGTTCATGCCATGTAGGATTCACAAGCCGAAAACAAAGTACAACAAAGGAGGAGTAACATCACTCCAGCATAACTTGGTCCACAGCTTGGACATTCTCCTCTGGTGGAGGCGGAACTGTAGCAGATTCTCCTGCAGAAACCTGGGTCTCTGATGAACAGCAACAGAATCCCAGGGTCATCAACGACTCCTGCTGGTCCACGCTCTCTTGCCCATCAGCCTCCTGATCAGCAATGGGAAATTAACGAACTCCTTCAGATCCTCCGCCTCCACATCAGAAAAAGCATCTAGGTCAGGCGCCACAGGAAATTCCTCATCCAGTCGCTTCTTCCCTACAACCAGATTCTTCTGCCAACAATCTACGAACCAAGTCCAACTTCTTCAGAGAACCTTTTTCTAGCACAGACCTGGGACTAGAAAGTAGCATATGATCCAGAAAAATCATATCCTCGGCAGACTTACCAAAGCCTTCAGGAAATTTGAGCACCACTCCAGCAGAAACATCATCAACGGATCTGGGGGCAGAATAAGAGGTAGACTTAGGAAGGTCTGCCACCAGAGGTCCACTTTCTGCAGGAGTAATTTCTGAGAGAGAGGACAGATTACGCCTTCTCCTAGAACCAGCAAGGCTAGCTGAAGCAGAGCCAACTGCCTACAACTGAAGCAAACGGAAATTCCCGCCTAAGATGAGCTTAGTCGAAAATTTGGGGGCATTTGTTCGGGCCAAAAATTTGCACCTTCGGAAGGCAACGTGGCATAATACGAGTGGACGGTCAAAAGGTCAAGAGTAAAAGGTCAACGATAAGAGAGTCAAAATTTGCGGGTGAAAAGTCAAAATCGAAGATTAAAGGATGGAAGTCAAAATAATCGAAAGTCATCAAGTCAAGCAAACCCGGAATAATAAACAAGCAATGGGCCAAACGAAGCATGGAGTGAATAAAACTATAGGCCACACAATCAAACCAGCCCAATAGACAAAATAAAACCTAGCCCATACAACAGAAAGGAGGCAACAACTATTTCCAGAAGAGAAAGGAATCTGCCAGGAGACTAGGAGGGGAAGAAGGGAGTAAAGGCAAGAATTGTAACGGCAGTCAACACAATCAAAGGTAATAATGGGGATTGAATGCTGAAGATCACCCATAAAGGAGGAAGATAACGGTGAGCAACTGTATAAAAGGGAAGGAGGAGACATTCAAAGGGATCATCCAGAAATACCCATTCCAAGCTCACGTACCCACAATCCATCAAAGTCGGAATTATAGTAAAATTACTTGTATCTGTGTTCTTTCCTTCACTCATTCTAGTTCATAGTAGAATTTTGGCGGGATTCCGACTCCCCCCGCGGTTTTTCCCACATCGGGTTTCCGCGTCACCAAAACGTTGTGTGTGTTCCTTTTCTTCTTCGTTGTTTTCGTTCGCTAGATACGACTCAATTTCGTCGACCATAGTTATAGGACGATCGCTTTGACCCGCAACCAATATCGTAGACCCGGTAAATTTTTACCAAAACTACGGATACAAACCATACTTGTATTTGAGAATCTAGTCTCTAACTAGGCAACTCAACCATAACAGGACTGCGTGAAGCGAGGTCTTGGTTTAAGTAGTGCACACCACTCCTGGATACAAACCATATCCAGTTCAACCCGACGCGACTTATACGATGTGATATCTAAGTTTAAGGTAAACATACACACTCCTGAACACAAACCATACTTCGTTCAACAACCAATGTGCCTTATAAAGACACACCGACCTTACAGTTGATGGCACAACGTACATCCCAGACCATATTACTCTAAACCCACACTTGTCCTTATTCCATAACTCCCAAACCAAGCCATTATCGATATTTAAAAGATATAATCATTGTAAACAATATGGAGATAAAAGGAGTAATCATAATATTCTAAAAGAGGAAACTTTCTATTTTAGAAAACTTTACTAAAAATAGCATCATATCAAAATAGCGAAAATATTAATTTATACTAATTCAACATTTTTAGTAAACGATATAGATTTATAAAACTAATACTTTCGGCCTTAACGATATTAATTTCTAAAACGAGAACAATGAGGTTTATTAAATTATTAAAATATCTTACAAGTGTTTATAAAATGATTAAAAATGTCTTAAACATTTTGATACTACTTATCAGGGTGTTTTACAAATTTATGAAACTAAAATTCCCTAATTATTATTAGTTTCGACAATACGATTATAAATAGGATTTTACGGCAAATGTTAAATTAAATCTTTTAACGTCTTTTATTTAATCAAACCAATGAATATATTTAGTGTATGTTAAGGGATGATTTAACTCTTAAAGTTTCAGATTTAAATCTTTCAAAATTGCTGGAAAAATAATTCTTTTAGGTAAGACAAAACATTTTAACGATAAATCGTAATTTTGTCCAAAAATCGTTACTATTAACTAAAGACTTTAATAAATAGTACTAAAATTACATAAAATAGCTAAAATATATTTACGTACATTCTGTCCAGAAAAGAAATTTTTTCAGAATACTTAGATTCGGTTTTTAAGAGAGTTTTCTCGTTAATCGTCTAATCTCGACAATAGTGATTAATAAAAATAGTAATTACCAAACGACTAACGTATTAATATCCAAAAATTATTTTTAAACTTAAAAATCATGAATTTCCAGAAAATACTATTTTTCCAGATTTCCAAAAATTCCAGATTTAATAAATCCCGTTAAAATCGTCTTTTAAACCCGTTTTCACAATTAACAATTCCATTAATAAAACTTATCGTTCCTAACATTTTATTAAAGCGCTAAAATTCATAAAATTATATTTTATTATGAAATCATCATAATCATATTTTTTTTCAAGATTTAATCATAGGACCAGAAATCGAGAATTTAAACGACAAACGCAGTTTTATCGATAAATGATGATTTAAGTGATTAATTAATTCATCCACTTAAAAATTCTGAAAAAATTCAAAAACTTCTATTTCATCTGAAAGTTTCACCACGTAAAAAATCAGATTAAAATAAAATGTTTAAGTACTAGAACTAAAAATCAGCTTTTAGAACTAAAAAAACTTTTTTTTTAAACAAGGATCAATTTAACACGGAGGCTTTCTGGAGGCGATTAGGGCACAATGGCCGGATCGCCTTCTTCCGGTTCTCCGGCGATCAGCAACATAACCAGGAGGAAAAATAAGATAAGCGCTAGAGATATGAGAATTTCATTAGAAAAACAACGTAAGAAACCGGATGTGGAGGTGCAAGGAAAAGAAAAAAGCATCCAGGAGATCATGGGCATTCCAGGATATGATCTCTTGGATGGAGAGGAAGAGGACATGGGTCTCGTGCAGATGGGGATGGAGCCGAGTACTGATGCAATAGTCGAAGAGAAGGAGGAATCATTGTTCGCACGCCAGGGCAACAAAATTGTGGAGGTTCAGACTGATGAGATATTGCAACTAACTATGGATGACGTGCAGCCTGAAATGGAGTTTTGGTCATCGGCAGTTTATGGTTTCATTGTAGGAGCTAACCTTCCATGGCTGGTGTTGGAAGGTTTTCTAAGGAGGATATGGAAACATCACTCAATAGATAAGATATCCTTCATGACTAACGGGATTTTCGTAGTGAGATTTGCCACGGAAGCTATGAAGAATATTGTGCTACAGGCAGGGTACTACATGTTTGATAATAAACCGATGGTTATCAAAGCATGGAAACCAGACATAGACTTGGAGTAGGAGGATGTGAAGGTCATGCCAACGTGGATTCGTCTACAGAAATTACCGTTGAAATTTTGGGGAGATAGCCTAGAGAAAATTGCGGGGTTAGTTGGTCGGTTTTTGAAGAGGGATGAACCGACCCGACAGAAGACTAGAATTGGCTTTGCTCGTGTCCTGGTTGAAGTAGCACTGGGGTAACAGTTCCCTGATTCCATACACTTCAAGGATGAACATGGGAAGACTATAACGGTGCACATTGAATATGATTGGAAACCAGTGATGTGCAGTGGGTGTAGGAAGATGGGTCACGAAAAAAGAGACTGTTGTGCAAAAGAGAGGAAGCCTGTGCAGGTCAAAGTTTGGAAACCAGTTGCTAAACAACTCAATGCTGGGACTGGTATTGAACCACCTGCACAAACTATAAATTATGTTGACTTGACCCCTGCACAGAAACCAGCATCACGGAAGGCCACAGAACCTGTTGCAGGGAGAGAGAAGATAGCAAAGGTGGGCTTTAAAGAGCAGCAGGATGAAACTCTGAGTGGGAGAACCAGTAATAAATCTCCCACCTTTGCTGACATTTTATCTGAAAGCTTAAAGAAGAAGAATCAGGTGCAAATAGGTAACCCCTTTGCCAGTCTGATGACTCCATGAATTGGGGATTCTGGAATGTAAGGGGGATGAATAGGGTTAAGAAACAGATTGAAATAAATAAATTTTTGATAGAGAATAATGTTAGCTTGTTTGGTTTGCTTGAAACCAAGATAAAGCCGCTTAACCAAAAGAAATGTATCAGTGATAGTTTTCATAAGTGGTCGATTACTACAAATAGCCATAAACACCAAGGCGGTAGAATCTGGGTGTTGTGGGAGCCTAGGCATTGTGATGTCCAAGCAAGTATATATACAAGCCAGCTGGTGCATTGCCTGATACAAGATAAGCAAAATCAGAAATGTTTTGAAGTTACTTTTGTATACGCGTCCAATGATATGCAAGAGAGGGAAGAGCTATGGACCGATATACAGAATATAGCTGTGACGGCTCGAGGAGCTTGGATCATAGTTGGTGATTTTAATTGTGTCTTGACAGCTGAGGAGAGATTGGGTGGAAGATTTTCACCTAATGAAGCGGCACCCTTTCAGAGATGTATAGATTAGTGTGAATTGATGGATTGTCCTGCTGATGGAGCTTTCTTCACTTGGAACAACAAAAGACCCCCTGAAGAACGGGTGTATAGCAAACTCGATAGAGCTCTAGCGAATCAGACGTGGCTAGATATGTTTGAAGAGTATCGAGCTAACTTCATGCCAGAAGGATTATTTGATCATAACCCTTGTGTTATAGCTAAGGCAACTCCGCAAGCAAAAGGGAAAAGAGGTTTTAAATACTACAATATGTGGAGTCAATCCTCAGAGTTTGAGAACATTGTTAAGCTTTCCTGGGATCAGGAGATACAAGGCACTAAAATGTATAGATTGGTCAAAAAGCTAAAAAGACTTAAGATTCCTCTTAAACAGCTAAATAGGAGGGAGTTTCATGAAATTGAGCTAAAGGCAGATACGACACATGTCAAGCTATTGGATCTTCAGAAAAAGCTAGTACAGACGCCGGAAAATATTGAGCTAATTGCAGCAGAGATTGAAGCAGCCAAGATATTCAGACAGTATGATAAGGCCAGAGTGTCATACCTAAATCAAAAGACTAAGGCGCATTGGTTGAAGGAGGGCGACAGTAATACGGCTTTTTTCCATGGGTCCTTGAAAGCTAGGAGAGTGAGAAATAATGTCCACCAAATAGAGGATGCTGAGGGGAAACTGCATAAGTCTACAGAGGATATTCAAGAGGCCTTCCTCAACTATTACAAGAGATTACTGGGCGAGAGTACGAATACCACACCTGTTGCTACACATATTATTAAATTGGGGCCTGTTTGCATAGCTGGCCATGTGGATATACTTCTTAGTCCACCCACGGACAAGGAGATCAAACAGATTATGTTCGGGATTCTTAACGACAAAGCTCCCGGGCCGGATGGATATTCGAGTAAGTTCTTCAAAGACTCGTGGGAAATTATCGGGGAAGAGGTTTGTGAAGCGATTAAAGATTTCTTTGAGACAGGTTCTCTCCTCAAGCAAATAAACACTACCTCGGTTACTTTAATCCCCAAAGTAGAGAGACCCACAAACGTTCTCCAATTCAGACCTATAGCCTGTTGCAATACGATTTATAAGTGTATCTCCAAGCTTTTGTGTGACAGGCTCGCAGGGGTACTTCCTGATATTGTTTCGTCAGTTCAAGGAGGTTTTATAAGAGGTAGAAGCATTGTGGAGAACATCCTTATATGCCAGGACCTAGTTAGACAGTACTCTAGGAAATCGGTTTCACCGAGATGTCTTATAAAAATGGATATGCAAAAAGCATATGATACGGTCGAGTGGGAATTCCTTGAACAGATGCTCCTACAGCTACAGTTTCCTCGGCATTTCTGTAGCTTGATTCTGCAATGTGTTAAGACGGCAACTTTCTCATTACAGCTTAATGGTGATACTTTTGGATTCTTTAAAGGAAAGCGGGGACTCAGGCAAGGAGATCCTCTATCTCCGCTATTATTTACAATCTGTATGGAATATTTGACAAGAATTCTCAAGTTCACAACAATGAAAAAGGAGTTCAAATTCCACCCGCTTTGTAAGCAATTGAGGTTAGCTAATCTGATGTTTGCTGACGATCTTCTCTTGTTTAGCAAAGGAGATATTGGTTCCATGATGGTTCTGTTACGCTCATTTGCATCTTTCTCAGCAGCTTCCGGATTGCAGCTCAGCAAGGGGAAATCGGAGATGTTCTTCAATGGGGTTAAGAATCAACAAAAGCGAGAGATTCTAGCAGTCTCGGGTTATAAGGAAGGAGAGCTATCCTTTAAATACTCGGGAGTCCCAATTAAATCCTCGCGATTGACTGCAGCAGACTGTCAGCCGCTGATCCTTAATATTACTGAGAGAATTCGGAGAATTGGGGCACGAAAGCTCACGTATGCTGGAAGACTTGTATTGATTAAATAAGTCCTAAGCACGCTTCATAACTACTGGGCGACAATTTTTATTATACCATCAGGAGTGGTTAAGCAGATCGATGCAATTTCCCGAACCTTTTTATGGGAAGGGGGCAGTACTTACACGAGAACAAACGGATCTGCGTACCGTTTAGGGAAGGAGGCCTCAACATCACACAGAACTATTATTGGAACAAGGCTGCTATTGGTAAGATGTCTTGGTGGATTCATAATCAACCGGATAAGCTGTGGGTACAATGAATACATGCGATATACTTAAAAGGAAAACCATGGCTTGAGTACAAACCAAACACTGACTCGAGTTAGAGTTGGAGGAAGATCTGCCAAGTTAAAGAGTTATTTAAATCAGGTTATGAGACAAACGAGTGGACCATGATGAAGAAATACACCACAATCAGAGGTTATCATTGGTGTAGGGAAAAGGAAGAGGAGACGGACTGGTTCAGGCTGGTATGGGGGAAATGGTCTATACCAAAGCACCGAATGATAGCATGGATGCATCAATATGGAGCTATGAATACCAAAGTGAAACTGCACAATTTGCAAATCACGACGGACGACAAGTGCCTCCTATGCCACGATGAACCTGAGGACATGTCACATCTTTTTTGTAAGTGTAACTACAGCAGGAGAATTAAGGAAGGGATTGAAGCTTGGTTAGGGATTAAAATTGAGGACAATTTAAGCAATACTTGGCGCAATAACCTGAGAGGTACAAAGCTGAAACGAGGCATAGTGAATGGAGTGGTTAATGCGCTGATTTATGGAATATGGCAGCAAAGGAATCGAAGTAGAATGGAAGGCAACCTGATGAAGCCTAGGGCCGTGAGCAATATGATCATAAAAGAAATGAGTCGGTATATCAAAAACATTCCTAAAGGCAAAATGACAAGTCGTGATAGGAATTTTGTCGATAGAATTACAAAAACTTGTATATGACTTGATTGATTATTAATACAATTTACTTACACTTTCCCAAAAAAAAAAACCGGCTTTTAATTGTTTTTGTTCGTAAACGGTAATAATTCAATAATCAAAAACTAAAATATCAGAAAAACACTAATTTATTAAAAATCATCAAAAACTTCATTTTTACAGAATATAATAATATATTTACAAGTTTAGGCCAAATATTACGATTTTACAAATTAATATAACAATTTAATCGTTAATCTCGTAAAAACGATAAAAATAATGAAACATGCAAATTTTCAACTTTTAAAAATTTTCCAGATTATATGACATACATATATTGTCAAAAATGAAATATAAAAATATACATGCAATTACACAATTAAAATCACGAAATATCGAGTAACATCGACGTTACCTCTAATCCAAGTCTGAATCGATAATATACTCGTCAGCCTCGGGATCGTCCACAGATCCTACAATATATAAAAAATCATGGCAGAAAAATACCATGAGAAAAACTAATAAAATTAAGGTGAATAATGATAAAAAACGACATCGATTATTACCTTAACGAAGGGATCGGAAAGAGGATTAATTCGACAATAAAAATGAGATGATTTGGACTTGAATTAAGCAAGAATCAGCCAAGGGAAGATAGATGAATACTCGGCCAAAGGGGAAGGAAAGATGATGTTGAATAAATTTTATGAAAGCAAATGAATGAAGGGAGAAAGAAAAGGTTTTATGTATAAATGATACTCCCTCCCCACCACTAAGATTTTCCCACTTTCCTTAGAAGGAAACTCCACTAAGATTTTCCCACTTCAAAACTTTCCTTATTCATCCATTATACTCTCTTTCTATTGGTTACTTTTTGTGATTTGACATCTTAAACCCCACCCAACAATTTACCACCTTTCATTACCCATTTCTTAATCCATGTGCCATAATGAAGTGGGATGATTATTGTGGTGGGGAGGGAGTAGTAAAAATGGGAGAAGAATCCAATGTGTATCTAGACTCATTTGGCCGGCCAAGGGAATAAGAGAAGGAGTAGGAAGAGTTTGAGTATTAAAGCCTCAATTCAATAAAAAGAAAAGAATCTTATGTTTACGGTTTAATGTGATAAAATGAAACGTATTAATAACACGTAGTTAAATTGTGACAAGGAGTTTTGTCGGTTCAAAATATGAGGAAAAAGGTCTCAAATAATTTATAAGTTGATAAAAAGAATAATCGTAAAATAGTTAAAGACATTTCAAAACAATTCGAGTAAACCTCGCGTAAGAAAATTATTATTCGCGAAGCTTCGTAATAAAATCATTAATGGCTAAATTTTCGTAAATAAAAATATTTACTAGTTGAAAATATTACAAAAATATGTTTATACATATGTAGAAAAAGGAATAACTTAAATCCGACCTTAAATACGTTAATTCGTAGAGAAATAAAATTCTTCGCGGAAAAATAAATAGTTTACGAAGAAAATCAAATAAATAGATTTTAATAGAATTAAAATCTTTTAAAATAAAAATAAATATCATTAAACTCAAAATTGAAATTAAGCTTGGAAAAATGATGAAACATAAGGCCAAAATGTGACAGAGTTATAACGAAGTCATAACGGTAAGGAATAAAGATGCTAGAAAAATAGCGGGTGTTACAGAGTCAATGACAAGGACAGCCAAAGACCCTTTGTACGCTACAGAGGGGGTTTTATACGGTTAAACTAAGCGCTATTCACCCAAGTCATCTCGTACACAATAGAGACAACCTGTTTTCCCGCTCAAAGAGATTTCGAATTAAGTCCTAAAAATACCCAATAAAATATAAAACCATTTGAAATTTATTTTATTTAGAAAACATTATGTGTTATTCCCAACTCGAATTCCATAAGAATTTCCTTTTCTTGAAATCGGATACATATATATTTATATATATTAATAACCACATAACACATAATCAAATAAAAGGTCTCCTTACGGGGTTGTCCCTATTTATAGGCCGGGATTTGGCTAACGAGCTTGGTTAATAAGTTAAATGATTATTATGACCATTTAACGGAGTTTAATTAGCCAAGTTTTTAATCAATTAACTAAGGGATGATTTTCAGTCCCCTAAGTAGTCAATTGATTAGAAATCGCCCTTAATTCATTTAACTATAACTTATAACACCAAAATGTGTAATCAAAGTACAACTTTTGACTCTAAAATATTGTAACTGAAATATAAGGAGTATCTATTTATGAAAAAATGTTTATAAAAGCCCTTTGTTTTTTAAAAATATACTCCGTACATGCTAAGTTAGAGGAAAAGAACCCAAGATTGACCATTTAATAGAATCTCAGAGAATTGATAAATTTTTTTATTTGTATGTTTAAACGATAATAATTTGATAAATATATCTTGACTTTTGAAAAATGACAAGGTTTAAAAATAATTGACCGTTTTGATAAAGTCCTTACAAACTCGATATTTTATTTTAGACTCGTTAAAACTCAAATCATGTCTCATAAATAAACTTTCTTTTCAAAGTGTCCGAATATAATAAGACATTTATTTTAAGAATTCTGTAACACTCTTTAGATGGATCTATCGACATCGTGAGTCGGGCCTAAACGATTGTAAGGGTCCTAGAATTCAGACATACTCGTGAGAGAATAACTAGGTCTTTAATATTACATTATTTAGGGTATCGCTGGTCAAGTCTCGCAATTAATTCTTAAATTACATTATTTATAGAAACGTACTCCCTCCGTTTCATTTGATTCCATACGTTTTCCTTTTACATCCGTTTCATTTAATTCCATACATTTCCTTATTTGATCATTTATTTGGTTAGTAAGTGACTATATTACCCTTATTTAATTCTCATAATTTCATCCACCCAACCCCCACCCAAACCCTAATTTCTCATCACTCCTGTCACTCTCCCTCCCATCTGCCTCTTTACTCTCCCTCTCATCTGCGCTCTCCCCAAATCTTAAACTGTCTCACTATCATCTCCCTCCTTTTTCGTCAATCAACTCCCCTCCAATCTCCAATGGCGGATCCAGTAAAAAATGATGGCGCATCTACTCCTCTTTTGGATGAAGTTTCTGCGAAATCAGACACCAAAAACGTGGTTGCCTTTGAGTTGATACAGACTCGCTTGATACGGACTACAATGGATCGCTTGATCCGATGAGGAGGTATATACGAGTATGAATCAAAATACTCTGAATGTTGGGTTGTTTTACTGTTTTTTTGTGTTTGTTTGTTGAGAAAAGAACATCTTTTTTGTGTTGGTGTTGGTGAGAAAGTTATAGTGAGTTCAGTGGGTTTGTGTTGGTTTTTGTTCAACAAAAGATGGCATGTTTTCTTGTTTGTTATTGATCAAATTGTTCAAATTGATACCCCATGTCGTACTACAAGTTGTTCAACTTGAATTTGAGGAGGTACAAAATTAATATGCATGTTAAATTGTTTAAAATCTATACTGTCAAATTGTTTAAATAGTTATAATCATAAATGACTTAATATTAACCAAAATGATAATGGGGGTAGAACTTACAAAAATATACATGTGCATGTATTACTCACAAAATGGGCTTCAACTAAGCCATAAAAAAAGCTACTGTATACCTCATGTCGTACTACTAATATGTACGACGACTCCAATACCCCATTCAACCGAAAAGTAGATCTTCGACTCCAATACCCCATTCAACCCAAAAGTAGATCTCCTTTGAAACATATGCTTATGCATTCTCATGTTGTTCATTGTTGTTGTTCACATTCTCCAATGCATGTAGTGCTCTTTGTAGACATTCAATGTTCGGTTTCACTTTTGTTTCATCAACTTGAGAATTTTGTAGCCTCTTCTTCCCAATGTGTGGTATTGAGTATGAATTGCAACCTTGAACCCTCAAAATTTCATTCATACATGCATGTAGGGAAATCCATACAAATTTCAATTTCTCATTATCGACTTCATCAAATGCCCTACTAACCGCATCCACAAGTTGGATTATAGACTTAGGTGACTTTTTATGATGAAGTGTTTGAATGGACCTAAAAAATCCCAAGTCCAAAATGTTTAAATCGGGACTATTTGCGGGTTGACAAACTAGCTCCATATCAAACCCATCGGACCTTGCAACATGTAGAAAATCTATGTCGTTGGGTGATATGTGCGGTTTTGCATTGTCTTGTTGAATGTAAATCTTTCCACTTGCATCTAGGGGCCACTTAGCTTTGATTGCGGGAATGACTTTCTCAAGTAGGCATTGTTTAACCACTTCCTTTGTAATGCTTTCAATAGGTCTTACTTCTAATGTTCCCTTCTCTCTATTCTTGCTTGACCTCAACGCTTCCGCTTCATAAATAAAAGGGAAAATGCCAATTTTCCCATCAAATAAGACACCACCATTCTCATCATATCTAGGCCTTGCAACGGCCGCCATAAACATAATTTTGGTTATGTACCTTTTCGATTGACATGTTCTATGTGGATGTTCTTCATTAGGCAACAAGTAGTACTTTTGGTTAATTCTAGTCATGTAGAAGAACTTTTCATCAATGTGGACAACATTGTACATTTCATCATAGATTAGATTTCCACCTAATGAACTTGTACTTATCTTTCCTAAAACCCAATGTAATCTAACCAATTTGTTTTGTTGAGTTAGTGATGGTCTAATGGCACTAGAATGACTTTTCATTTCACCCTTTTCAACTAATCTCCAAACCGTGGTGTGAGATAAATTTAAACCATTGGCCAAATCTCTAAGACACATTCTATCACTTAAATCAATAGATTTTACCTTTTCGGGGTCAATGAAGCATGTTGTTGTTCTTCCTTTGTATTTTCGATCCACATTCACCACTTGACCATCTTTGATTTGTGCTTGGACTTCCTTCCAAATTAGACTAATGGTAAGTCGTTTCACACCAAAATCATTGCTAAGTTGGTTAATGTACCCATGTTGAAGCTTTCCATTCTTATATCTTAAGATCATTAGTTGGCTAATCTCCTTTTTTTCCATATTTGTCAACCTTTTTTGTTTAATAATTATTGGTGTTGGTGCTTGTGGGTTAACAACATGAACTTGATTGCTGCTTGTTTCACTCCCCCTAACCCACTCCCTTAGAGTCACAACAAGCTCTTCATTTTGATGTAAAATTGACAAGTTTGATGCTTGTTGTGCATTTGATGGCCTTCTTTGCCGTTGTTGGCTACTTCCGTTGTTGGTGGGCTGCTGCTGCCTGTTTGTACGTGGCTGATTGGCCTGCTGAAGATGGCTGATTGTTGCGGTTGGAGGCTGGTTTTCTGCTACATGTTGAAGACTGCGAAGAAGGCTGCTGCTTGTTGTTGTTGGTTGGTTTGCTGGAAGTTGTAAGTTGCTGTTTGTTGTTGTTTGTAGTTGATTTTCATTTTCATTTTGATGAAGGCTAGTATTAAATGTAAAATTAGACATGCTTATGAATTATTTGGTTCATTTAGTTTGTGTTGTGAATTTAGATTTAAGTTGTAAGTCTATTTATAATGGAGAATGTAGTATGTTCAATTTGGGAGGGAACATTCAAAATTCCTCTTTTGTTAATGAAATTTTCATTTCGGAGGGAAAATCTCATTTTTCATTTAATTATTTTGGAGCCAAATCTGAAAGTTGGCCTAATTTTGGGGACCAAAAATTAAAATTAGAGCCAAAATGAAATATATGGAGGGAAGAAATTTGGTGGAAACAAAAGTACTCTAAATAAATATAAAGGGTAAACTAGTAACTTCAACAAAAAAATACACTTTTCCAACACCACCTAAATTATTGTGCTAAAGTCAAACATATGGAATCATAAAAAACGGAGGGAGTATAAAATAGCAAATAGAATTAAATAACTCCTAAGTCGTACACAATTATGATAATATTAAGTAAAATCAAATAGCCATCCAACATCATCGAGACGGTGAAAATAAAATCGACCTTTGAGTTATTTTCATGAAATTTCATAAGACACCAAAAACAGTTTCGGAATAGATCCCTAGGCTGATGCCGCCACTACGCCAATTTTTGAAAATGCTATTTTTGATTTATGAGAATTTTATTTATAATTGTCTCAAGGAATAGTTCCATTAAATGAACTATAACTAGACTATATATGGAACTTTATAGAAATTTTATAAGAGCACTCCGATTGTTAACAAGCTTAATTAAACACTATAACCGTATATACTTTCACATATGAAAATTGATCATAATTATCTCCGTGACTTTGTTACTTACCTACATCGGTTACCTTTTACTAGAATATAAGAAAATAAAGTATTTATACCATCGTAACTTATTTTTAAGTCAAAATCTCAATGATTAACTCCAAAATAAAATAAAATAAAATAAAATAAAAAAGTAAAACACAACCTTTTCTACCCATATACCAACAAAAATAATCACATAATTCACATGCAACACTTAATCCAAATAATCAACATACAATTAATTTTATGAAAAATCCATCTGACTACAAATGGATTTCCCAACAAGTTAAGATGATTTATCCACCCTAAAAGAGATTCGGCCAATCTTGATCGAAATAGACGACTTTGTTCAGATGATCCCGCTAAAGTGATTCCGTCCTCCGTTTCCCTCCTTGTCGGTAATAATTCCGTACATAAATAAAAATAAAAATTTAGTTATACCAGTAATAATGTAATTCAAAATAGACTAGTTTTATTTATAAATTGATTTTAGGATAGGTCTGTTCAAAACATTTGCTTGCATGTGATTTTTTTGTACCTAAAGATGGAAAATAAGAAATCTAAATTTATAAGAAGGAAGACTTTTTAATACCTTTTGTTAATAATAAGTTGAGTAAAGCAGAAATGGAGAATTATTTTAGTTAGGCTGATTATTCTTCATAGAAATGGAGGAAATGTGAGAATTTGGTGGTTGTCAATGGTGGTGTTTCGTTTCTCACAGAAGAAGAAGATGAGAATGTGACTTTTCCCCAAATTACTGTTAGAAATTACAAAGTAACTAGGGAGAAAGTGAGATTATGAGGGAGTATAGCATTAAATAGGGGAGTTTAATAGGTTAAGTCAGGTGAGCAGACTTTGGGGCGTGAAGGAGTATCGGGTAGGCCCAATTTCGGGTCCAGTTTTATATACTGTCTCATAATTGACTCGGTTTTATGATGTACGAAGTACAATATTCAATTTTCAATACAGTTGCGAAATACGATGAATAAATTTTAAAACCGTAAAATATTTAGTTTAAAAATTTGGATGACGAACCCAAATAAATTTATAATACGGGTGGTGTAATTGTATAGGTAAATCTCGACTATTAAATTAATTAGTCGGGTCACAAGTTAATATAAATTTTGTATTATCGAAATACTAATGCGAAGATATATTACCTTAGCATGCGAAAGAATGAACGTTGTCAAACGAGTTTGAGACAAGGAAAATATTTAATTAGTTTGAGATGAAATTATGACGAGTAACAACATAATATTAATATAGGATAAGTAAGACATATTATACAATTGTTTTGTTACGAACATATTTTATAAAATATATAAAATATAATATAACAACATTTGGGTTAAAACTATACTTTTAATTATAATCTTTTTAAATTATACTCTATGAATATTAGAAAATATTTATTAAGGAATAATTTGATCTAAATGTCAAATAAAATGTAGAGTTAGGATGGTAGAGTGTCAGGTCTGACCCATGACTCTTTCAACTCAGTTTTTGCCTACTAGCTGCCGGAATCTGTCTCAAACTTCTTCTGCAAAGTTGTAGTACCCACTCTCCTCTCCGAAACGAGTATTGGAGTGTGCAAGTGTGAGAATTAATGAAAGAGTTATGATTGACTTAAGTTGTCTTTAAGCTGAGCAGAAAAATGTCATACAACTGATATTTAAATAATAAAATGATAAGTTAAAGTTTTTGAATGAGAAATTTGTGGAAACAAAATATGAAATCTCTATCCATCTCAAGAAAGGGGCCTGGTAGTTTTTAAAATACGACAAAATATAACGTAAACTAGGAAATTTTTGTATAAAAGATTGTTAAAAACACGGGGTGTTACACTAGTTTAATGGATAACGGAGTGTGCTCCCCTTTTGGTGATATTAGGAGAATGCTGACTTGATGGGAAGGGATTTGTCGTGGATCCCGCCACCAAATAAAAACCAACTAACCTAACTAGGGTAGCTAGGGCAAGTCGGGTCGAATCCACAGGGACAGGAGGTCGGACTAAGGTATGCTACGGTCTAGGACTAGGTTCGAGACGAGCTAATCTAAGGAGGGGGAGACTAGGACTAAGCTAGGTCTAAAGCAAGAAAACAATCAAAGAAAACGGGCTAGGATTAGGTCGGGGTTAAAGGGGTAACGGAATGGTCGAGGAAGAGCTAGAGTGAAGGAGGTAGTAGGGTAATCTAGGTATAGTCCGGGCTCTCGCAACTTAGACTCACCTAGAGGTTCCACCTAAAACCCACCTTGGCGACACGAACGACAAACGGGGTTACTAGCGTGATATCGGGGCCTAGGTCGCATCCGAGCTCTCGCAACTTAGACCGGCCTAGGGGTCGTCCTCACCGGGCTCTCGCTACTTAGTGAGGGAACCAAACCCACGAGCAAACTATTACCCACAAGAGAAAAGCAAGAAAAACAAGCATATGCATACAAGTCATTCAAGCATTTCAACAAACATGTAATATGCATCAAACCAAGAGGAAACCCAAATCTTCCACCAACATCTCCAACAAACCCTTAATCATCCCATTAACACCCTAATCACCCTACTAACCCTAGCAAGAATCTACTCTAACATGATTAAATGAAAACTAATACTAACAAGATGAATCAACATAGCAATCAAAACAAACATGAAGAAACTAACAAGAACTATGAACTATGAACAATACATTCAACAAAGAATCAAACTTTAATGAAAGAACAAGGATTAAGAGAAAGGAAAAGAAGATTATACCAAACTAGAAGATGAAAAGAAGAAGGAAACTTGCATAAATGGAAGAACCCAAAACAAACATCCAAGGTTGTCAAGCTTGAATGGAGATCTTGAAGAATTCCCAAATTACAAGCATTAATCTATGATTAACGATAATCTAAAGACTAATCTACACTAATCTAATCTAATCTAACCTAAAGTAGTCTAGGGTTTTAGGAGAGGTGAAGAACATAACATAGAAATACAAGAGGAAGGGTATATATAGGGTTACAATGAGTAGGGAGATGAAACAATGTGAACACGAGCTGTATCTGACCCTTCCCGGTCGAGAAGGATTGGTCCCGGTCGGGAAGGACCGGTCCTGGTCAGGAAGGACCCCTTCCCGGTCGGGAAGGCCTCAAAACAGGAGCTTCTCAATTGTGCACCTCATCCCGGACGGGTTGAGGTCATACCCGTCGGGGATGAGTCTTGTAGGCCTCCAATATGATTCTTTTGGTCCCTCCTTGCCTCTCATGGGTTTCTCATCGATTCTCGGGACTCGGGATCGGGTCTCGGAGGCTCGGGATTGGGTCCCAAGGTCTCGGGGTCGAATCCGAGGCATCGAGTGATCGTTCCTTCACTTCGTTGGCTCCGAAAAGTGTATGTATTGAGTCGGAATCGCTCCAACTCTTCATGAATGGTCTCGGGAACCTGAAACGAACTAGAGGAAGCATAAGTAGCCCATAAATCGCTCGCAAGGGGCGATTCCACAAGGAAAATGAGACCAAAACACTACGAATTAGGCACTACAAACTACACTTATCCTGACTCCGAACCCTCGGAAATTGGATGCCCCGTCAAAATATAAATCCCATATTTCCGTGTCGGTATGGAATATCTTTTCATCTGGGAAGGACCAAGTGTCGGTATTTCAATGTCTTATTAAATGAAAATGTTGCAGCGAAAGACTTAAGTTTTACAAAATCCAAAACGGCTTAAAGTAATCTCAAACCAATAAATCAAATATAAATATAAATAGTTTGAAGGTAATGTAAATAATAAAATCCTTTCTCGCTCCGCCACCCGAAACCATAATGCACCCATGCAGCATATGAAGTGTACCTATCAACTGTACCCAAAAACACAAATAGGTAAAGGTTCTAGTGGGGGAACGGCCCAAAACAAAAGGACGTCAGCAAAGCTGAGTAAAAATAAAATATAATAAAAGCGTAAAATAATAATAATAATAATAATTTTATAGTAAACTGAAACCGGAGTTAAAAGTCACCGTTTTGACACCAGAACACACTATTGTAAAAACAGTAGTCAAAACTAAAACCAACCAAAATATATTTTTCACCACCTGTGTGCCAAAGTCCTACCCTTGCACGGTCTAGAGGCAACCACCTGTGCTTAGTTTGACTTATATAGTGCGCACCTCTCGCATTTGGACAGTCAGTAGGATGAAGCTACCAAAGGAGAAAGTCTAACTACCTAGCAAATAGGGACCGGATACCCCACTTAAATATAACTCGGGACAAGAGCTCAGTTTCGGGACGAAGTCCCAGGAACGTCGTAAACACACTTAAACCAACTAGATCAACAGAGCTCCCAGAGTCTGTTATAACCTCCAAAATTTTTACCAAAACAATACCAATGTGTGACTCGTGTCACAAGTTCAATATCCAAAATATTACGAGTATCATAAAATTCACCATTGACAAAATAATTTACAAAACAGCTTTAAAAATATAATTTAAACCGAACATGCTCTTTACTTAAACGGTTTTGATACATACAACCCACTGGGCTGTATCTAAGCTTTCAATTTTTTTATAGTTTTTTATAGTTTCAATACAAAAAGAATATAAACTGCCTTTTAGAGAATTTTCAGTGTCTTTCAAGATGAAACCACTAAATTCATTGATTATGCATCATTTAATGTGCTAGAAATTACTGCTATAAAAAAATCTCTCCTAATATCCTCAATGACAGTTTCAAAAAATCACCATTATTTGTCAAGAGAAGCTTTCATGATTGGTTTAATTAAAAGGAAAATAGAAATACCTACCCATAAGTAAGTTTTCTTCCCTTATCTTCAGAATTCGGTTTGTATGAATTGAGGGTTGTTCAATTAAATTGAATAAATAGGCACTTTTGGGGGATTTCTTGTGGGGGTGATGTTCTGTGATTGAATTGAAGATTTAATCCTTTTTTTGGGGAATCAATATCATGTGAATCAATTGTTACGTATAAATGGAATGTTAGGCAGGTAATATCAGCAATTATCACGTTCTGATTTGTTCTGATTTTTTTGTCTGACACATTTTTTTTCCAGAATTACAATATGCTTGATTTTGATTTGAATGAACCATATGTTGAAGAAGATGACGGACCTTTCATTTCCCCAACTTTTGAAAGTCAGGAGGAGGCATATATCTTCTATAACAATTATGCTAAGAGACATGGTTTTGTCACGGTTAAGGATCGTACCGACACTAAATATGGAAGGACAATTAGACAAGATTTTCTTTGTCACCGTGCTGGAAAACAACGATTAAAGGTAATTGATATTTCTAAAACCCAAAGAAATACAAGGTCTTCAAAGTGTGGTTATCATGCTTATATGCGAATCACTCTTAAAAAGCGTTTTGATATATTTCCGGAAGAATAGCATGTCACCACGCTTGTGAAAGAACATAATCATAATATGTTGTCTAGCGAAGAATTCCGTTTCCTTCCAATAAATCGGAATATCACTTATGAGGATGAAAAAAGAATTTTTATGTATAAAGAAGCATGATTGTCTATTAGGCAAATAATTAGGGTGTTGGAGCTTGAGAAAAATCTTAAACATGGTGAGTTACCTTTTTTTCGATAGAGATATCCGCAATCTTTACGCTAAAGTAAAGAAGATAATTGGAGATGATGATGCAAAAAACTTGACGGAGTACATGAAATTGGCGAAAGAAGAGAATAAAATGTTTCAATATGCTTTTACATTGGATGAAAAGAGGAGGCTCGAAAATATTTTTTGGTGTCATGCTCAAAGCTTTGAATGGTACCAAAAGTTTGGGGATATAGTCATTTTTGATACTACTTATAGAGTAAACTCATATGACATGCCTTGTGAGATTTTTGTCGGTGTCGATAATCATGGAAAAATAATTTTGCTTGGTTTTGCACTCCTTCGGGATGAGACGATGCTTACTTTTAAGTGGTTGATGAAGGTACGAATTCTAAAAAATTTCATTTTTGATTGGTTAACAATTTATAATTTGTCATGTGATTAATTTTGTCATGCAACTATTTATCAGACTTTTGTGCGCATTATGAACAAGCCGCCAACAACCATCTTGACTGATCAAGATCCTTGGATGTCTGAAGCAATTAAAATTGAAATGCCTACTACAAAACACAGTTACTGTATATGGCATATAACTTCAAAATTTAGTTGTTGGTTTGCGGGTCTTTTACGTAATGACTACCAAGAATGGTGTAGTGATTTTTACAAGTTATACAAGTTGACTGAATTGCAAGAATTTAAGCGTAATTGGTGTGCAATGGTTGAAAAATTTTCTCTCTAAAACAATAAGCATATCGTAGGTTTGTATAATGTGAGAGAATTTTGGGCACCGACTTACCTTCGAAATTACTTTTTCGGAGGGATGGTAACTACTGGAAGATCGGAGAGCATAAATGTCTTTATTAAGAGATTGTTTCTTCTCATACAACTTTGACGAATTTTGTTAAGCAGGTTAGTTTGAGTTATTATTTTGTAGGCTTGTAGCTATCTTCATAATCGATGGAAGAAATAAATGCTTACATGTACCTAACAATAACTTTATTTATTTCTATACTTTTTAGGTGGAGATGGCGGTTCAAGAAATTAGCCAAGGGCATTCTAACAACAAACTTGTTGCTAACATGAGACCGGTTCCGTTAAATACAAAATCGCCTTTGGAAAAGCAAGCTTCTGAAATCCTTACACCATTTGCTTTCAAAAAGTTTCAAGAAGAATTAGCAAGGTCGACTTTGTATACAATATTTCAAGTCGGTGATACAAGTGAGTTCACGGTAATATATTATGAAGGTGATAGTTTTAGAGAACATACCGTCTTTTGGGATAGGGATATAGCTGTATGCCTGTATGTAGCTGCAAAATTTTTGAGTTCTGGGGTATAATTTGTCGTCATATATTGCGAGTATTTGTGCATACCGACTGTTTCAATATTCCATCGTTGTATTTACCACAACGTTGGAATAGTGATGCATTATTGGAAGCTACGTATACAACCAATATCCAAAGACTTGATGATGTCTTGATTGAAGAAGAATGCAGTCTCACACGTAATGGTGAAACTGTTGTGTTATGCCCCCTCAATCAAAGACAAAAGGACGTCCAAGAACTAAGCGAGGCCAGGGTGGAAAAGAAAAGGCAATGAAGAAGACTAAGTGTTGTTCTATATGCAAAGAATTGGGTCATACGAAACCGACTTGCCCAAACAAAGAATTTTTTTTCACCCACGACGATGTATCATCCGCATCACAAAAGAAAAAAAAACCGCCAAAGATCTTGGGCTGAATCCCATTTTTAGTTCGAAGGTGTAGGCGCTTATATTGGTCGGAATTAATTTCGGATTTTCTAATTTCACGATTTTCTAGGGCTGAATCTGTTTTTAGATTTCAAAGATGTAGGTGAAATTACCTTTTGGATATTCTAAGTTTTTTATTCCCAACATGTGATTGATTTACTATCATTTAATTAACTAGCATTTAATCAACTATTTCTTTTAATTTAGATTCCATTGGAAGCTTAAACTACCATTAATTATAGGAATTTTATACTTCTTATGTACATATAACAAAATCGTTACTTAAATGTGAAAAGGGTAAAACGTTCTTACCTCACAAGACGGTCAAAACTCAACTAGTATTAATCCAAGAACTTCATTCTCCTCGAACGCACAAGCTAAAAATAATATCATGGTTCAATACTCTAACCAAGTAATATAAAATCGAGTTTATCCCAATTTAACAATTTAGTACCTTATAATCCCATCCCACAAAATTCTCACCCCGTACTCTACAATCCAACCATATGACAAACACTATGAGTAACATTAACCCTTCGTTAGTTCTCTCAATCAACACGCTATTACCGTCATTGATGTACAACTACGAGAAGCTACCGATGTCACGTCTTATTACAAATAACACGGCTTAGCCGTATGCTAATACATCAGCCAACCCAAAGTATATCAAGTAATGACCCACACCGCAAAATTACAATCTCACGAACAAATTACGCATATCAACTCACAACCCAAAGTATAACTCATCTCTAAATCCCACTCTAATGACTCACTTAAAGACCACGATGTCGGATCCCAAATATGCGAATTTAAAATAACCCGAACGCTAATTACTCACATACTAATTAATTATGCCGAGAAACAATTTTAATCAAGAAAACAAAAGGAAAATGGTCAAAACTCAAAATATTTGGACCTATTTCATATAGGTCAACTAATTAGAAAACAAAAGGGCAATTGGTTTAGAAACTTACAATTTAGAGAAAGAATGGTGTAAAAACGTGTTGGTATAAGCAAGGATCAAGAACCGATTTTAAGACAGCGGTCAGATTGTTGAATCGGAACAGAAAACAGAGGGAAAAAGAGAGTAACAATGCGGCAGGGAAAAAACAAAAGGTGTGAATGTGTGATGAAGAGGGGAATAAAGGAGAGGACGAGTGGTTTTAGAATAGTTTAGGTTTTATTTTACTTTATTATTTTTTTTCCTTGTATTTTAGTCAAATTTCGAGTAGGGTTTAAAATTAACGTCACACTTTTAATATTAGTCCAAAACCGATTTACTTTTTGAAGGCGCAAAAGTATTTTAATTAAAAACTTTTCAAACTTAAAACCCGGTTAAATTAAAATAGACAAGTAAATGCTTATAAATGACTCGGGAAATACGAGGTGTTACAGACTTCCCACAAAACAAAACTTCGTCCTCGAAGTTTAAACTCATCTTTAAATAAAGTCTCCATATACTCTCCTTATCCAAAAGTCTCATATTTCTCATCTATATCCAAAAGAACCCGTTTACTCCATATATATCGAAAATTCGCAAAAATAGACATGTAACCTTAGATATCTCACATTTCTAAATTCCTCAAATTTATCAATAAACTGTTCTCTATAATACTCAAATCCTTCAAAACAGACACGTGATCCTTTAAGATATTTCACATTTCTATCCTCCAATTTCCAAAAGCATCTAATTCCTCAGATTCTAAAGTACGCAACTTCACAACCACCTAATTCTCCAAATTCCAAAAGACCTAATTCCTCAAATTCCAAACTAACAAACTTCATAACCATTTAAATCCTCAAGATGGCCTAACCATGGAAAACTTGGAACCCCAACCTCGTGGCCTATCAGGTGCGAGTAAGAGTTCTCGAAAAACAAATCCAAAAAGTAGAATACATATATCTACTCCGGGAAGAAAACCAGTTCGCGGTTGCACTTTCCAAATTAACATTTTTACTGAATATCTCGGATCACTTAACCAGCATGCCAATTTGCGTCGAAAGATGGTCTGAGCCGGCGTATATCCACGACATTCAAGACATCGAGATAACTGATCCGAAACCTTGGTATCAGGCTGTTCTAACCTACTTGACAACAGGAGAATATCCCCCGGGAGCTGAAAACCGGGCCAAGAAAGCCCTGCGGAGACTGGCAACCTAGTTCCTCCGTACGGACGACGGACAATTATACAAAAAGACGGCACAGGGGGCTCTCCTCCTATGTGTCGACAAAATAAAGGCCGAGAGGGTTATGGCCGAGGTGCACGACGGTGAATGTGATCCCTACATGAACGCCCAGATGCTGGTCCGAAAAAATCATGAGGCTTAGATATTATTGTAACAATATGGAGACCGACTGCCAGTTATATGTCAAGCACTGTCATAACTATCAGATTTTTGCCAACGTTCAGCATATGCCGTCATCCCTATTATACACTATGACATCACCATGGCCATTTTCGACATGGGGAATTGATATAATCAGGAAAGTAAACCCTTCCGGGACGGGAGATCACTGTTTCATTTTGGTGGCTATCGACTATTTCACCAAATGGGTCGAAGCCGAGTCATACCGAATTTTGAATGCTAAGCACGTTGCTAAGTTCATCCAAAACAAGATTATCTGCCGGTACGGGATCCCACACTAGTTCATCAGTAATCACGGGACGCACTTCCAAGTTGAAGCCGCTACTTTGCTAGCCAAATATAAAATCCAAAGGCATACATCTTCGCCTTACCATCCCAAAAAAAATGGAGCGGTAGAGGCAGCTAATAAACCAATTGTCACCATACTTAAAAAGATGACTGATAATTACCGGGACTGGCCCGACAAAATACCTTTTGCCCTGTGGGGATACCGAACGTCAATCCGCACTGCAACCGGTACAACTCCATATTATTTGACGTACGGAATGGAAGCAGTTCAACCAGTTGAGCTGGAAATACCGTCACTCAGGAGTTTACTAGAAAGCCAAGTGCCTGAAGCTGATTGGGTCCAAGCTCGATACGACTCGCTAGTTCTTTTGGACGAACGGAGGTCCCGGGCCCTCAACAACATTCAAATATACCAAAAAAGAAGACAACGGGCCTTCAACAAAAGAGTTAGGCCCAGAAATATCAAAGAAGGTGTAATTCCCTAGAAATTCTAACGCGATACTGTGGCGGGAACACTGTAGAGTCGGGATTATAACACGCTGTAACTATGTTTTTATAAAAATATAAATGGTAAAGTCAAACATTAGGCCCTAAATAAAATGGCCAAAATTAAATAAATCCACAAAGGGGTTTAACAATCCACAAAACATAATTATTAAAATTGATCGAGCAAGGATCATGTCTGCCCGCTAGCCCACACCCGGAAACATGCATACCTGTCATGTTAAAAACATAACAGCCACAATCAGTGAGGAGCAACGTCAACGTTCTCCCAGCCGTATAACAAGATTTTAAAACAGTAATTACTAATTTAGGAAAAATAGTAAAAATGGAAAACAGTAAAACAACATATTAAAATAAGCTTTAGCGTAAAACAAATTAATCAAAAGGGTTTCCGAAGAAACATAAAAATATTTGCCAACCTGCAAACCAATTTATATCGATAATAAATAAAATAATCAAAATGGCGTTATGGATATTCGGTTAGTGTGCACAAGGCTAAACTTTCACTAGGGATATACTAAAAACTAGCTTCGAGAACTCAGACACCAACTTCACACACAGCGAAGATCCAAGGTCTCTAAGTAGGCAACTCAACCATAATAGGACGTCGACTTATCATGCGAGGTCCTAGCTTAAGTAATATACACCCCCTGGATACCAAATGTATCCAGTTCAACTGACGGCGACTAACACGATGCGATATCTAGCTTAAGGGCACAATGCACATATACTCCTGGACACCAAATGTATCCAGTTCAACAACCAATGCATCCCAAATGGATACACCAGCCTTATAGTTGATGGCAAAACAATACATCCTAGACTGTATTACTCTAACCCCACACTTATCCTTATTCCATAACTCCAAAACAAAGCCATTATCGATATTCAAAAGATATAATCATTATAAATAATAAGAGAATAAAAGGAATAAACATTTATATAAATGAGAAAACTTTCTATAAATAGAAACTTACTAATTTTAGAAACTTACTATTTTTAGAAACTTTACCAAAAATAGCATCATATCAAAATAGCGAAAATATTAGTTTATACTAACATCACATTCTCAGTAAATGATATAGATTTATAAAACTAATACTTTCGGCCTTAACGATATTAATTACCCAAAGTGAACACTTAATTTTATGAAATTATTAAAATATCGTATAAGCGTTATAAAATGATTAAAAATGTCTTAAACATTTTAATATTACTAATTAGGGTGTTTTCAAAAGTTATAAAGCTAAAATTCCCTAATTATTATTAGTTTCGAGAATAAAATTATAAATAGGATTTTACGGCAAACATCAAATTAAATATTTGGACGTTTTTATTTAATTAAACCAACAAATATATTTAGAGTATGTTAAGGGATGATTTAACTATTAAAGTTTCAGATTTAAATGCTTTCAAAATTGCTGGAAAAATAATTCTTTTAGGTAAGACGAAGCATTTTAACGATAAATCACAATTTGTCCGAAAATCAATACTTATTAATTAAAGACTTTAATAAATAGTACAAAAATTATGTAAAATAGTTAAAATATATTTATGGACATTCTGTCCAGAAAAGAAAATTTTCCAGAACCCTAAAACTCGGTTTTTAAAGCGTTTTCTCGTTAATCGTCCAATCTC
Source organism: Agrostemma githago (assembly GCA_958450325.1). Lineage (NCBI taxonomy): Eukaryota > Viridiplantae > Streptophyta > Magnoliopsida > Caryophyllales > Caryophyllaceae > Agrostemma > Agrostemma githago. The sequence goes on along the minus strand of OY288246.1, from coordinate 62,649,345 downwards.
GACAATAACGATTAATAAAAATAGTAATTACAAAACGATTTAAGTATTAATGTCTAAATATTATTATTAAACTTAAAAATCATCATTTTCCAGAATATACCAATTTTCCAGATTTTCCAAATTTCAAGATTTACCAACTTCCGTCAAAACCGTCTTTAAAACCCGTTTCCACAATTAACGATTCCATTAATAAAACTTATCGTTCCGAACATTTATTAAGGCACTAAAAATCATAAAATTACATTTTAATATGAAATCATCCGAATCATAATTTTTCCAGATTTAAACCAAAGACCAAAAATCGAGAATTTAAACAACAAACACGGTTTTAACGATAAACGATGATTTAAAGTGATTAATTAATTCATCCACTTAACAATTCTGAAAAATTATGAAAACATTCAGAAAATTCTATTTCATCATAAAGTTTCACCACGTCAAAAATCAGATTAAAATAAAATGTTTAGGTACTAGAACTAAAAATCGGCTTTTAATCGTTTTTGTCCGTAAACGGTAATAATTCAATAATCGATAACCAAAATATCAGAAAAATACTAAATTATTATAAATCATCAAAAACACCATTTTTCCAGAATATAAACATATATTACATGTTTAGGCCGAATATTACGATTTTACAAATTAATATGACGATTTAATCGTTAATCTCGTAAAAGCGATAAAAATACCGAAACATACAAATTTTTAACTTTTAAAAATTTTACAGATTTTATGACATACATATATTGTCAAAAATAAAATATAAAAATATATACATGCAAATACTCAATTAAAATCATGAAATACCGAGTAACATCGACGTTACCTCTACTCCAACTCTGAATCGATTATGTATTCGTCGGCCTCGGGATCGTCCACAAATCCTACCAAACACGAGAATCATGGCAGAAAAATACCATGAGAAAAATAATAAAAATTAAGGTAAACATTGATCGAAAACGACGTCGATTAATACCTTAACGAAGAGAACGGAAAGAGGATTATTATGATGATAAAAATGATGCGATTGGGACTCGAAATGGAGCAAAAATCTGCCTAAGATAGAGGAGGGAGTACACGGCCAACCAAGAGAGAAAGAAAAGTTGAATATTTTTTTTATGACAAGAATGAATAAGGAGGATGGAAGGTCTTTTTGTGCATAAATGTGAATGAAAGAGTTGATAAAAACAAGGCTCTACATAGCAAGCATTGGCCGGCCACTTGAAGGAGGGGGAGGATGAAGAGTTTCGATAATAATGCCTCAAATGAATGAAAAGAGATAATCTTACGTTTACGTTTATTTAACGTGATAAAATGAAACGTATTAAATAAAACGTAGTAAAACTTGTGACCAAGAGCTTAGTTGGTCCAAAATGTGAGGAAATGTTGTCAAATAATTTATAAGTTGATAAAAAGTATAATCGTAAAATAGTTAAAGGTATTTCAAAGTAATTCGAGTAAACCTCGCGTAAGAAAATAATTATTCGCGAAGCTTCGTAATAAAATCATTAACAGCTAAATTTTTGTAAATAAAAATATTTACTAGTTGAAAATATTATAGAAACGTATTCAAACATTTTTTGGAAAAGAAATAACTTAAATCCAAGTTTAAAAATGTCAATTCGAAGAGAAATAGAATTCCTTGCGGAAAAATTAATTAGTTTACGAAGAAACCAAATAAATGGATTTAAAAAAAATTTAAATCTTTAAAATTAAAAATAAAAATTATTAAACTCAAAAATTAAAATAGAGCTTAGTACAATGATGAAATATGAGGCCGAAAAGTGACAGAGTTAAGACGGAGTCCTAACGGAAAGAATAAAAATGCTTAGGAAAAATAGCGGGTGTTACAGAAGGGGATTTGGTCCTCAAGTCCGTCCGAGTATTGCTACCAGTGGACCTGAGGGGAAAATTCAAACCCAATTGGGCCAGGCCCTATCTAGTAAAAAAGGTTCTATCATGAGGAGCAGTGAAGCCGACAGATTTGGACGGGAATGAATTCGTCAACCCGACCAACTTGGACCAGATGAAGCGCTACTGCCCCTAACCTTATCTCAATCATTTGCAAAAAGTTTATTAAAAATTGTCTTTTTACAAATAAACTTTCAAAATTTTAAGCAAGTCAATAAGTTAGGATTATTTATCCTACTTTCGCGTACACTTCGAGCTACTAGTCTTGGTGTATTTCGAAATTGCAAAAAAAAATGTCCGAACTATGTTTGGTTTGATTCCACTAGCTGTGGATACGTAGGCAGCCCCTCAAAAGGGCGCAACGACCGCAATAACGAAAAGACAGAAACGGTATTCACCAATAAATATGTCTTTTATTATAAAAAAACCCGATAAACTCGAGAATTTACATCACTCCAAAAACAAAACAACAAAAAAAAAAGCAAGTACACTACAAAAATAGTGATAATATCTAAATAATAAAAATTAAGGAGACAGATATTTAGGGAATCTTGCCCGTGCCTTTGTCTTTTGGGTCGCGCGGAGCCCGTGGTTGCCAGGGCGGGGGCGAGCGTTCCCGGATCACAAGGGGAACCTCCTTAGCTCGAACCCGTTTCTTCGACAGTGGGTCTTCTGCTATTGTAACTGGTCCAAGTCGAGCCCGTACGTGCTCTGGTAGTCTGTCCCGAGGACCAAGTCGGTCCTGAAATGACAATCTAGGCCCGAGTCTCTTTTCCAAGTCTGTCTGGGGGCTCACTTCCCCCCGAGCACCTCTAGCCCTAGACCCTCCAGCTTGAGTCCTAACCCTTCCCCTCTGACCTGACATTAGACGGACCAGTGTGGCCGGAGTCTCACCTTCGTCAAAGAAACCCCTATTGTCTTTAGCTTGCTCCCGTCGAAGCAGGTCAAAAGCTTCATCAACCTTCAAAGCAGCTCGGTCCTCGGCAGAATCTGCTTTCGTCTATTTCTCATAAGAGTCTGATACCCAAATTGAGTGAAGAGACTTGAGAACAGACCAAGTAACCCGAGTATACCATCGTTGCATCCAGGTATCACACATTACATCAGTCAGCTGGGTAGGGTCACTTACAACTGCTTCGTTCTCTGGGATTCTCTGAGACCAGCCATACTGCCTAAGTATACGGTCGGGATAAAGGTGAACTGTCTGACTAAAGGACAAAATCACCTGATAGCAAGCCTTATCCCTCGGTGCCAAACCTGTCTAAACATAAATAGGCCACCGCGGCATCACCCAACGGATCAATGGACCACGATGGAATGACAACTCCTCGTCCCAGTATTTCCGGTTGATAAGGCAAGAAGATCGATAACCCATCTCCTTGACATCACTTGATTAGGCCTGTATCGACTCGGGTCAAGGGTAGGCTCTATGATTGATAGCCTCTCAAATAGCCAAAGCTGAAAACAATGAAATTTATAAGTTCTCGAGACGATTCTAACGTCCGCCTAGGGGCACTCGATCGAGTGTCTAGGGGTCACTCGATCGAGTGGCACCCCTAAAACTGGGCAGCGGATTTTTAACGAAGGCACTCGATCGAGTGCCAGGGTGACTCGATCGAGTGCCCCTGTAGCAGGTTATCGCGGAAAAAATCGATTAAAAAAAATGGTATACTTGTAGCAGACGGATGCTCCCAGTCAAACGAACTGATGGGTCCCTTTTCCGATTATCCAAACCCTGGATAATTTCCCCTGTGATCAGCCACGCTGGGCTATATTCCGTCTCCATCAGGTCAACAACGGTAAAAAGTTGGACGTCACCCATACACGACAGCAAATCCATGTGACCTTCAAAGGCATAGACGTGAAGCATACAAAAGGCAAATGCCCTACGACTATGGATTGACATAACTCGGACGTCATGCGGGTTCATAAACTTGTCAGCCAAAGCGAACAACGAAACGGTATCCCTGACTAGCATGCGGGATACCTCCATGTGGGAAAGTCCTACAAATTCCCGTAGTTTCCTCCTTGGGTCATGAACTGTAAACGGGATAGCAGGACAAAGCAAAGGGTTCCATCCTCCCTCAGCAGCAATTTCCTCGGGTATGGGACAAATCTCGCCCCGAGGGAGGGCAAAAACGTGGTATATGTCGTCCCAGTAGGACAGACAGGCATCAAGGAAATAAAGATTCACCTGCATCTGACGGATCGTGAACAGTTGAGAAATACCCGTTTGGTTTAGGGCTACCCTATCCGCGTCCCTAAAGTGTCGGGACCAAGCTTGTAGCATTGCAGTCAAACGCCCAATACCCATAGCTAGATTTCTTGAAAGAAACAAGTTTTTTTCTTTAAGATAGGAAGAGTTGTGAGGAGTGCATAAAAAGCTGAAACAGGGGCTGTATATTTATAACACCAAAGCCCTGGCAGTCCTCCTACTATTATGCCTCCTTGGCCCAAGCATGCCTAAGCATACAGGTCCAATCTCAGTTTCCTCATACCAGCACATGTATAAAGTCATCCCAAACATTCCTAATTTTCAAAGAAGTCAAAATTTTCAAAAATCTTCATAACCATTCAAAATTTATATTCCGCAGCACGAGTCGGTGTTTCACCTAAATGTTACAAGCAAATTATTATGTGACTGTACACAGGTACACTCAAGGTTTCAGAAGCAAGCCTCGCGCAACTCTTTTTACTCCCCAGCGGAAAGTCTGAGGCGGCATTTCTCCTGAAACAGTACACCCAGGACGGGATGTACCTACATACAGGCACACTCGAGACTTCAAAAGCAAGTCCCCATGGAACTATCCCGCATAACAAAAATCAGGTATGATTTCTATCTTATGGCTAGTGAGCTCTTCACGCGAGTCTAATGGACTATAAACGACCTGACCGGAAGGCTGCCTGGTTTTAATCCTCGATTGGCCTAGTAGCTACTCTAACTTTCGCCTTGTCCAAGACTCAGTCAGAGTGGGGGCTCTGTAGACACCCACATTTGGCTGCTAGTGTCTATAGCGGTCTCCGACAAAACACTCGATGATGATCGGACGTAAACGTGCTTTAACGCGCTCGTATATGGGCTCGAAACCATTAGTATTTGGCTTGGGCTTTTAACAGAATACAAATCTCACAAAACCAACCTCAAATTCAGACCCAGTGGGTCGTTTCCATTTAAATAAGACTAATTTGGGTTAAAACCGACACCGAAAATAAAACCGTCTTTCAGCGACCGAGTCAAAACCCGATCAAAGACGAATTCGTTACAAAAATCAGCCATATACACTTTTTTGAAGAGAACCGAACAACCAAACCTCCTCAAAATTGGGATAAGATTTCTTTCCTAAATTCCCTCCGTTCGTTTTGACCCACGCGATCGAGTGGTTCAGGCCCACTTGGTCGAGTAAGCTCACGAACCAGCCGAACCGGCCTTGGACCGGGCACTCCATCGAGTGCCCTCACACCACTCGATCGAGTGGCACTAAACCGGGGTATTTCCCTATAAATACCCCATCATCCTCATTCATTTACACAACTTTACAACCTTTCTTCTACCTCGAAACCTACACATTTCAGCCACTATTTTGCATCAACCCTACATCGACACACACACACACACGTCCCTAATCCCGAGATCAAAACTCATCAAATCCATCACTACAAATCATACACGCCATAACTTTCCTATATATCTCGACGCTTCCGTGCCTAAGCCACCACTAGACGAGCCGATTTCCAAGACAAAGCATGTAGGTTGAGGGTGTCAATTCAAAATCCTGACTTCTCCCTTTCTTCCCTCTCTTCTCTTCGTCTTTTTTATTTTTCTTCTTTTTTATTTCTTTTCTTTCGTCGCTAGTATAATACTATCGTAACACTATAAAATATTCGTCGATACGTATCGAATATAAGGGATGATGGGATAAGGAAACACGAATACGAGAGTACTGCACTCGATGTTTCCGGTTGCTTATCCTATTACCCCGATTATTTGGTTGTTGAAGCGGATCAACCCTTAAAAAGAACGCATTTTTATTTTGTCCTAGCATCGCATTTGTATATCGTTTAGCGTTTTTGTTTATCCTCATAATACCGGGAATATATAAATATATAAACCACTTTTGGATCGAACGTGTTTAATTAAGATTCCCGCTCCAAGTCCGTTTAATGCTTGTACAAGTCGTAACAGTGGTGGCGCCCTTTCGAAGAGCGCCGCCCTAAACACTTAAGGGCGTAACGCGATCGTGGTAATACATTGATAAGCGTGTTTTGTATTGTTTATTTCTTGTGTTTGGTCCTGGTTTCTCTTGTGGAATCGCTCTTTGGAGCGGTTTTGAGGCTACTTACGCTTCTTCTAGCTTGTTTTAGGTTCCTAAGGGCTATCTTGGAGACATGGAACGATTCCGACTCGTTTCCGATGCATACGGAGCCAACGAAGAGAAGCGACGATAACTCGGTGGCTTAGACTCGATCCCGAGTCCCTTGGAGCCCATTCCCGAGCACCGAGAGTCAATAAGAAGCCTAAAAAGAGCAAATAGGGACGTACGTGACCATATTTAAAGCCTACAGGACCCATCCCGGTCGGGAACACATCCCTCACGATCGGGATGAGATGACGAGCAAAGACGGGTTACTGGAGGGTGATCCCGGGCGGGATAATGGCCTTCCCGTTCGGGACCATCTCTTTCCGGTGGGGATCATGACCTTCCCGACCGGGAAGGGCCCAGCACTGCTCTGGTTCAATTCTTTCATCTTCCTTACTTACGAAACCCTATATATACCTCCCTCTTGTATTGTTTTAAGCAGTTTTCATTACTTTACCTTACATTCACTAAACCCTAGACTACTTTAGGTTAGATTAGCTTAGATTAGTGTAGATTAGCTTAATTACTCCTTAATCTTAGTTTTATTCTTCTTGAATCTTTGTATTATTGAAGACCTATTGGGAGATTTCTCTATTGACAACATTGAATTCCATTTCTTTAGGTTGGATTTAATCAAAGATCCTTTCTTTTCCTTCTTCTTTCCATTTGTTGGTATAATTCTCTTCCCTCTTATCTTTCTCTAGCTTAATCTTGTTCATTTAGTTATAGTCATTGTTTATGCCAAGTTCTCTTCATCCTTTCACTATGAATGCATTCATCATGTTATTTGTTGTGATTGTGAATGTGGATTGCATTGGGATGAGTAGTGAGTAGTCTACAATACAAGATTTATCCAAAAGGCAAACCAAGTCAAAAAGAGAGAAAAAAAAAGAAAAAAAAGAAAGAAAGAAAAGAAAGAAAAGAAAGAAAAAAAAAAGAAAAGGCACAACAAATCAAAAACAAAATACAAAAGAAGAAAAAGAAATGGCATAGAACCTCAAAAGCAAAATAAAAAAGAAAAATGCCAAAGAAAATCATTTCACAAAAAAAATTCTCACCCCCTCAAAAACAAGCCTTTTACCGATCGTTATTGTGAAGAGCCTACCAGAGGACCGAGTCCCTAAGAAGGATGATAGCGGTAATGGTCGGTCTTCCCTCACTTTGCAACCATATCCACCTTTTTACTTGGACTAGTTAGGCGATTTTTGAGCATGAGACGACCCTCTTGGCTCATCGCTAAAAGGAGCGGGGTTTCACTTTACCTACAGTGTTGACTAACTCCGTGGTTCATCCTTTTTCCACCCGCCTATCGTCTCGTAGTACGTTCTTAGAAGGTTAGGAGGAACTAGGTAAGTTACCAACATTTTTATTGCTTTGTTATCATACTATTAGGGTCTTGTCCATTTCGCTTTGTATTATTAGCTTGGGAACGTTGTCACTTGCCTTGAGTCCTTAACCGGTGTTTCTTTCACCGCTTTTTTGAGGGAAGCGGTATTTGTTTCTTCTTGGATGCAACCATTTGTTTGTTTGTGTGTTTATGTGTTTTCGTGTTCGGTTGTATCCGCAATTTCGTCGCAAGATCTCACTTGCCTTACGGAGAGCACTTTTCCTCTAAGTGTTTTCGCGTGAGTTGAAAGGGCGTAGGGTGCACAAATACCCGCTCGGTTAGTATTTTAGTTTTTATTAGTTTATTAGTTAGTTTGTGCTTACTCGAGGGCGAGTAAAGGTTAAGTGTGGGGGAGTTGATAAGCGTGTTTTGTATTGTTTATTTCTCGTGTTTGGTCCCGGTTTCTCTTGTGGAATCTCTCTTTAGAGCGGTTTCGAGGCTACTTACGCTTCTTCTAGCTTGTTTTAGGTTCCTAAGGGCTATCTTGGAGAAAAGGAACGATTCCAACTCGTTTCCGATGCATATGGAACCAACGAAGAGAAGCGACGATAACTCGGTGGCTTAGACTCAATCCCGAGTCCCTTGGAGCCCATTCCCGAGCACCGAGAGTCGATAAGAAGCCTAAGAAGAGCAAGTAGGGATGTACGTGACCATATTTGAAGCCTACAGGACCCATCCCGGTCGGGAACACATCCATCACGACCGGGATGAGATGACGAGCAAAGACGGGTTACTGGAGGGTGATCCCGGCCGGGATCATGGCCTTTCCGGTCAGGACCACCTGTTCCCGGTCGGGACCACCTCTTCCCGGTCGGGATCATGACTTTCCCGGCCGGGAAGGGCCCAGCACAGCTCCGCTTCAATTCTTTCATCTTCCTTACTTACAAAACCCTATATATACCTCTCTCTTGTATTGTTTTAAGCACTTTTCATTACTCTACCTTACATTCACTAAACCCTAGACTACTTTAGGTTAGATTAGCTTAGATTAGTGTAGATTAGCTTACTTTCTCCTTAATCTTAGTTTTATTCTTGTTGAATCTTTGTATTATTGAAGACCTATTGGGAGATTTCTCTATTGACAACATTGATTTCCATTTCTTTGGTGGATTTAATCAAAGATCCTTTCTTTTCCTTCTTCTTTCCATTTGTTGGTATAATTCTATTCTCCCTTATCTTTCTCTAGCTTAATCTTGTTCATTTAGTTATAGTAATTGTTTATGCCAAGTTCTCTTCATCCTTTCACTATGAATGCATTCATCATGTTGTTTGTTGTGATTGTGAATGTGGATTGCATTGGGATGAGTAGTGATTAGTCTCTTGCTAGGGTTAGTAGGGGGATTGAGTGCTTTAATGGGTGATTAAGGGTTTGTTTAGGATGTTGGTGTTAGTTTTGGTTGCTTCTTAGCTGTATGCATAGAACATGTTTGATGAAATGCTTGAATGACTTGTAGTTGCAAATGCATGTTTTCTTGCCTTCTTCTTGTGGTCTTGTATGTTTCTAGGATGGGTTCTTGCGCGAGAGCGGGGAACCTCTAGGTCGGTTTTGGAGCGAGAGCCCGGATTATGCCTAGATAGCTTGACTACCCCCCTTCATTCTTGCTCTTCCTTGATCAACTCATCACCCTTGAACCCGACCTAATCCTAGTTCTTTCCTTATTTATTTCATCTTCATCTTATCTTTTATCCCTCTAGTTAGTTGAATCTTTGAGCTTTAGTTGTTATACTTAGCTTATTCTTAGTCATAGTTTTCTCCCCTTTTATTGTCTTAGTTTGTTTAGCTTTGTTGACATGGTCTAGTCCTTAGGTGAACACTAGTCTAATCTTTTCCGTCTCCGTGGATCAACCCGACTTGCCCTAGCTACCTAGTTAGGATTAGTTGGTTTTATTTGGTGTCGGGATTCACGAAATATCCCTGCCATCATACGTAGTTGAACACGTCCGATTTTAGGCGTGTGAAGACTTAGGTTAGTACAGAAGGTTAGTAGGGCGCCTGATTTATCTGATCATCACACTACCTGATTTGGTCTATGCCGTTCATACCTTGGCTCAGTTCGTTCATTCCCCGAGGAAAGAACATTTAGATGCAGTATATCGTGTGGCCCGTTACATTAAGAGCAATCCGGGAAAATGGATTAAAATAGACCGTAATAGTGAATTGTGCTTGCGGGGATATTCTGACTCGGATTAGGCAAGTTGCCCATTGTCACGAAGGTCACTAACCGGGTACTATGTGGTTCTTGGACTATCATGATCGTACAAAACACATAGAGATTGATTATCATTTTATTAGACATCATCTTATGAATGGAACGGTGTCTACGGATCATATACAAAGCAAAGAACAGATTATGGATATTTTTACGAAGGCTCTTGGAGGTGACGCTTTTGAGTATCTTCAGTCCAAGTTGGGCATTGGGACACCAAATGCTCCAACTTGAGGAGGAGTATTAGACGATATTATTACGATATCAAAAATATATTTAATATAGTGATGTATATTGTAGTGTATAATATCTTGGTTAATATGGAATTGTGTGAGTTTGATTTTATATTCTATAGGCTATACGTTAGAAAATTGCCAAGTATATGGAGCTTTGTTTGTGATATAAATGTAACTCCTGTATTACGATATTATTCATTCAAGAATTCAATAAGATTAACATCCAATCTTTTCCCTTAATCATTTTTTCATGGTATCAGAGCCTTGAAACTCGATCCTTGAATAATGAAAATTGGAGAAGACGGAAAGAAGCAAGAAACTAAAATGGAACAAATCGCCCCATCATCACCACTATACCTTCATCCAAGTGATAGCCCAAGTTTAATGTTAACCCAAATCATTTTCGATGGAGATAACTATGAGTTGTGGGTAGATGCGGTGCGTAACGGCCTGGACGCTAAAAATAAGTTAGCGTTTGTTGAAGGTTCCGTCAAGAAACCAGTTCTCAAGGACGGAGAAGAAGAAAATATTGAAGTTGTGGCTTGGCGTCAATGCAACGCCATGGTGAAATCATGGTTACGAAACGTAATCAATATATTAAATTGCATCCTAGCATTGCTTTTTCGGAAACGGTGACAGAGATCTGGAAAGAATTGACGGATCGTTATTCCTCGGCAAATGCACCGAGGGCCCATCAATTAAAAGGAGACCTCAATGAGTGCAAGCAAGGGAGAAACCAGTCCGTCGTCGACTACTACACTCAGTTAAAGGCGATATGGGATGAGTTGGCTAATTATAGTCATGTTCCAAAATGTACTTGCGGTGCAGGAGAAGTGATTAAGGAACGCGAAGAGGAGAAGGTGCACCAATTCTTAATGGGGCTCGACAACGATCTGTATGGCCACATCAGGTCTAATTTATTGATGTAAGATGATGTTACTTCCTTGAACAGGGCGTATGCTCTGGTCTTGCGTGAGGAGAGGCATAAGACCGTCACGAAGGCAAAGGAAGAGACGGTAGAAGCAGCCACGACCACTAAAACAGCTAGTGGTCAAGGACGTGGTCGAGTGAGTAATTCAAACAACACCCAGGCAGAATCGGATGTCATGCAGTGTACCTATTGCCAAAAATTTTGGCACACCGAAGATAATTGCTACGAAAAACATGGGTATCCTACTCGAGGCAGAGGTCGCGGACGGCGTGGAGGAAGAGGCAGAGGTGGTAGAGGTCGTGGAAACAATCAAATTGTCAATGCCACGTCTGCCAATGAAATTGATCTGACAGCAGAGGAAGTAGTGCTGTTACGGAGTCTTTTGGTGAACAAGGGAAAAGGTAGTCAGAAAACAGCAACACCAGGTATAAATATTAAAAGTGTTGGTGATTGGTTGATCGATAGTGGAGCGTCGCATCATATTACAGGGCGACGCGAACTACTCGACAATATACGGCGAGGAAGACCCTCCACGGTTGGACTACCCGATGGTTCACATATAATAGCACAGGAACACGGAAACGTGTTCTTTAGCAACACTTTCAAGCTTAAAGATGTTTTATACGTCCCGTCATTAACATGCGATTTAATATCCATTAAACAGTTGATTAAAGAAAATAATTGTGTTGTGACCTTTTATCCGAACTATTGTGTTATACAGGACCAATCTACGAGGATGAAGATTGGACGGGGTGAGCATCGCGATGGGGTCTATTATTTGAAGATTGATCAAGTTCGTGTTTGATAAGTGTAGTTTGTAGTGCCTATTTCGTAGTGTTTTGGTCCCATTTTCCTAGCTTAGCTCGTTGACTTGGTCTCGTTCTTGGGCGAACTTGGTCTAGACGCCTCTACCGTCCCCGTGGATTCGACCCGACTTACCCTATCTACTCTAGTTAGGTTTTGCCGGTTATTTATTTGACGGTTGGGATTCACGACAAATCCCTCCCATCAGTGTTGCTAGAGCCAACGCCAATGGAGATGCACGACTTTGGCACAAGCGACTAGGTCACCCTTCAAGCAGTACTTTATCTCATTTTTCGAGTTTAGTTGGCCTCAATTTAAGTTGGAATTTTGGTGATGTTTGCGATTCGTGTTGTCGGGCTAAGCAAACAAGGTCAGCTTTGAAGTCTAATAATAAAAGGAGTGATGTTTTATTTTCTCTAATACATTGTGATATTTGGGGGCCGTATCATACAAAAAGTTTATCAGGTTCACAATATTTTCTCACCATTGTTGATGATATGAGTCAGAGTGTGTGGGTTTATTTGATGCGTGATAAGGGAGAAGTAGGTCGATTATTGATAAATTTTTGTAAGATGACGATAACTCAATTTGGAAAACAAGTTAAAATAGTGCAAAGTGATAATGGAACCGAATTTCTTTCGGGACAAATGAAAGCTTATTATCATGAAAATGGGATGGTCTTTCGAACTAGTAATGTTGACACTCCACAACAAAATGGTAGGGTCGAGCGGAAAAATAGACATATATTAGAAAAAGCGAGAGCCCTCCGTTTTCAAGCAAATTTGCCTATTTATTTTTGGGGAGAGTGTGTCCTGACCGCTGCGTATTTAATAAACCGCACACCCACTCGTGTACTGAATGGTTTAACACCTTATGAAATATTGTATGGGAACCGACCAAGTCTGGACAATATTCGGGTTTTCGGTAGTTTATGTTATGCTCACAATAAAGATCGGGCAAAGGACAAATTCAATGAAAGAGGAAAACGTTGTATATTTGTTGGTTATCCACATCGCAAAAAGGGGTGGAAGGTATATGATCTCAAACAACGTTCTTTATTTGAGTTAAGAGACGTAATATTCCATGAACATGTCTTTCCTTTTGTCGATATTAGTTCGGTTGAGAATATGCAAAACATGCAAATAAATACATTTCATGAGCTTGAAATATTGGAGACCGTAGATCACAATTTAGAGAAACCAAGTGAACAGGGGAATGAGGATGGCATAAATGATGAAATTGGAGAGAATGCTAACCCGAATACGAGTGAGGAGGAGAAGAAAGAGACAGAAATCAATACCAATGGCACTATTGATGGTGACACGGTATTAGAGGAAATTAATCATGATGAACTGGTTGGCCGTGGTGCCCGTAAGAAGGTCGACCCGTATTGGAAGAAAGATTATGTTTGCAAGTCGACACGCATTATAGACCCCAAGACGATCACTCACTCGGTCCAATCAACGTCAGCAAAGAAAGGTACTCGTTATCCAATAGCAAATTATGTCACAACAAATTGTTTTTCTGATAATCACAGGGAATTTTTGGCTCGAGTGGATGCGGTTCGCGAACCACGCAATTATGCGGAGGCAGCTAGAAAACAAGAATGGTGACAGGCCATGACTAAAGAAATCGAAGCTTTAAAAAAAAATGTGACATGGCAGGTCGTTGATTTACCAAATGGCAAGAAACCCATAGGTTGTCGATGGGTATATAAAGTGAAGCACAAGGCAGATGAGACAATTGAACGATATAAGGCGAGGTTGGTAGCGCAAGGTTACACCCAAGTTGAAGGGGTTGATTATCATGAAACCTTCGCCCCCGTTGCTAAAATGACGAGTGTGAGGTGTATACTAGCCGTGGCAGTCACAAAAGAATGGTCAATCGCGCAATTAGACGTGAATAACGCTTTTCTTCATGGAGACTTAGATGAGGAAGTGTATATGCGAATGCCCTATGCAAACTTATGAAGTCATTATACGGTTTAAAACAGGCCTCAAGAAATTCGTTTGCAAGGCTAACGAATTCTTTAACAAAATATGGTTTTGTTCCATCACTAGCCGATTATTCATTATTTACTTACAATAAAGACGGAGTATTTGTTGGTTTATTGGTGTACGTTGATGATATGATTATTGTAAGTGATAACCAAGTTGCTAGTGATCGACTTAAAGCTTTTCTTGATCGAAGCTTTGGGATTAAAGACCTTGGGAGACTGAAATACTTCTTAGGAATCGAAGTTCCCACGGGTTCGAAAGGATTATTCCTTAGCCAACGTAAATATGCTCTGGAAATATTGAAAGAAACTGGGATGGAGGGAGCAAAACCGATAAAAACTCCCATCCAACAAAACCATAAGTTAGCATTGGCAGAGGGATATTTGTTGAAAGATCCAATGAAGTACAGAAGGTTAGTAGGGCGCCTGATTTATTTGACCATCACACGACCTGATTTGGTCTATGCCGTTCATACCTTGGCTCCGTTCGTTCATGCCCCGAATAAAAGAACATTTAGATGCAGTATATCGTGTGGCCCGTTACATTAAGAGCAATCCGGGAAAATGGATTAAAATAGACCGTAATAGTGAATTGTGCTTGCGGGGATATTCTGACTCGGATTGGGCAAGTTGCCCATTGTCACGAAGGTCACTAACCGGGTACTATGTGGTTCTTGGACTATCACCCATTTCATGGAAAACCAAAAAGCAAACAACGGTGGCAAAGTTGACAGCCGAAGCTGAATATCGTGCATTGGCATCTGTAACAAGTGAACTTATTTGGGTAAAATCTTTCCTTAAGTCGTTAGGTGTTGATCATAATCTACCCATGAAAATTTATTGTGATAATCAAGCCGCCTTACACATTGCGAAAAATCCGGTATTTCATGATCGTACAAAACACATAGAGATTGATTGTCATTTTATTAGACATCATCTTATGAATGGAACGGTGTCTACGGATCATATACAAAGCAAAGAACAAATTGTGGATATTTTTACGAAGTCTCTTGGAGGTGACGCTTTTGAGTATCTTCAGTCCAAGTTGGGCATTGGGACACCAAATGCTCCAACTTGAGGAGGAGTATTAGACGATATTATTACGATATCGAAAATATATTTAATATAGTAATGTATATTGTAGTGTATAATATCTTGGCTAATATGGAATTGTGTGAGTTTGATTTTATATTCTATAGGCTATACATTAGGAAATTGCCAAGTATATAGAGCTTTGTTTGTGCTATAAATGTAACTCCTGTAGTACGATATTATTCATTCAAGAATTCAATAAGATTAACATCCAATCTTTTCCCTTAATCATTTTCTCACGTCGCGTTGCAGTCCGATCATCATCGGGTGTTTGTTGGGCACTTCTGCAGCCACCAGGTCCAAATCTGGGTGTCTACAGAAGCCCCCACTTCGATTGAGGCTTGGACATGGCGAAAGTCAAAGTATATCCATCCAGGTCCATCGAGGATTACGTCCTGGTGGCTGTCCGGTCGGGTCGTTTTAAGTCCATTAGACTACGTGTTGAGGCTCGCCAGCCAAGGCTTAGAGATCATATTTGACATCCTTGCCTGCGGTTACTTGTCGGAGCTCGGATCCGGGCTTGCTAGCTTGTTTCGGGTTCGTTGTTTTAGTAACTTCGGTTTTTTTTGACATGGCCTGGGTCTTTCGTCTAAGTCTTTTATTGGTGTCTTAGTCTTGGTGTAATATCCTTGGTGGATGGTTGTGTTGGTTTTGTATTGCCTTTTGCTTTGGGTATTCCTCTAGGGTGTGAATTAAATGCTTAGGGGCTCGTTTTGGGTTGATTTGATTGTTCTGAGTGCTACCAGGGACTCGTTTCGAGTTGATTTGGTTGTTCTGAGTGCTACCAGGGACTCATTTAAAATTAAATTGAATTGTATTGAATTGATTAGAATTAAATTGACTTGAATTGAAATTGA
This sequence comes from Agrostemma githago, assembly GCA_958450325.1. NCBI lineage: Eukaryota > Viridiplantae > Streptophyta > Magnoliopsida > Caryophyllales > Caryophyllaceae > Agrostemma > Agrostemma githago. The sequence continues at coordinate 62,633,566 of OY288246.1, read as the reverse complement.
ATTGAGTGGTACCAGGGACTCATCTAAAATCGAATTTTGAGCGCTACCAGGGGATCTTGAACTAAGTTGAGTGCAACTAGGGACTCGTTTAAAATTAAATTGAGTGCTACCAGGGACTCATTTAAAAATTGAGTTGAATCGAGTGCTACTAGGGACTCGTTGGATTAAACTGAGTGCTACTAGGGACTCACTTAAAATTGGTTTTGAGCTCTACAAGGGGCTCGTTTAAAATTGAATTGATTCTGAGTGCTACCAGGGACTCGTTTAAATTGGTTTTGAGCGCTACAAGGGGCTCGTTTAAATTGAATTAATCCTGAGTGCTACCAGGAACTCATTTAAATTGGTTTTGAGCACTATAAGGGGCTCGTTTAAATTGAATTAATTCTGAGTGCTACCAGGGACTCGTTGAATTAAACTGAGTCCTACTAGGGACTCACTTAAAATTGGTTTTGAGCGCTACAAGGGGCTCATTTAAAATTGAATTGATTATGAGTGCTACAACGGACTCGTTTAAATTGGTTTTGAGCGCTACAAGGGGCTCGTTTAAATTGAATTAATTCTGTGTTCTACCATGGACTCGTTTAAATTGGTTTTGAGCGCTACAAGGGGCTCGTTTAAATGGAATTAATTCTGAGTGCTACTAGAGACTCGTTGAATTAAACTGAGTGCTACTAGGGACTCATTTAAAATTGTTTTGAGCGCTACAAGGGGCTCGTTTAAAATTGGATTAAATTGAGTGCTACGAGGGACTCGTTTAAAGTTGGTTTTGTATTTCCTTTAGAATGCTTTGGGATTTAATTGAGTTTGCTTTGTTCAGATTTTTTGCTTCGACTGTCATGCGTTTCGGTACGAGTGGCCTCATTAGCTAGAGGTTTTTGTGTTCGTTTATTGCTGGGCTCGATTTCGATTAGAGGTGGTTTTGAGACTTGCTTACAGGTTTGGATTTACTCCTAATTCCCTTGATTGGCATCTAAAACGGTGCGTGCTCGTCCGGTTAGGTTTCCGGCGAGGATTAAGTGGAGGTTGGCTCAGGCCAAGAGCACGACGAGTCATTACCCGTCTGAGAATGTGCTGGTGAACCAGCTCCGCCTCGAGGATGTAAGTTTCATGCTTACGATTTGTTGTTACTTAGTAGCCCCCAAGTTAGGGTTATTGAAGTGTCGGTTTTGTTTATGTAGTTTTTGGTCCGTCCTCGGGTCGATTGTGAGGTCTTGCCCGAGTAGGTTGGGGCGGAGTTGAGGCATAGAAGCTACAGGAGGATGCTCCTTCCTGCGTTGTTTCGCTCGGTGTGGTATTTGGGTGAAAGGTTGGTGTGTCGGTGTCTACACAATGAGTTTAGGATGCCGGTTGATCCTCCCCAGATTACGCTTAGACCACCGACCGCCACAGAGGTTCGCGAGGGTAGGGATGGAGAGGGAGGCGATGCACTACTGGGTGCCTCCTATCTGTCTCACTTCTGCCAGCGGCTAGCTTGCCACCGCCTCGTGGTGAGTACTCGGTTATTTGTCTTATTTCTTTTATTGTTCTATGGTTTAGTATTTGCCTGTATTTTTAACGGTTTGCTTTTCCTTCAGTTGGCCGATCCAGCTGATGTTGTCCAGCCCCCAGACTTCCCCTTGACACTGCTCAGGGTCGATGTGGCTGGGGTAGCCTTTAAAGAGCCTCTTCCCCCGTGTTCCGCTGAGGAGATGGAGGCTGGGATGGAGTGACGTGATCGGGTATACCGGGTAAGTTTCGGTTTTTGCCTTGAATTTGGTTCCCAAGGATTTGGTTTAGTTTGTCTAACTCGCCTGGTTTTGTCTCTTAGGTTTCGTCGGCTTCCCATCAGCGGTTGTGGCAGGCCGCCAACTGCTGACGGGCCTACGCTTCGAGGGTCTCCCGTGACACTTCGGGACCTCGATCGGTAAGTGCGTGTACCTAGGGTTGGCTCTTAGATTGTTCGTATGTTTTCCTCAAGTGCGGGTTTTGTTTGCAGGATATTCCCGATATGGTGGGACAGCTAGAGACTCGGGTGACCGAGCTTGAGGCGGAAGTGGCTGAGGCGCGACAACTCCCGCAATCTCGGGCCGACGAGATTGCTCAACTTAAGGAGCGGATGGCTCGATCTCAGGGCGAAACCTCCGCGTAGGGTGAGGCTAGGCAATGGGTTGAGAGGGAGAGAGAGGCTGAGGCTGAGGCTACGGGTCGTGCTACGGGTGCTACTGAGGAGGTTGGAGAAGTTCCCGAGATAGTTACCCTAGACATGTTGTCGGGAATGGTCGGTAGCAAGTCTCCTACCTTTGATTTAGAGGACTTAGGTTTGGACGACAACATCTGTGAGTTCGTGATAGCCATCAGTGCAGCTTCTAGGGGTCCTCCCTAGTCTTATGAACTCGATTTGTGTGTGAATTTATGGGTTTTGTATATTTTCTTAAGTTTTTTTTAGTGTTTGAATTAATTGGATTAGTCTTGTGTTTTCGTTTGGTGAAACGTTGACCTAGATTGACAAGTAATCACTTCGTGTTCGTTTATTTGCAGTTTAATCGTAGTTTAGGGCGTTTTAAAATGCGTTGGGGTTGCACGGGAGTGCGAAAACGGTTTTTTGGACTTTTGAAATTAAATGCGTTAGTTTGAGCCGGAAATCGGATCGGATAGTACGTTGATTAAAATGTTTGACCTGACATGGTGCAACACGTAAAAAAAGTCGGCACGTTTTGACCGAGTGCGTTAGGAGGCAAGTGTAGTTGTCTCGTTGTTTACATTTAGGATGAGGTGAAAAGCAAAAAAAACTAGAGGCTGCCTTCTTTAAAAAAGTTAAACCACTTTTTGCACGTTCATGCAACAGACGCGAATTGACGATGTCATTCGTGGCTACAACAGGCCTAGGTGGGGTAGCTTATCCCCCTAAAAAGAAAATAAACAAAACGTTAAGTCTGATGGACCCAAAGGACGTAATGTATTGTCCGCGTGGACCTGTCACTCTTGCACGAACATTCCGGCTTTTGGAAAGGGGTTTAGCGACTTCAGGAGGTCGTTCCTGACGTCCGGGTTTGTCGGGTGTGAGAGAAAGGTTAAGGATGGTGTAGATGACCGTAACACAGAATAAGGAAGCTATGTGGGCTAATGTCGCTAAGCGCCCGACCGAAGACGGCGTTACCGATCCTAGTATTCGTCAGTTCATCTAAATGGGCCGAGACCGACAAGATCCATATTGAGAATATGAGTGAGGAGGGGAAATGGGATTGGCTGGGCTCGCATTTAGCTAGGGCGGTGAAAGCTTGTGTTCGGAGGGGCCGATGGCGAGAGATCCGAACAAGCACACCCGAATGGCGAGAAAAGGGGAAAGTCGGATCGGTAGAGCCCAGCCATTTAGTACTATGTTCTATTAATTGATATTATGTGGCGTATTAGTACTAGTTTTGGTGGGGTTTGCTTGACATGTTGTCATTTTCTGGGTGGGCCGGATGTTAGATGCTCGATGTAAAGGGCGTCGACAAAGGCTTGATTTAATTGATTTTTCATTAATGAGAAGCACATTTTTTTGTTCCCTTTTTTTTTTGTGGTGGCTCGCAACTCGATTCTTCCTTTTGCCCGGAGCACCCTTTCGGGTTTTCACTCCGTCCTCGGCTCACCCCTTTTTGCTTTTTTTTCTTTCTTTTCTTTTTTTCTTTTTCTTTTTTTTTATGACGGCTCGCAACTCATTTCTTCATTTTGCCCGGGGCACCCTTTCGGGTTTTCACCCTATCCTCGGCTCGTTGTTTGTGCTTTATCATTGAAATCATTCGTTAATTAAAACATAGGGGGTTCCGATTTGCATGTGGATCGAGTAATCGATTTTGTCGTTTGGTTGGTTGTACCCTTGGAAGGGTTTGTAACAGCCCTAAATTTTCGCGACCAATATAACAGAATAAAACCGGAAAATTTAAAGTTGTTACTCCGCATTTAGCTCACAAGGCCAAATGCAAGGCAAAAGAATAGTATAAGAATTTAAAAGAAATATAAATCCGATAAATAATTAAATGAAAATGTTGCAGCGGAAGACTTAAGTCCCAAAAAATTCAAAACGGTTTAAAACAATTTCAACCCAAAATTCAACATAAATATAAATAGTTTGGAGGTAAACGTTAAATAATCAAATTCTTCCTCGCTCAGCATCCCGAACTAAATGCACCCATGCAGCATATTAATTGTACCTATCAACTGTACCCAAAACACAAATAGGTACAGGTTCCAGCGGGGGAAACGACCCAAAACAAAAGGACGTCGGCAAAGCTGAGTAAAATATATTATATTGAAAACGTAAAAAAATAATTATAATTTGTAGTAAACTGAAATTAGAGTTAAATATTATTGTCTCAATACCAAACCAAAAGTACTGTAAAACGGTAGTCAAAACCAAAACCAACCAAAATATATTGTCGCCACCTGTGTGCCAAGGTCCTACCCTTTTGCACGATCTAGAGGTGCCACCTACGCTTAGCTAGACTTACTATAGTGCGCACTTGATAAGTGTAGTTTGTAGTGCCTATTTCATAGTGTTTTGGTCCCATTTTCCTTGTGTAATCGCTCCTTGGGAGCGGTTTATGGGTTACTTATGCTTCCTTTAGTTCGTTTTAGGTTCCCGAGACCATTCATGAAGAGTTGGAGCGATTCCGACTCAATACATACACTTTTCGGAGCCCTCGAAGTGAAGGAACGATCACTCGATGCCTTGGATTCGACCCCGAGACCTTGGGACCCAATCCCGAGCCTCCGAGACCCGATCCCGAGTCTCGAGAATCGATGAGAAGTCCATGTGAAGCAAGGAGGAACCTTAAAGATCATATTGGAGGCCTACAAGACTCATCTCCGACGGGTATGGCCTCAACCCGTCCGGGATGAAGTGCACAAAAGAGGAGCTGCTGTATTGGGTCCTTCCCGACTGAGAAGGGGTCCTTCCCGACCGGGACCGGTCCTTCCCGACCGGGACCAATCCTTCCCGACCGGGAAGGGTCAGATACAGCCCGTGAATGCATTGTTTCATCTCCCTACTCATTGTAACCCTATATATACCCTTCCTCTTGTATTCCTAGCTTATGTTCTTCATTACCCATAAACCCTAGACTACTTTAGCGTAGTTTAGCATAGATTAGTGTAGATTAGTCGGTAATTAGTCCTTAATCTTAGTTTAGCTCTTGTATTAAGGGAATTCTTGAAGAATCCAACCAAGATTGACAACCTTGGGTGATGTATTTGGGTTTTCTCTTTTATGCAAGTTTCTCCTTCTTCCATTCATCTTGTTATTAGGTATAATCTTCTTTTCCCTTCTCTTAATCTTGTTTATTCATCCAAGTTTCAATCTTTGTTCATTGTTAGGTTCATAGTTCATTGTTTCACTAGTTTCATTATGCAAGTTTTGTTGTTTGTGTTGATTCATCTTGTTCTTGTTAGTTTTAGCATTAGATATGTTTGAGTAGATTATTGCTAGGGTTATTAGGGTGATTGGATGTGATTGTAGATGATTAGGGTGAGATGGGTGGTATTAGATGTTGTTTTTGTTGTTTCCCATTTACCTTGCACTCCACATGTTCGATGAATTGCTTGTGAGACTCGAGACGATCAATCCTGGTTTTTCTTGCATATTCTCTTGTATGTGTGTGTTTGGTTGGTTGGTTTGGTTCCCTCATTAAGTAGCGAGAGCCCGGTGAGGATGACCCCTAGGCCGATTAAGTAGCGAGAGCCCGATCGGCGCCGATTAAGTAGCGAGAGCCCGATCGGCGTTACCTAGGCTACGAGAGCACGCTAGTAACCTCGCCTTTCCCCTTTTTATCTTCGTTGCACCCATGAACCCGACCTAACCCTAGTTTTCTTCCCTATTGTCATCTTTGCTTCCCTTAGTCACTAGTTACTTGTTTTGTCTTCCTTTTTCCTTGTTTAGACCTTAGCCTAGTCCTTAGCCTCCCCCTAGATTAGCTTGTCTCGAACCGAGTCTTGGACCTTAACACACCTTAGTCCGACACCTCGTCCCTGTGGATCGACCCGACTTGCCCTAGCTACCCTAGTTAGGTTAGTTGGTTATTATTTGACGGCGGGATCCACGGCAAATCCCTCCCATCAAATTGGCGCCGTTGCCGGGGACGGCGTAGTTTAGACTTTTGTGTGCTTAGTTTTAGACTTTGTTCTTGATTTTTGTGTTTTCTTCTCCTTGTGTATCTCCGTTCTACTTCTTATGTGCTATTCTCCCTTCCTAGTGCCTCAAAAGCACTAGGCTACTAACGTTTGCTCAAGTGCTTCTAGTTCATCCTAGGTATCAAAGCAACGCTATGGAAATGGCACGTCCTAGCTTCCATCAATCGTCACGGGACAACTACGGGGCAAATGGCCAAGTCCCAAAATTTCACCAACCATACCAACCTCGTCAACAATCTTACGAGCGCCCTCCATATGGTTACCATGAAAGTTGTCAAGGATCGTCACAACATCCTAACAACTACCAAACACCCTCACACAACCCACAACCAATAATCCACAACTTCGAGACTTGTCAAATGTTGGTCCAAATGCAAAAGAGTCAACAAGATGCGTTAATGCTATTGCAAAAGGGTCAACATGAGATGATGATTTTAATGCAAAAGAGTCACCAAGTGATGATGACTCACATAGAGGGGGTTAAAGAGGAACTTAAGGCCCAAATAGCGGTGCAAGATGCTCGTATCGATGCACTCATGGCTCGTATCACGATGTCGGCCACTCGAGCTCCACAAATTGTTGACGAAGGTTCATTTGGGCAACAAGGTCGGGTGTCTCCACAAGAAAGTCAACCTGACCATGAAGCCACAAATGAAGAAGAGAGGGTAAATCAAGAGACCATTGTTGAGTGTTGCTTGGGTGGTGAAGATATGGGAAGAATAGAGGAAGTTGAAGCTTCAAGGGCCGACAATGAGGAGGGATGTGAACATGATTCTCGAGATAACTCTTGGGGAGCCGATGTTTTGGCTATCAAATTGGGTTTGTTCGATTTTCTTCGTGATGAACCGGATCTTGACAATCCAAAGCCAAGTGAAGACATACCTCCTCTAGGCCATATAGACAAGGTGAGTGAAAAGGAACACAATACTTGGGAGAAAGAGGTAGATGCCTTAGAACTCGCCTTGAATGGGAAATTGGAGGATCCTAAAGCCTCCAATGAAGAAAACTTGTTGCCTCCTCCTCTATCGCACTCGATTTCTAGTCCCTTGTCTTGTGAGACGGTTGGTGAAGAGGATCCTTGTCGGGTGGTGGAAGAGAATTCTACTCTCGACCCCGAAGAAGACGCAACCCCCCTAGGGCGTGATCTCCCACATCATAACACCGAGCATAACTCTAGACCACTATACCTACCGGATGGTCATAAGAGTTGTTGCTATCATGGTTCGGAAGACCCGGAAGATCACGAGAACCCCGAGCATAAGGAAGACGATTGCTTTTTGCCTCCGACTTGGAAGCTCTTGAAAGTGGCTAGGCTCGGCCATGTGAGCTTAAATGAAGATGTTGCTAGGACATTTGACTTACTCCTTCGAGCTCTTGATGGCTATGGAGGTGTAGTTGGTGAGAGTACCTTATTGTAAATATCCCTTTTTCTTTTCCTTTTAGTTTTTGTGAGTATATATGTTTGTTTGGATCATTTGGTTTTTTAGGAATGTTAATTTATGTGGAAATCTAGTAATTTGGTATTTTGATGAGCGATGTGAGGGAGGGAATTTGATGTTGTATTTGAGCTTATTGTGATAGGTGTGAAGTGAAGGTGATTCCGAGAGAGGAATGGCTATCGATAAAGCATGGATTGAAAGCTAGGGAGTCGGTTTTTGAAGCTTAGGTTAAGCTTTTGGGGTTTTGGAGGTCAAGAAGACCATGAGGAGAGCATCCCGACCGGGAAGAGAGCTTCCCGACCGGGAAGGATGAGGCATCCCGACCGGGAAGGAGACATCCCGACCGGGATGAGGGTGCCATATTTCAAGAACTTCTGGAGTGTCTTCCCGATCGGGAAGGAGGCTTCCCGACCGGGAAGGGTTTATCATCCCGATCGGGACCATACATCCCAACCGGGAAGGTCTTCTACTCCACCTTATGCCTCTTCTTCGACATTCGAGTCCACCCGACCATTGTATGCCCCCACCCAACCTCCCTACCTCTTGCATACCCTCACTTCATTCCCTCTTACACTGAAATTCACATCAAATCCCATCCCCTCGCACCATTTACTACCTCAAACCATGCGTTAATATCAAGATTGAAGTGGGATGACAATGAAGACGACAAGCAAAGTGCTTTTAATGATCATTGAGACGATGGAGCGAGTGAGTCGCTAACCGCATGGTACGGCAACTATCATTTCTTTTCCGTCTTTTATTGCTTGTCTTCTTTTGTTACTTCCCCTTCCCCTTATCATTTGTGTCATGGTGGCCCTCGGGGCCTTGGTAATGGTCGCTCCCGACTCTCGATGATGTGATTACATCGAGAGTCCTTTGAAAATCCAAACTTACAAGATTTTTACTATTTTTGTAGGATTTAGTTGGATTTGGGCGGAATCCGGGCTAGGTGACTTGATTACACCTAGTCCTCCCCTCCCATTTCCTTTTCATTTCTTTCTTTTTATTTCTTCCCCCATCCATATCTTTTCTTGTCTCGGCCCATGGTGACTTGACTACACTCCGGCCGGACGCATTATATCCTTTTCTCCACTTTATTTTTGATTTTTAGCTTTATTTTCGTAGTTTCTTTTCTTTTCCTTAGTGGCTCCATACACCACGATCGAGCATGAGGACATTGTTCGGTTTAAGTGTGGGGGAGCGATATTCTAGCGTAGTTAGTTTTATTTTCGTAGTTTTTCGAAAAAAATCTTTAAAAATCCTAAAAATTTGAAAAATTTCCACAAAAATCAAAAAGATTTTCCTTTTGCGTGTTTTCCTTTTTATGTCGTTGTATCGTATATGTGTTGTTGTGCGTGTTTTGCCTCCCTTTTTCCTCTCAGGTCGCCTAATCGCCGCTAACTTTGGAAGGCTTTCAAGACATCCGGTAACACCTTATCCCTTTTTCCTCTTTACCTCATGTGATGTTCGGAGGAGATTTGTGATGTTGTGTGCTTGGGAGGAGCTTTGTAAAGTTTGGTGTTGGTTAGTGGCTTGTTTGGAAGCTCGGGGTGGTGTTTGTGTTGTTTATGTGTTTGTTTTGTTTTGTTTTTGTTTTGTGGCCTTTTGCTTCTTTTTCTTTCGTTCTTCGTCGCGTCTTTGTTTTGTGTGTGTAGTTGTTTCTTGTGTGTAAGTAGGTTTTCGAAAACCCGGTTTAGAGGCTAGTGTGCGAGTGTCTACTTTCCCTTCCTAGTGGTATAAATCGAGTCTTGGACTTTAGTCTAGTAGAATGACCCTAAATCAATGGTTTCGTTGGTCCTTTACCTTGAGTCCACTTAGCTTACTAGGGATTTACTTTGGGATTTGCATTTTGACCATTTTGACCACCCACAGTGTGAAAAGGCCTTGGTTGCCGAGTCCCGTCCCTTAGGTGACCATGTTTGGGATTGTTTGATTAGTCCAAGTTCTCCACTTTTTGTGGGTTTGAAGAGGGATCGCGACCCCCGACTTACCCATTTACCTACCTCCTACGCATACCCACACAATAAATTGCAAATTGTTGAGTTCTCTCTTTCTTGTTACACAAAGAAATGCCAAAAAGCCAAATCAAGCCAAAAAGGGCAAAAAGAAAGAAAATGAAAGATAGAAAAGAATGAAGAAAAAGAAAAGGCACAAAAGCCAAAAAGAAAATAGAAAAGAAGAAAAAGAAATGGCATGGCAACATACAAAGCAAAAATGCAAAAGAAAAGAGAAAATGCCAAAAAGAAAATCGTCTCACAAAAAGATCTTAACCCCACAAAAATAAGCCTTTTTCCGAATTTTGCCGTGAAGAGCCTACCAAAGGACTGAGTCCCTAGGAAGGATGATAGCGGCAAGGGTCGGTCTTCCCTCACTTTGCAATTATTTCCACCTTTTTACTTGGACTAGTTAGGCGGTTTCGGTCATGGGACGACCCTCTTGGCTCATTGCTAAAGGGGGCGGGGTCTCACTTACCTACAGTGTCGACTAACACCGTGGTTCATCCTTTTTCCATCCCGCCGATCGTCCCGTAGTACGTTCTTAGAAGGTTAGGAGGAACCGAGGTAAGTTACCAACGTTTTTATTGCTTTGTCGTCATACTATTAGGGTTTTGTCCATTTTGGTTTGTATTGCTAGCTTGGGAACATTGTCACTTGCCTTGAGTCCTAACCCGGTGCTTCTTTCACCGCTTGTTTGAGGGAAGCGGTGTTTTTTTTCTTTTGGGTGCAACCGATTTTTTGTTTGTTTGTTGTTTATGTGTTTTGTGTCCGGTTGCATCCACAGTTTTGTCGCAAGACCTCACTTGCCTTGCGGAGAGCACTTATCCTCTAGGTGTTCTCGCGTGAGTTGAAAGGGCGTAGGGTGCGTTAATACCCGCTCGGCTAGTTTAGTAGTTAGTTTGTGCTTACTCAAGGGCGAGTAAGGGTTAAGTGTGGGGGAGTTGATAAGTGTAGTTTGTAGTGCCTATTTCATAGTGTTTTGGTCCCATTTTCCCTGTGGAATCGCTCCTTGGTAGCGGTTTATGGGTTACTTATGCTTCCTTTAGTTCGTTTTAGGTTCCTGAGACCATTCATGAAGAGTTGGAGCGATTCCGACTCAATACATACACTTTTCGGAGCCCTCGAAGTGAAGGAACGATCACTCGATGCCTTGGATTCGACCCCGAGACCTTGGGACCCAATCCCGAGCCTCCGAGACCCGATCCCGAGTCCCGAGAATCGTTGAGATGTCCATGTGAAGCAAGGAGGAACCTTAAAGATCATATTGGAGGCCTACAAGACTCATCCCCGACGGGTATGGCCTCAACCCGTCCGGGATGAAGTGCACAAAAGAAGAGCTGCTGTATTGGGTCCTTCCCGACCAGGAAGGGGTCCTTCCCGACCGGGACCGGTCCTTCCCGACCGGGACCAATCCTTCCCGACCGGGAAGGGTCAGATACAGCCCGTGAATGCATTGTTTCATCTCCCTACTCATTGTAACCCTATATATACCCTTCCTCTTGTATTCCTAGCTTATGTTCTTCATTACCCATAAACCCTAGACTACTTTAGCATAGTTTAGCATAGATTAGTGTAGATTAGTCGGTAATTAGTCCTTAATCTTAGTTTAGCTCTTGTATTAAGGGAATTCTTGAAGAATCCAACCAAGATTGACAACCTTGGGTGATGTATTTGGGTTTTCTCTTTTATGCAAGTTTCTCCTTCTTCCATTCATCTTGTTATTAGGTATAATCTTCTTTTCCCTTCTCTTAATCTTGTTTATTCATCCAAGTTTCAATCTTTGTTCATTGTTAGGTTCATAGTTCATAGTTTCACTAGTTTCATTATGCAAGTTTTGTTGTTTGTGTTGATTCATCTTGTTGTTGTTAGTTTTAGCATTAGATATGTTTGAGTAGATTATTGCTAGGGTTATTAGGGTGATTGGATGTGAATGTAGATGATTAGGGTGAGATGGGTGGTATTAGATGTTGTTTTTGTTGTTTCCCATTTACCTTGCACTCCATATGTTCGATGAATTGCTTGTGAGACTCGAGACGATCAATCCTGGTTTTTCTTGCATATTCTCTTGTATGTGTGTGTTTGGTTGGTTGGTTTGGTTCCCTCATTAAGTAGCGAGAGCCCGGTGAGGATGACCCCTAGGCCGATTAAGTAGCGAGAGCCCGATCGGCGCCGATTAAGTAGCGACAGCCCGATCGGCGTTACCTAGGCTACGAGAGCACGCTAGTAACCTCGCCTTTCCCCTTTTTATCTTCGTTGCACCCATGAACCCGACCTAACCCTAGTTTTCTTCCCTATTGTCATCTTTGCTTCCCTTAGTCACTAGTTACTTGTTTTGTCTTCCTTTTTCCTTGTTTAGATCTTAGCCTAGTCCTTAGCCTCCCTCCTAGATTAGCTTGTCTCGAACCGAGTCTTGGACCGTAGCACACCTTAGTCCGACACCCCGTCCCTGTGGATCGACCCGACTTGCCCTAGCTACCCTAGTTAGGTTAGTTGGTTATTATTTGACGGCGGGATCCACGGCAAATCCCTCCCATCAGCACTACTCACATTTGGGCAGTGAGTAGGATGATGCTGCCAAAGGAGGAAGTCTTACTACCTAGCAAGTGGGGGGCCGGAAAAACCCCACTTAACACAACTCGGGCCTGGAGTTCAGTTTTGGGACGAAATCCCAGGGACGTCTCAGACGCACCTTAACCTCATAGACCAACAGAGCTCCCAGAGTCTGTTATAACCACCGAAATTGTACCAAAATAATTTCAATATATGACTTGTCACAAAGTTCCAATATCCAAAATATTACAAGAGTATCATAAAAATTCATCGTTGACAAAATAATTGTAAAACCGTTTCAAAAATATAATTTAAGCCGAACATGCTCTTTACTTAAAGGTGAAAAGGTCAAAACGTCTTTACCTCTCGAGACGGTTAATCCAAGCTAATTTAATCCAAAAATTCTTTCTCCTCGAACCCACAAGCTACAAATAATATAAACCGGTTCAATAATTTAATCACTCGGCTAATAAATATCAAACGATTTTCTCGGGACATACTCTATTTAAATTAATGCATCCTCAAAATTACTAAATTCTAGAGATACCGTTTCGGACACATCCTGATTAAAAAAACCCAAATCATTATAGACTAGTTGAATAATGAATTACACCAAAACTCACGGCAAGAATGAAATAATTCACATCCCTGCATCAGCACTGCATCATCCTCAAAATTTACACTTCCATTGTAATGTTTACCATCTACCTGCTTCTCTCAGCCATGTCCCAAACATTCAACAGACTCACTAATAAAACTCAATCAACGAACAATTAATCACCTCAATTTCTACCCGATAATGTTCGATACTAATTGAAAACTTTCACAACCAAAAATCACTAATCCCTGAGAAACAATAATACAATCGGAATAACCCGGTGCCAACAAATTGTTTGACTCGATGTCTCTTAATCCCGACCCATGAAACTATAAAACTAAAATCGATTTACACAATAACACCAAACAGGATTTAAATAAACCGGGATTAGAAAAAGTGAAATACTTACAAGTTTGAAGAAGAAGGTAAAACGGGTTGATGTAAGCAAGAATCGAGACCAATTTCCGATGACAAAACCGGGTGATTGAAGAAAAATAAAGAGAAACAAGGGTTTATATATATATATATATAGCGGCAGAGATAGAGAATAAGATGAATGAATTGATGGAGGGAGGGGTACGTACATATATATATATATATATATATATATATATATATATATATATATATATATATATATATATATATATATATATATATAGTTTAGGTTTGGTTTTCTTTTTCTTTCTTTCCTTATTGTGTTTGACTCGAAATCAAATCCGATACAAAGCCGGTTTATAAAATAACGTTCCACTTTAAGAAATTCAAAACCGATTTATTATAAGACGACCCAAAATACTTTAATATTATAATGACATAAAAATATTTTTCCAACTTAAAAACCCGATTTAAATAAAAGTAGAAAAGTCAAGCTTAATAATTGACTCAGAAAATAACGGGGTGTTACAGGGTTGCCTACGTATCTGTGTTTAGACGAAATCAAACCATGTTCGTAGTTCATAATAGATGTGAGTGATTTTGCTTTAGACTCATTACGCCAATTATCGATGTGAGATGTTTAGGATGTATTCACCCTAGTTAAAGAACTAAGGAGTGATTAAGTGTGACCCCTTGAAAGTGACAATTACCGAGATACCGTGTTTGGGTCAGGGTGATTGGATTAAGATGGTTTTGGAATGTGGAGCTAGGTAGTAAGTGGTTTCGATAGATTAAAATCTGGAGCTTGATTTTTGTGGAGTTAGGGCTGTGGTCTAAGGTTTCGTAATGTCGTAGGAAAGGGGAAGCTGAGTAAAAATGACTCAGACTTCAATCGGGTGAGATGTAAATTACGTGGGATCTGATTTCCACGCCTGGCCTTTACGGTTGGGATTATCCTATTGAGCTCGAATCCTCAAAATTATGGACTGTCTCCTAACAAGTGTCTCGAGAAGGTCTTAAGGGTTGTAATGTAGGGAGGCTAGTATTTGGGTGCTAGTTGACTGGTCTGTTCATTTTTCTTTTTCTTTTTTTTGCTTTTTGTTTGGACTTTGCATTTGAAGTCGAGTTGAATGATTGGGAGTTTCATTTTCACCATTGAGTTTGGTCTTGATCATTGAATTGGGCCGGTTTAGTTTGGCCTTGGTTTCATTTTTTTCTTTGGCTCCTTTTGGCCATTTTAGACTTTTTTTTTCCTTTTGTCAGACTAGCACCTATGGTAGGAATTGGTCGGTCTTTATTCGAGGAATATTTATTGTGGGAAATGGATTTGACTTCCGTCTTTGATCACAAGCTAAGAGACTATCTAGATTTGTCATAGGATTCGGGAATGCTCGTTCTAAGGGATAGTTTGTGGCTTTCTATACCAGACATGGAATAGGTAAAAGAAAAGAACACGGGATCTCGGTTCTTGTAATTACTCGTTGTTTCGAGCTATGTTTGATTGTTATCGATAAATGGCATAGTATCGAGTTGTAAGCAAGAAAGTGCATTATTAAATCAAGCGATTGTCGAGGCGCATTGTAAAGGAAGAAAAAATTATTTCTTTTTATTGACAGTAATAAGCAGGCTATGCGCCCGAGATATTATTTTCGAGGAGGTGGAGGACAGATCCCCTCGTACCTCCTGACTCGATGTAAAAAAAACAAACGACACTTGTTATACTATTAGGTCTAGGCCCTAAGACGAACTAGACTCTAACTCAGACACAGATTTACTCGTCTTGGCGGGTGCCCGTGGGTTGTCGGGATCTTCCTCGATATTCAGGACATTCTCCTTTATAGGGTCGAGGTGGGAACAAACGATGGCGTCGTCGAAGACAGCGTGAATGCTAAAGGGGTTTGTGGTATTGTTTAGTTTCTCGGGTGGAGGCAGAGGAATCGTCCCGTTTTCGATCATGTGTTGTATGGCATGTTTGAGTCGAAAAAAAGATTCGGTATCATGCCCATTACCACGGTGGTAATGGAAATATTTATTGGCATCCCACAACTTCCCTTTTCTGGCCACGGCCGGTTCTGGGGTAGGGCCTATGGGTTCGAGCTTTCCTTGCTCGGTTAACCTTTTTAGAGCCTTGGCGTATGTGATGCCTAGCTTGGAGAATGTTCTAGGCGTAAAGTTTGTTCTTCCCTTCGGTTTTGGATGACCCGTAAGAGCGGGTTCCCGTGGATGTAGTTGGAACTTGATAACCTTTCCCCATTATTTTGGAGAATACTCCTTTTTCATATCGTCTTCTAGGCGTATTCCTAAGGTAGATTGTTCCTTGAAGGTATGGATATTTTGGTACATAAGGTGAGAGGCGTAAGTGGGCCTGAGGTTATTGACGAATTTTTCTACTAAGGTGGCTTCGTCGGGACGGTTTACTAATTGGGTGTTGACCTTTCTCCACCTAGTCAAAAATTCGGGGAAGCCTTCCCTCTCATTTTGGGAAAGGACCTCGAGGTTTCGGGTGGTTACTTGTGTTTCGGAATTATTCGCGTATTGCTTTGCGAATTCTATGGAGATGTCATCCCAGGTGGATATCTTTTTAGGATCGAGGGCGTAAAACCAGTATCGAGGTGTATCGCCTAAAGAGGATGAGAATTTCCTAGCAAAAAGGCTTCCCATAATGGCCATGTAATCCTTAAAGGCCCGGATGTGGTTGAGGGGATCCTCAGTTCCTTTAAACTTCGGTATGTCGGCTAGGGAAAAGTTCTCAGGTAATTGGTCATTCACCATTTCGAATTTTCTACGGTTTTCGAGGTGGACGTTGTTCCCTTGGTTCAAACGTATCTGACTTTCAAGGAAGTCTATGCGATTCATAGCGGATTGTAGTGTGTCATCTTGAGGTAGGGCAACTAGATCACTAGGGATGATGCCGACGGGTCCCCCACCTAGCGGGGTGGAATTTAAGAGGACCTCGTTGAGGACCCGGTTGTGGTGTTCATCTGAGGCTTTATCTTCCACGTGGCCTAGGAGAGAGTCTATGCTGTTCACGGATGCGTTCACCGTGATAATGGTGGCTTGTAAATCCCGGATTAGGTTTGTTAGGGTTCCTATGGTGTCATCTGCGGATTGTCCGGCGTTGTCCCCACCATGATTACTCGCGCCTACGCTTGAATCTCCCGACATGACTGTGAAAAGGTAGTACTTAATGAGGACGGGTCTACCAGAAAATTTAAGGACTCGAGGAATGCTCGTAATCGAGCGACGCGGAAATGAGACCCTTGACTTGCGCGTGTGTGCGGTCGTTGGCTTAAGGACTCAAGTGCTTTAGACTCTTTGGTGTATTCGGCGAAACGCTAAACGAATTTATGTCTTTGTCATGAGACGATTTGACACAAACCTCGGTGGTGAGATTTAAAGTGGACTTCTCGGGATGAGACGACCTAAAATGTAAGACCTCGAGTAGAGGCGACCCTAGTAACTAACATAGACAGTTAATCACACGGTTGTATGACGTAGGAAGTTGATCGCGATCTCGGCTCAGGATCAAAGAGTTTTGATGTTTTGTTTTGTTTGAAAACGGTCGCGCTTTTGCAAAGGAAGTTTTTTTTCGAAAAGGACGATTTATAAAATTGGGGTGACGATGGTGTGGTGACATCATTTGTGATGCGAAAGTGTGTTGTTACGCGCCCGTCGGGAATCCAACGACAGCAAAAGTGTAAATGACGTTTTTCAAAAGAAGCACAATTCTTAAGGGAACCGGTTTTGAAAATGATGACATGGTGCTTTTATCGAAACTACTATTAATTAGTCAGTTCGACGTTTATGGTGTAGGCGGAACGTGATGTCTGGTGACGGTGTTTTGAAAACGTGACCAGGTTACCGAGTTTAGGTAACAAAGATAATTTTTAGAAATCCTCTTTTTTTTTTTATGTACGGTCACATTTGTCCATCCTTAGTATTTTGATGGTGGTGACGGTGTTTAAAAGGATGTTTTGTGAATGTGACCGTTTCGAATTCCTTGGCTTCATTAATTGAAGCTTCGGTCGTGTTAACGGTATGTGCGAAAAAATAAAATGTAACCGCTTAAGGTGTCTTGGTCTCATTGATTGGGAATTTGGCATTTATTAGCGACTCTCGTTGTCGTTGGAAAACTACGAGTTTTGCTTTTGCCGATGCGATGGCGCTAATTTTTTTTTTGAAAGTAGTGAGTGTAAAATTTACAATGATGACGGCATCTAAAACGTTTTCTCTTTTTTGGAAATCATGGTTGGACTGGAGTATCAGTGTTCCAAAGGTTCTTTTGAAAAGCAGAGGTATTTTTCGAAGACGGAATTGGGTGCGGTTGAATATGTTGGCGTGGTTGAATCCAGATTTTAGTGTTTTATTTGGGTTGCATAACTAGGAATGCATACCCTCATGCAGGATGCATACACGGGTAGATTAGGGTAGGCTAACGCCCACGAATAGTCTTTACTTAGGTATTGACAAATCATCTGGGGAGACGAGTGTCATACCGTCCGTTCAGAACTATCCGTTTAATATTCCCGTGAGGTACGCGTTATGCGGCCGGAGCGTCAACCGAGGATCTCTCCGCGTCTCCAAAAGGATCTTACCGCGAAGAGTTCGATTGGTCCTGATATCGGTTAGGGTGGGCTTTTTAGGGCCAAAACGTGTAGTGACCACAACTAGGACCTAAGAAATGAGCTTCACCGACCTTCTTCAAGTTACACCACCGCTGAAAACTTGTTTCCAATTCCCCAGTAGAGTCGCCAAACTGTGGATGTCCGTCCGCACCGCCCGGCGCCCCGCGCGCGCCCGCACGGGACCGGTCCGGTTTTCAATGTACGGTGGCGGACACCGACACGGCGCCCTCCCGGTCGGGGGCCGGTCCGATCTTGCGTTCAGGGCGATGTTTTGGACCTCGAATCGGATGACGATCCGGACTTGTACTAGACGGTTGCAGGCGCCCGTGTTTCCGTTGGAATTGATTGAGTCGTGGTTGTAAATGTTTAAAGGCCGATATGTTTGGTAAGGTGACCTTTTTAGTAAACTGAATTCGTTGCTGATTTGTGGAGTCGCCACTGAGTCAATTATGGGGACTCGGAAACCATTCAAATCAACTTTAATCCTTAGTCGGCTCAAAGTTGAGAGGCACGGGACCTAAAGATAAAGACTTGTACCCTTAAGCACTCCATGCCTGGAATGACTCTCATTGTCAATGGTTTCGGACATCTGGAAAACGTCAATTCTGAGTAAGGGGTGAGGGTACGTATTGGGAAGCCAATATCCGATAGACATCAACCCCTAATCCCGCCCGCACTATAGCGGCCTCTACTAATCAATCGGTGGGCTGATAACTTGGTTCTTTTGTTGTGGCGGAAGTACTGTAACATCCATTGTTTTCACCCTATACCTTTTGCTACGTCGGTTATTTAAGGACAAGTTAGTTTTGTCGTTGAAGTAGTTGTGTTTACGTTCTTTGCATGCGATTTCACGTGACAAGCAGGCCATGAAAAGATGCATATTGGAGAGTAGAGAGTACTAATATTATAGGTATTAGCAAGTCAGTTTTAACGTGATAATACAGATATTAGTCGTTCTCGTGATATACCTTACCTGGTATTCTGCTTAAGATGCGTTGGTTCGGTATTAATAGGGATGCGTCGAACCGTACATGGCGAGCACCTGGACTAATACGGAACCCGACCATTGCTTTGTTAATAGGTCCACCCCGACACGGTCACGCGCGGGTTTGGGGAGGCGAATGAATCTCATGTGAGATGGTTATGGGGTTGAAATTTAAACGAATTGGAGTCGCCACCGAACTTTGTGGGAGTTTGGGCCCATTCGAACCCACTCTATATTTGGAGGACTGTGCACAAAGTACGGTCCACTTCGCTACTAGAGCTTGTGGGGTTCGTCCCTTTGCATTACGATACCGATGCCGACATTATCGGGTACTGTATATCGAATGACTCTCGTGCGCCAACGGTTTCGGACATCCGAAAATCGAGGTTCTGAGTAAGGGGTGAAGGTACGTATTGGGAAGCCCACAAAGGATACCCAACCCCGCCCGCACTTTAGCGGCCTCTACTAAGATGTCGTTCGATGTTTTAATACGCGCGATAGTGATTCGCTATGCAAACAACATTTTTTTAACTAAACATGTGAATTATGTTTGATCTATGTCGTTTAATGCATCTTTGAATTATGTTGAAGTTTTTTTAGCATGTGAGGTTCGTTTTAGTACAATAAAACAAACAACGAAAAATAAAGGCGCGAAAGTAGATTACAAAATACACGGGCGGAATACAACCTGGAAATACAATACAACAAGCGCGAAAATCGAAATAATTGATATAGTAACGATGATAATAATGATTTAGATGACGTAAATAACGATAATACAATGCATGATTTTGAAAAGAAAAGACACGTGATTGCCTTTACATGTGAGGACCGAAGTCGCAAAAATATTTGATGATGCTTACACGGTATATGAAACTCGTGTATTTTGCGTAAAGGGGTCACTCGATTGAGTCATAGACCGGACTCGATCGAGTGGTCCTGCTACGAACCTCCTGCTCGCTTTTTGGGGTGCCACTCGATCGAGTGGGCTATGGCACTCGATCGAGTGCCCCCTGTACGGACTGCTGTCCGTTTTGAAAAGGCACTGATTTTGAATTTGCTTTTAATTTTTAAATTGATAATTTATTAAGCCGCGTAAATTATGGTTTAATTTATACTCGACTTAATTTTCGATACTCGCAATATGTATATTATTATTACGAGATCGATTCTCGGAAATTTGGAAAAGATGTTATAAATTGTTTTGAACTGAATCAGGACCAAATAATTTCCTCCGCGTTATAATGTCGTAATTAATCCTTTCGGACCGTGTGACAATTAATTCGGCGTCAACGGGTTCGTGCTAATACGGTTTATTGATTAATTCTTTTAGACATAATATTCGACTACGGAGTTGGTATCACATCTTTAGTATAACATCTTATATTTTTTTGATTAGAGCGAAAGCTGATTCCCTCCGTGTCACGACATCGTTGATAATCCTTGCGGATTATATGATGTTCGATTTGCATCAACAGGTTTTGTTGTAACCTGAAAAACGAGATCAAGTAAACCTAACGACAAATATCCGCGATCGCAATGGGCCCTTGAGTGTTTAGGGCGGCGCTCCTCGAAAGGGTGTCACCTCTGCTATGACTCGTAAAGGGATTAGGTGGATCTTAGAACGGGATTTATCTTTAGATATACTCGATACAAAATTACTTTGAACTTTATGTAATTGTATGCGACGTGTATTATCTAATTATGACGAAAACGAAAAAAACGAAAAAAGGAACAAAAGGACGAAAAGACGAGAAGGAGAGAAGAGAGGAAAGGAGAAGTTGGGATTAAGTTGTACACCCTTAACCTACATGCTTTTGTCTCGGAGATCGGCTCGTATAGTAGTGGCTTAGGCACGGGAGCGTCGAGATGTATATTGGAGAGTTATGGTGTGTATAATTGGGAAGGGATTTGACGAGTTTTGATCTCGGGTCTTTGACGAGTTTTGATCTCGGGTCTTTGACGAGTTTTGATCTCAGGTTTTCTAGTTCGTGCCTCGGGGGATGTCGAGGTAGAAGAAGGGTGGAAGAAGGTTGTGATCAATGAAAAAGAGTCCTCAATTGTGTTGAGGGGGTGGGGTATTTATAAGAAAAATACCCGGTTTAGGATAGAAAAGGGTCACTCGATCGAGTGGTGCATGTGCACTCGATCGAGTGCCCGGTCTGACACCGGTTCTGCCGGTTTTGCGAGCTTACTCGACCGAGTGGGCTGAATCCACTCGATCGAGTGGGTTAGACCGGAGGATAGGGTTTAGAGGTAAAGTTTTATCTCTAATTGAAGAGGTTTAGTTGCTTGAGATCTCTTCTAAAGATCATGCAGCTGATATTTTTGTGTCGGTTTTGCCTTTGATCGGGTTTTGACCCGGTCGCTAAAAGACGGTTTTATTTACGGTGTCAGTTTTGACCCAAATTAGTCTTATTTGATTGGAAACGACCCACCAGACCCGAATTTGAGGTTGGTTCTGTGAGATTGGTACTCCGTAAAATGCCCAAGTCAAATACTAACGATTTTGAGCCCAAATCCAATCGCGTTAAAGCACGTTTACGTCCGATCATCATCGGGTGTTTGTCGGAAGCTGCTATAGACACTAGCATACAAAATGCGGGTGTCTACAGAGCCCCCACTCTGACTGAGGCTTGGACAAGGCGAAAGTTAGAGTAGCTACCAGGCCAATCGAGGATTAAAACCTTGCAGACTTCTGGTCTGGTCATTTATAGTCCATTAGACTCGCGTGAAAGGGCTCGCCAACCATAAGATAGAAATATATCTGAGTTTTGTTATCTGGGATAGTTCCGTGGGGACTTGTTTTTTGAAGTCCTGGGTGTATCTGTATGTAGATACATCCCATCTCGGAATTACGCGGGAGCTTGCTTCTGAAACCCTGGGTGTATCTTGTTCCAAACACATCCCATCTCGCAACTACGCGGGAGCTTGCTTCTAAAGCTCTGGGTGTATCTATTTGCAGACACATCTTATCTCGGAACTACGCGGGAGCTTACTTCTAAAGCCCTAGGTGTATCCGTTTGCAGACACATCCCATCTCGGAATTACGCGGGAGCTTGCTTCTAAAGCCCTGGGTGTATCTGTTTGTAGACACATCCCATCTCAGAACTACGCGGGAGCTTACTTCTAAAGCCCTAGGTGTATCTTCTTGTAGACACATCCCATCTCGGAACTACGCGGGGGCTTGCTTCTGAAGCCCTGAGTATATCTGGTTGCAAATACATCCCAATTCGGAATTATGCGGGAGCTTGCTTCTGAAGCCCTGGGTGTATCTGGCTGCAAATACATCCCAATTTGCATGCACCACTTAGGCGAAACACCGTCTCACGCTGGGGAGATAAAAACTTGACGTTCTGTTGGGAAGCACAAGTTGGTACCTGAAATGTTAGATATATAGGTAGAAATAGCAAATATAGCAGATGGCAAGATAGCATATAAGAAATGCAGTTATCATCTATAGACTGACTTGCACTGGGGAAAGTGATTTTTGCTTAGTTTTTGAAATCGAAGTTCTGACAACAACTCACGTGCTAGGATATGGTTCTAGTTTTTGAAATCGAAGTTCTGAAAGCAACTCACGTGCTAGGATATGGTTTTTCAAAATTGAAAAGGGTAGAAAAGAAATTTGCAGTTTAAATAAACTGAAATTTGACCTTGTCGAAAAGGATTTTCTCAAATGGCTAAGTTTCAAAGCAAGAATTTGAAGAGAGAGGCCTACCGACAGACTCGACTCTAGACGCGACAGGACGAGTTGATAGACACAAACTGGACTCTCTAAGGGTTGGACCATGACTCGGTAGGGGGGTGGGCCACATAAGACAACAAGACTCTTAAGTTGCACTATTCCATAGCTTAGGCGAGTGGCAACACGCTCGAACATCAAAATGGGAAGGATGTGCCATAGGGGGATTGCGGTAGTCTGTAATGAGACTATTTTTGCAGGACTTAGTAGCGGCAATGTTGTAGTCTAGTGATCTTTTGAATTTTTTGGTTTTAGGGTACAGTCCCAAAGTAGGTGTTACTTTGAGTCCTTGACAGATTCTCGTCTTCAACTGAGCCGAGTACTAGGACACTCTATATAAAGAAGGCTAATTTTTTTAAGTCATTTGGATTTTGTGAGTGGAAGGAGAACTTCTGTCTAATAGAAGCCCCAAGGACGACAAAGCAGACTGCTGAGAACATGACAGTGTCGTGATAAGAATAACGACGCTTTTGAATGTGTCAGTGTGGGTGGTTGTGCTCTTGTTGAAAGGCTGCCAACGTATTCACGTGTGGTGAAATCAAACCATGTCGTAGTTCAGTGAGATTGAAATATATGTTATGGTGCCTAGTTTATTAAGGCTTTGTGTGTAACTAGCCATAGCGATGGTGTAGGCTAGGTGCATTCCCAATGATGTCTTGATCAAAGGGCTAGAATAGTTAGAATGTTCATCCTGTGACTGTGAGCGTTCTCCAGGGTAGGCCCCAGAGGTGGTGTGAACTATTTGGGCATGTTCTATGCCGACCGCAAGTTGAGTTCCCATGTTTGGGGCTGGTAACTGGTTTGGATGTTTTTGGAAATGTGGTGCTAGGTTGCAAGTGTCTTTGATGATTCGAAATCTGGAGCTCTATTTTGTGGAGCTAAGGCTTCGAGGGTAAGATATTGCAATGACTCAGACTTCGATTGGGCAGGTTTGATAATGCGGGATCTGGTTTCCATGTCTGGCCCTAATGGTTAGGGGTATCCTATGGAGCTTGAATTCTTAAAATTATGGGTTGTCTCTTAGCCTAGGTCTCGGGAAGGTCTTGAGGGTTGTAATGTAGTAAGGCTAAATGTGGTGTTAGCTGACCAACCTGATTGTCACCCTTTTATTTGATGGTAAGGGAATTGATAATTTTTGAATTGCCCGTACCCCGATCAAGGGACTTTCACTTGAGTTGACCGCTAACTACGGTCATGGGTTTTTGAAAATCTATTTTTTTGGTTGGTTGACCTCTTAGCCCCAGTCATGGGATTCTTCATTTGTGTTAACCGTTTAACCTCGGTCATGGGTGCCTCTTTTTTTGATGATGGCCTGCTTTTCTGTTTTGGCCTTTTGCTTTTTCCTTAGACTTTTGATTTTTTTGTCCACCTCTTTTTTCTCTTTTTTTTTATCGTCAGACTAACACCTAAGGTAGGGATTGGTTGGTCTTATTGGAGGGTGTTTATTGCGGGAAATGGGCTTGCCTCCCGTCTTGAACCCAAACTAGGAGACTACCTAGATTTGTCATAGGATTCGATACCGCTCATGCTAGGGGTAGTTATGTGGCTTTTCTATACCAGACATGGAATAGGTAAAAGGAAAACACGGGCTCGATTTTCTGCAATCATTATAGATGTGCCTATAATAGTCACGTGTATGTGCTAACAGTGTATGATGGTGTTCATCATGTTCTCGGAAACACATATGGAAAGCACATAAGAGAAATAGAAAACCTGATTTTATTGAATTTTGAAAAGAGGACAGAATATAACTGACTCTGACTCTGACTTCGAAATTGAAAGAAATAGAACATCCTAGACTCGGACCCAAATCAAATATAGACTCTTGGATGTTTGTTTGTGATCCTGATGATGTTGTCAATAGTCTTCGGCTTCTAAGGACTCGAATTGATGTCCAGTATAGCCTTCGGTAGAGGCTTCACCCAGATCTTCATTATGTCGAAGATCGTCTTCAATCCTAGTGCCCATTCCGGTAATCACCGCAAAGTTTGAAATGTCAGCATACCTAAGATGGACGTGGTAGGAAGGTAGGAAGTTGTTGATGAACGCCTCCACTAATGTCTTCTCGTTGGGCTTGTCCACCAGCTTAACACTATCAGCCCGCCAACGTTGAAGGTATTTGGTGAAATCCTTTGTTGGATCTTGGACCATGACTTCTAAAGTCCGTATGGTAGTCTAAAGTTCGGTATTATCAGAATAGGTTTTAGCGAACTCGGTAGCCACATCTTCCCAAGTTAGGAATCTTTTTGTGTTTAGCCTATAGAACCAGGCTTTTGGATATTTCCCGAGGGATGCGCCAAACAAATTGATGAACATATCGGCTTTGACCCCCTTGAATTGTTGATGAGTGTTATTTATATACATATTTTCATCCCCTAATTGTTAGTTTTATCTCAGTTTTTGTGCTTAACTCGTTAATAATGATGCAATATATACTTTGAATGTCGATACTTCCGTATTTGTGTGTATTTTGTAGATTTTGATGCATTTGGAGCTAATCGGAGCATTACAGAATCGATAATTGAAGAAGTCACATCTAAGCACGGAATCAAAGGAAGAAGATGCGGAATACACGAAGAAACAAAGATCAAAGAAGGAAAGGATATTAAACGAGATGAAAGAATGATCGCCTACACAAGGGTCAACTTCAAACGTCCATAACTTTCTTTTTACAACCCCAATCAGGCTGATTCTAGTAGCGTTGAAAAGCCCTTTCACTTAGCTTTCCAACGGTATATTGCACGTCCGGTTTGGACAAGTAACGAAGAAATGGCAGTTGTTTCAAGTCGAGGGCGCGTTGCTGTGACCTACAGCGCTACTCGATCGAGTGCCCCAACTGCACTCGATCGAGTGCCACTCCGTGAAGCCCCTACCCATTTCTTTGTGTCACTCGATAGAGTGCAATCAGGCACTCGATTGAGTGCACCCAATCCGGGTCAAACATCAATTCTTTCTCAACTTAGAATTTGGGCCTGTTTTCGAGCCCAACTGATTTTCTTTAAATCAGTTTCCTGACTCAATTTTCAGACATCTTGACTTTTCATTCTACACTTTTTCTTTTATCTTCTTTTACACACTTCTCATTATTTAGTTTTCTTAGTTTAGTTTACATTGCGAGATACATTGAACCTTGCTCTGCATTCTTAGATCTGGAGTTCTTCGGTATTACAATTCTTAATTTTAATTTTAATTTTAATTTCAGTTTCTAATTTAATTTCAGCCTTAAATTATTCTTCGTATTGCTTTATCGTTTTCTAGTGTAGATTTATTATTGTTTTCCGTAGATTAATTCGTATCACCTTCGTTATGTTTAATTGCAATTCGTATTTCGTTAATTTGATTATGCTTAATATAAGTAGCTAGATTTCATCTAGGGTTTAGGGGGATCAATGCGTATTATTAGGATTATAGTCAATTGACCTGTTTCTAATCGTATGAACTATTGCCTGAATATCGTTTAAACTCTGATTAATTGTTTGATGCATGATTCAATTAATTAGTATCGCAAATTAGGACTTTTCGCCGAACGGGTTAAGAACTAATTAGGCCACGATAGTTTGGGTAGACTGACTTAATGCAAGCGACCGCAGGTTAAGTTTAGATCTAAAGGTTGTAGTGTACCGACCGGACCTGCACCTTAGGTAGTTCGATTATTGACCTATTAGTTGACTCCCTGACCCGAGTGATATTCATTGTGAAACTGAGACCCTAGACTTTTCCCTTATTGATTTATCTATTAATAATTAGTTACCAAGACCAACCTAAATTGTGACCCATAACCTAGAGTCTAAATCTTAGGAGTAAATAACTAAATTCCGTCTCCTTGTGGTTCGACCCCTGACTTCACTATCTACAATAGTTGGCGTCCTTAGGGTATCTTTGATTAGGGATACGACTACCCCTGTCAGTTGTTTGAAAGCTCGGAGGTGTAATAATGGATCCTCCGTCCCCTCTAATATGGGTAACCCCTCTAAGTTGAGTTTTTTTGGCAGTTTCTCACTAATGGTTGTATAGACTCGGGAGTTTTCAACACGAATGTTATTCCCTTGAAGGACGTGAAACTGTTGTTCGAGCTCACGCACCGTGCTGATCAGTTTGGCAAATGGCCCAGTATTTACCGACCCACAATAGAGGTCTTGTCATTCAATGACAGTTAAACGAGCATTCGTGGCCTCTAGGTCGGCTCTTATGAATCCTAGTTGGGTTTCAAACATGGTCTGCTTACTAACCATTGTCTCTAGCAAAGCCTTCAGTTCATCAATGGTGTTTTCCATGCCCTTATTCCTGGATGCGGACGTCATACTCTGCGAGAATACCCACGTAATCAGGAAAGTTGCTTCGGAACTCAAATACACCAAGGCATAGGAAATAGCGCGGGAGGAGAGACGACTCCGGTTTGACTCGGGTTAGACTCTCCTAAGACAAATATATAGGGTGCGATTCTTGGAGTGACTGTGATTAATCGCTCCGTTGGAGAATAGCCCCCAAGTGAGACTAAGGACTCTGATAGGGCTCAGATGGTGTAGCATCAAAGTGACTCGAAAGTGGGGTATGTGAGACAACACGTGTAAGACATGACCCTTAGAGCAACCGTGATTGACCACTCTGCTGAAGGGCAGCCCCCGAGTGTGATCAAAGGTTTTATTAAGACTCGAGTGTCGGACGAGTGACCTTTAGACGTAAGAATCGCGAACCTTTTGTTATAGGGCTATGCCTTGTAAAAGATTGAGTTGGCCTCGAGGAAATGTAGACGGGGTAAGGGAGGAAACTTGCGATACGACATTGGCAGAGTTTCGACGCTAAAGACCCTCGACCTGACTTGAATAAGGGTGGTCCTGGGACTAAGGAAGACCCTTAAGTTAAAGAGTTCTAAAATTGGGATGACTCGACTAACGGATTGAAAGACGGACGAAATTCCCCTAGGAAAGGTCGTGGGGACTGTCCTGCTAGAGGGAAAGATCGCGTGGGACTTTCTAGTTAGGACTCGAGTGCTTTAGACAGACCTTCCATTTACGAGTTATGATTAAAAAATATTTTCAATTTTTTAAATTACAAATACAAACAAATACTATATAATATTATATATGGATTTATGATTAAAAAATACTTTCAATATTTTAAATTACAAAGATAAACAAATATTCAATTCAATATAATTTTTTTAATCATTTAATAATGAAATAATTATTAACATAAATTTAAATGTTGATTTAAATATTTTTGGGTTTTTCTGCGTTGTACCCTCACGTTTTTCCGTTTTCTATCATATACCCCTCCTGTTTTCTAAACCCTCACTTATACCCCCGTAATTGATTAATTTCATTAAATGTGACATAATTACAATTATTCTACTCAAAAACTCTAATTAATTTTCATCTTTGTCTTCTATGTTTTCTCAAATTCTAGTTTTGCATGCATAATTTCTTATTTATTTCTTCATTTTATCATAATTCTTTTACTCTTTATTTTAAGTGCAGCATTAATGCTTTGTTTGTTATGTGATTAAATTAATTTCGTTAGAAATCAGTAAAATATCATTATTTTAATCTAAAGAATAAGTTGGGGTGAAAGTGGAGGAAAATCAATTAGGTAAAGAGGAATAAGAAGTTGATGTATAAAATGAGAAAAATGGGGAAAATTAATGAAATGCAGGAAAAATTGGGGAAAATGGAGGGAATACAAGCCAAGGTCGTCAAAACTGGTTATGTCATAGCCTTGAATTATTGTCATGCCATCTAATTAACGAAGCATTAGACGAATAATTGTGATTAGGTTACATTTTATGAAGTTAATCAACTACAGGGGTATTAGTGGGGGTTTTGAAAATAGGAGGGGTACATGGTAGAAAATGTAAAAACAGAAGGGTACAACGTAGAAAAACCCAATATTTTTTAAAATATAAATATTATAATTAAAGTACAACAATAATACCTCATCCATTCATTTTTTATCTTCGCATTCTTTTAATATATATAGGTGGAGTATTAGAATTGGAAAATAAAAAATGAAGGAAGGAAGTACTATTAAAATAAATAAAAATTTAGTATTAAAAATAATTTTTTACTTAAAAAGGGGTAAAAAAATTAGGTGTTTAGATGAATTTCTTACTTGTATTCTCACCTTTACTCGACCCATATACGACCTAACCCGTATTCTGACCCGACCCATTATATGTAGACTATATATGGATAGATAGATTATTTTAAAATGTTATGATAATAAATTTATGTAAAAAAATTGCGACAAATTAGGAGTTTGTTAGTAAGAATGTTTTTCCTATTAAGATTTTTTGGTGTTCACTCATTTTGATCTTACTCGTCAAATTTTCAATTTTATTAGAGTAAATTATGAAAAATTTTGTATACCTTATACACACTTTTCTAAAATTTTATGATATTTTTTTAAAAATTATGCAAAAATATTTTTAAAGTATGGAGTATAAATTTCTCCGAAATTGCTATTTAAATGTTTTATGACGAAAATGTTGATTCATCTATTTTTTTTATGTGAGTAGACATGTCGAACGGGTCAGATAAATTAGATTATTGGTCGGGTCATAATAGTGGTTAAGTGTTACATACTCTGACCCCAAATAATTATACGATAACTGATTAATTCTTTTGAAATGTACGTTCTGTTTCATGTATTGCAAAAAATGTTGCAGGTCGATGTGATTTTTGTCAATCATAAACTCATAACATTATGAGTGAGGAATTAATGAGAAAATTTGTAAATAATATTTACTCCGTATATTATTTATCTTCAATGCAAATGTAAACAATTTTTATGCAAAACTAAAGAAAAAGGGTCGTGCTTTTTCCTAACGAGCTTTTACTCAATCCTAACGACATTTTACCACTTTACCCTTGTCATTTCATCAAATCAAAGTTTTATTTTTACGTTATTCTCTCTAGAATTCTCAAACTCCAACCATCCATAACCCTACTCATCAACCACCGTATGCGTCAAAATTGTCCGGATCGTGGGGATGAACGGCTTGGATCAGTGGGGCTGGATGTCTGGGGCGGTTGGGTCGGGCGGGGCAGGGTGGCTGAGGCGGTGGGGGTCGGGTGGATGGAAGTAGGCGGCTGGGGCGGTGGGGGTCGGTGGCTGGTGGGTGGTAGGTGCCTAGGTGGTGGCTGGGTGGTGGGCGTTGGGTTGGGTGAGGGTTTGGGGAAGGGAAGGGAATCGATGCACCGTAAATTTAGGGTTTTTTTGTTTTTTTAGTTTCTTTTATTTCTTTTTCTTTTAAAATATTTTTTCTAAGTAAATTGAAAGACTCAAAAAACGATCCAGATTGAAAGACTCAAAAAACACGCGCTACTCCTCTCCACCTTCTAAAACCCTATCATTTGAACCCTACTACTTTCTCTCTCTAGTCTGAAAACCTCTGAAATTCATTACCGAGTAATTTTGCAACTTCAATGGCGATTAATTCTTCATTAAAGCGTCGAAAATTAGATACAAATGAAAATCCTTTAATTTCACCTTCAACTACTTCAGATTTAGGTTAGAAAATTTCTATTTATTCTAAAATTCAATTTGAGATTTTAAGTCTGATTCTTAATTTATTTATGACGTAATTCATTTTTTTTAATGCAGTGAATAGTCAAGAAACAACTACAACATGTTCGATGATGGACGATTCTAATATTTTAGGTAAAATATTTCATTAATTCATCTATTTTTCTATTTTAGTTTATATTACTTCATCAATTCAATTGCTTCAAGTTTTCATAAAATCGTATCTTATATTGTTTAGTTCATAGTTAAAGAACCATCTGTTTTGATGTACACAACTTAATATCTGTTGTACATGTCGAAAAATGTTCATAATTAAAGCAGTTGCTGCTTTTATGTACACAACTTAATATCTGTTGTACATGTTGAGAATTGTTCATAGTTAAATCAGTTGCTGCTATGATGTACACAACTTAATATCTGTTGTACATGTTGAGAATTGTTCATAGTTAAAGCAGTTGCTGCTTTGATTTACACAACTTAATATCTGTTGTACATGTCGAGAATTGTTCGTAGTTAAAGCAGTTGCTGCTTTGGTGTAGATAATTTAATATCTGTTGTACATGTCGAGAATTATTCATAGTTAAAGCAGTTGCTTCTTTGGTGTAGATAACTTAATATCTGTTGTACATGTCGAGAATTGTTCATAGTTAAAGCAGTTGCTGCTTTGGTGTAGATAATTTAATATCTGTTGTACGTGTCGAGAATTGTTCATAGTTAAAGCAGTTGCTGCTTTGATGTAGATAACTTGATATATGTTGTACACGTCGAGAATTGTTCATAGTTAAAGCAGTTGCTGCTTTGATGTAAATAACTTAATATATGTTGTACATGTTGAGAATTGTTCATAATTTTGATGTAGAATTTAATATTATGTGTTAAATTTACATAGATACTCCCGAACCTAATTCTGACCAAGATTTGAAGATACCAAGTTGTTCCAAAGAATTGAAACCTTATGTGGGTCAAATTTTTCCGGGATTGGAAGAAGCATTTCAATTTTATTCCAAGTACGCAACTGCTGGTGGCTTCATTGCTAGGAAGAGCACTGGACGCACTAGTCGTGGTATCGTTAAAAAAAAGTACATTGTCTGCGACAAAGAAGGTGAATATGAACTTAAGGGACAACAACAAAGAAGGGAGATAACAACAATTCTTTGTATGGCAAGACAGAAGATCTGATGGGCGATATGAAATCAAAGAATTTAATGAAGGACATAACCATTATTTGAACACACCTTCCACGATGATGCACCTTAAAAAGGCAAGGAAACTCACCATTTTGCACAAAAAGATGATCATTGACAACTCCATGGTGAACCAAGGCGCTGTTAAAACTTTCAAAATGTTCAAGCAGTTCGTAAAGGGTTATAAATATGTAGGTGCATCGAAGGTTGATTTTAAAAATTTTGGAAGAGATATAAAGAAGTTCATCAAGGACTCTGATGGACAGATGTTCATTGAGATCCTTATGAAAAAGAAATCCCTATGTGACTCTTTTTATTTCGACTTTGATGTTGATGATAAACAAAGGATCACTCGTTTATTTTGGGCTGACCCTATAATGATAAAGAACGACTACATGTTATTTGGTGATATGGTGTCTTTCGACACTACATATAACATGAATAAGTACAAGATGATCTTTGCTCCCTTCACGGGTATAGATCATCACAAGAAATGTGTCACATTTGCTGCTGGCCTTGTTGGGAGAGAGAGTGGTAAGAGCATTTCTTATTGCTACCTTTCTCATTTTTTGTGTTCTAAAGATAATACGTGATGCACATAAGGAGTTTTATTATACTGTCTTCTCAATTCATGATGCAGGTAACGGATTTGCTTGGTTGTTTAAAAACTTTATAAAGTCAATGGGAGGTACTTTTCCTTCCTTAATTATCACTGATCAAGATTTGAGAATCAAAGCTGGGGTGAATGAGGTTTTTGGAAGCCACACATTTCACAGATTGTGCATGTGGCACATCATGAAGAAGGTAGCAGATAAAGTGGGTTCTAAAATATGCACTGAAACAGATTTTTTAAGGATCTAAATGCTGTTGTTTGGGGTGAGGATGTAAACCCAACTCAGTTTGAACAAATGTGGCAGGATCTTATTACTAAGTACAATCTTGAAGATAATGAATGGCTTCAGAAGATATTTGAGATGCGAGAGAAGTGGACCAGCTTACCACCGTGACCTGTTTCTTTCAAGGTTGATGAGGACAACTTCAAGGTCTGAGTCTGAGAATAACTTCTTCAACAACTTCACGAATCCTCATCTGACACTTGTTGAGTTTTACATGAGGTTTGACAGTGCCATTGATGCCCAAAGGTGGGAGCAGTCCAAGTTGATTGCTGACTCTAAGAGCACTTCTGCTGCTTTGATAAGTCCATTTTCACTTGAAAAACATGCTTCTGAAATCTACACACGAACTGTCTTTTATGAGTTGCAGGAAGAGTTAATGGCATCCATATACAATTGTGGTGTTGATGAGATTATAAAGGAGGATGGTGTTGAACATATCTCTATACTGGACAACATCAAAAACAGGGTATATGTAGTTGACTATACCCCTGCAGAAGAGAAAATTGTCTGTGCCTGGAAGATGTTCGAGCAACGTGGACTGTTGTGTCGTCATGCTCTTTGGGTCCTGAAAGAAAGAGGTGCCAAGAGGATACCTAATTAATATCTAGTTTCTCGTTGGAACAAGTTTGCAACATCCAGGGAAATGTTTGATGCAAATGGTACACTTCTTTCTGATTGTCGGTCATCTGATGGAATAAAAACAAAGGTTGCAGAATTATGGTCTGAAATTTTTGATTATGTGACTGTGGTTGAGAACAAGGAAGAGAAGGTGGATGAACTCTTAGAAGTAGTGAGAGCATTCAAGGAGAAGGTTGTGGATGAAGGAACAAACCTGCGAAATGACAAGAGGTCTGAGATTGAGTTTTTGATGGGTGCCACTATTCCAACTGACATTAAGATCTTGCCTCCAAACCAGCCTAAAATTAAAGGCTCTGGAAGGCGACTAATTTTGTCTAAAGAAAAAGTCACGAAAGAACCTAAGAAGCCTCCTCGGAAGTGCAATGCTTGTGGAGAGATGGGATACCATGATTCAAGGAATTGTCCTAGCAAACTTTAATCATCATACATTCTCTTATTTTTACTTAATTTTAATATATTTTAAATATAATAAATTGTCCAGGGATACACTAAGCAAATTATACTTTTATCAAGTACAATTGATTTTCAATTGAAAATTATTCATATGAACATTTCTATTTGATTTTATGTACAACAATTCTACTTATTTTTTCTTTTGACATTGATAATTTACCATATATTGTATATGTGTGAAGTTTGTACATACTTATGTAGATAACTTACAACTTATTGTATATAACTCATACAACAGATATACATGGTTAAAACAGTGTCTGTTTTGATGTACATAAGTAGATATTTGTTGTACATGTCGATATTTTTACATAGTTAAAACAGTGCTTGTTTTGATGTACACAACTTGATATCTGTTGTACATGTCGATATTTTTACATATTTAAAGTAGTGTCTGTTTTGATGTACATAAGTTAACATCTGTTCAAATTTGTACATTATCAAAGCACTGTCTATTTTGATGTACATATGTTAATATCTGTTGTACACGTTCAAATTTGTACATTATCAAAGCACTGTCTATTTTGATGTACATAAGTTAATAACTGTTACACATGTTCAAAATTTATGCATAGTTATAACAGTGTACGTTTTGATGTACATAACATAATATCTGTTGCACATGTTCAAATTTGTACATTATCAAAGCACTGTCTATTTTAATGTACATAAGATAATATCTGTTGTACATGTTCAAAATTAGTAAATAATTAAAACTGTGTCTGTTTTGATGTACATAACTTGATATCTGTTGTACATATCGATATTTTTACATATTTAAAGTACTGTTTATTTTGATGTACATAAGTTAACATCTGTTGTACATATCGATATTTTTACATAGTTAAAACAGTGTCTGTTTTGACGTACATAAGTTTCTATGTGTTGAACATATTCAAAATTTGTACATAGTTAAAACAGTGTCTGTTTTGATGTACATAAGTAGATATCTGTTGTACATGTCGATATTTTTATATAGTTAAAACAATGCCTGTTTTGATGTACATAACTTGATATCTGTTGTACATGTCGATATATTTACATATTTAAAGTAGTGGCTGTTTTGATGTACATAAGTTAACATCTGTTCAAATTTACATTAACAAAGCACTGTCTATTTTGATGTACATAAGTTAATATCCGTTGTACATGTACAAATTTGTACATTATCAAAGCACTGTCTATTTTGATGTACATAAGTTAATAACTGTTGCACATGTTCAAAATTTATGCATAGTTATAACAGTGTACGTTTTGATGTACATAACATAATATCTGTTGCACATGTTCAAATTTGTACATTATCAAAGCACTGTCTATTTTAATGTACATAAGTTAATATCTGTTGTACATGTTCAAAATTAGTAAATAGTTAAAACTGTGTCTGTTTTGATGTACATAACTTGATATCTGTTGTACATGTCGATATTTTTACATATTTAAAGTACTGTTTGTTTTGATGTACTTAAGTTAACATCTGTTGTACATATCTATATTTTTACATAGTTAAAACAGTGTCTGTTTTGACGTACATAAGTTTCTATGTGTTGCACATATTCAAAATTTGTACATAGTCAAAACATTGTCTGTTTTGATGTACATAAGTTAATATGTCGATGTTTTTACATATTTAAAGCATTGTCTGTTTTGATGTGCATAAGTTAACATCCGTTGTACATGTTGATATTTTTACATAGTTAAAACAGTGTCTGTTTTGATGTACATAACTTGATATCTGTTGTTCATGTCGATATTTTTACATATTTAAAGTAGTGTCTGTTTTGATGTAAATAAGTTAACATCTGTTCAAATTTGTACATTATCAAAGCACTGTCTATTTTGATCTAGATAAGTTAATATCTGTTGTACATGTTCAAATTTGTACATTATCAAAGCACTGTCTGTTTTGATGTACATAAGCTAATATTTGTTGCACATGTTCAAAATTTATGCATAGTTATAACTGTGTATGTTTTGATGTACATAACATAATATCTGTTGCACATGTTCAAAATTTGTACATAGTTAAAACATTGTCCGTTTTGATGTACATAAGTTAATATGTTGATGTTTTTACATATTTAAAGCATTGTCTGTTTTGATGTACATAAGTTTATATCCGTTGTACAACTCGAAAATTTTACAAATTTAAAGCACTGTCTGTTTTAATGTACATAAATTTCTATGTGTTGCACATCTTCAAAATTTGTACATAGTTAAAACAGTGTCTGTTTTGATGTACATAAATTAATATCTGTTGTGTGTTGAAAATTTGTACAGTAATCAAAGCACTGCATGTTTGACACGTGCCAGATTTACTCGATTTGAAGAATAAATAAATGAGTAGTACAATAAATGAGGTAGTTTAATTTCACCTTTATCATCTACTTACTTTCATCTTATTCACATCATCTACTTATTTTCACATTCATCTCACTCAATTTATTTTTATTTCGTTAATTAAATTTACATTATGAAATTTTTATGCAAGGGGTGGTTGATAAATAATGAGGTTGAAGATAGATTAACAACTATAAACAACTCAAGGCAGCAGAAGATGCATGATCTCTTCTTCATTTTCAATCAGTATCATCAATTTGGCACATATGATAAACGATCTTCGTCAACAACCGAAGTTATGTGCAATGAAGATTGCATGTGGAAAATTTACGAAAAACTTTCATCTTACGTTGATAAGGCTAACACACCGATTGTCTGTAAAAGATGGGCGCAGATGTTCCTATTACACTCCGATGCACCTCGATGGATTGTGGATTACAATAGAAGCTTGACAACATTAATCTGTGATGGAATAAATATTTTACTTAGGGGTGGAATTATTGTTACAAAGAGATGCTGATGCTATCTGACAGATAATGTATGTAACACCCCTGATTTTATGAATAAAATTAATTTAAAATTTTGTTCGTATTTTTATTTTGTTTTCGATTTAACTCGTAATTCTTAAAATTATTATAAAATGAATTTATTGTTTAAACGTTTCAAACTCCTAAAAGTCTATTTGACTCGGAAACTCTTCTTATATTTAAAACATATTTTTTAATTCTGTTTCGATTTATTTTATACAATTAATTCAATTCTTATTGAAGGTCTATTTCGACGATTTAAATTCTAAATTTTAATTATTTATATTTAAGTTCGAATTTCTATTTTCGACTCGAAGTCCATTTATATTTAGCTTCGTCAAAACATTTATTACTTTTTCCTGAGAAATCAGTTTAATTCACTTTATCGAAAATTTATTATTTATCAGGAAATAGTATTTCCTCGTATAATTATTTGTTTATATGAACTTCGATTTCTTCTCGAATAATTTAATTACACTTTTTATTTGACGGCCCGATTATTTATTGATTTTAGGGTTATTTAACAACAATAATACCAACTATAGGGCGTCTTCCAAAAATAATATCAATTTTAATAAATCTGAGAATAATACGTATTATTAGATTAGTGAAACAAGAGTAGTATAGGTGACCGGTTACCTGTAAAATCCTTCCACCTTCCTTTTTTACATTTAATTTTATTTAACGGCAATAATACCAACTATAGAGCGTCTTGCGAAAATAATTCCAATTTTAATAAATCAGAGAATAATACGTATTTTTGGATTAGTTAAGTCAGAGTAGTATAGATGACTAAATACCGGTAGAACCCATTCACCTTCCTTTTTTCGCCTTTAATTCATTTTACATTAATTCACTCCTTTTCACTTACTCAGTGTACGGGGCATTAACCGTCATTCATGTCCTTCGTCTTTCTCTTCCTTCAAGTCTTCAACCTTACCAAATCTAGCTAATAACACAATCCTACACCAAAATCAACACGTTAATCTAAACGAAACGTATAGAAAAAAAATTGAAAAAGGA
Organism: Agrostemma githago; assembly: GCA_958450325.1. Taxonomy (NCBI): domain Eukaryota; kingdom Viridiplantae; phylum Streptophyta; class Magnoliopsida; order Caryophyllales; family Caryophyllaceae; genus Agrostemma; species Agrostemma githago. The sequence goes on along the minus strand of OY288246.1, from coordinate 62,596,516 downwards.
TGAAGGGTAATGGAGAGAGAGTATGAAGGAGAGAACTAAGGAGGAGTAGACCTGGCAAAACTGACCCGACCCGAATAAGCTAAACTGAACCCGACCCGACACCCGAATCGAAGACTTGATTTTGACCCATAATCCGAATTGACCCGAGCTAACTCGAAACTTACCCGACTATTATTAAAAAAAACTAGTCGATATCCCTAAAAAAGTTGAAAACAACAAACCCGAGAATGACTCGAACCCGAAAGTATCCGACCCGACCCAAAGTCAACCCGATTATTATAACCTGACAATGGCCCGACCCGAAGCTGACCCGACACAGTTCACCTGTTATCCAGGTCTAAGTAGGAGGATGGAGGATAAGTAACAGGTTAAATATTAATTAGGTGACCTAATGTAGCAGGTTATAAAGTCACTTATACTACTCTTGTTTAACTACTCCAATAATACGTATTATTCTCAGATTTATTGAAATTTGTATTATTTTTGGAAGACGCCCTATTGTTGGTATTATTGTCGTTAAATAACCCTTGATTTTATTAACTCAATTTAATTCGATTCGTGGGTGAGTCGACTTATCGTTACGGAATTCATCTCATATCCGATTCATTTAACTATCCGTATACTACGTATACTTATTGTCTCAGAATCCGTACACTTTCTTTGGTGAATGGAATTCAACCCACCTCTTTATTCCACCTCTACACTTAATACGTTTGATGAGGGTCGGCAGCCTGCTCCGGACCGCCTGCTAAGTAGGCTCTTAGAAGACTCTACCCAAGGAGCCCGGGAACCGACTTGGCAGACAATCAGAGCAAAGTCACTAAAAAGAACCCACTGGGGATTTCAGATGACCGCCTGCCCAGCAGGGCGACGCGGTCTGCTCAAGCTCAGCCTTCACAACCCCTACCCGCCTGCCCTCTGGGGAAATCTCCGCAGGCAGGGCAGGGATCACCAACGAACCTCCTCGTCATTTCGCCTAAGGTAAATGAGAATGGGTGGATGAGGAGAAGCCACTTGTCACCTCCTCATCCACCCATCCTCCTTCTACTTCCCTCTCTTGTGGGAAGGTATAAATACTCTCCCATTTCCCATAAGAAGGGGGTTGGATTTTCTCTCTTTAGAACTCTTACTCTAAAAACGCCACCTAGTTCCTCACGAGCTAGGTTCTTTAAGGCATTCACGGACTGACTTAGGCATCGGAGAGAGTTTCCTCGGACAACCTCCGAGGCCCTGTGCGTTCTGTGTGCAGGGAGCCAGCCCATTCCGCCGGGAAGGTCCGACCAGCAGAGTAGGAGGAAGGAGAGCTTGGCAAGACTGACCGATTGATTAATTTAAAGCAACACCGAACAGTACGAGCCCGAATTCCGAATCGGGTTAATTGATTCCAATACCGGAACAACGTTCATCCCCTCTTTCTTTTTTTTGTTGCCTTCACCGCTTCAAGTACATCACCTTCCCTGTTCCACCGTTTCCTTTCGTTTTCCAATTTATTTTCCTCCCTTCATCTGCTGCCTTCATTATCTTCTCTATCCACCGTCTTCTTCACCCTTTTCGAAGGAAATCGGTCATCCTGCTGCTACTCATCCCTTTGCTTGATGCTGCTGCTGCGTTCTGTTTATGCTGCTGCTGCGTTCTGTTTATGCTGTTGTACCAGTGTTACTGCTGCAGTTGCGTTTGTCTCTCCGACCTAGCCACCTGCCTTTGTCCTTTACGTTGCCTGATTCGGTGAGCGATCTGTTCCCCTCCTCTTCTTCTTCTTCTTGTTATTCGTTTTGGCTGCTACTCATTGCTGTCATGTTGTACGCTGCTCTCTGCTGTGCGTGTGTCCTCTTCTCCTTCTTTTTTTTCGGTTGCTGTTCCGCCTTTTGTTCACGCTTCTGTTTTGCTGCTGTTCGTCCTTGTGCGTGATCACTATTGCTAGTGATGTTGTTATGCGTTAATACTTCTACTGTTGTTGTTTGTTTCTTCTTCTTCTTCTTCTTCTTCTCCTTCTCTTTTCATCCTCTTTTGCTGCTGTTCTGTCACGTTTGGTTGTCCTACTGTTTTGTGCGTTGTGGATACTGTAACGGCCCTAAATTTTCGCGACCAAAATAGAAGAATAAAATAGGAAAATTTAAAGTCGTTACTCCGCATTTACCTCACAAGGCCAAATGCAAGGCAAAAATATAGTATATGAATTAAAAAGAAATGTAAATCCGATAAATAATGAAAACGTTGCAGCGGAAGACTTAAGTCCCACAAAATTCAAAACGGTTTAAAACAACTTCAAACCAAAATTCAACATAAATATAAATAGTTTGGAGGTAAACATTAAATAATAAAATTCAACCATACTCATAAATGTGACCAAACCCAAACTCATAAATGTGTGACAGCATTACCAACCATGAACGACACCTCCTGCCGTATATATGTTAAACTTCCTGCAAAGTGCAAACCCAACTAGAATACACCATGTACGTATTATTACTATTCCCTCCTCCAATTCCAACCCATAACACACGATTTAATATCTCACAATCTTTAATCTTTAATCTATAAACATCCGACACACCCACATTCCGACAATGACAGCAAGAAAATAGCGAGAACACGATTTCTAGAAAATAAGGGTCGATGTTTAAGATATTTAGACTTGAAATACTCTTGTCCCAAAATTATAAGAAATAAAGAGATTAGTAGATTAAAATACTTACGATCTTGATGAAGACGGTGTATAAACATGTTGGTGTAAGTAAGAATCAAGAACCGATTATCGACGACGATCGAAAAGTTGAAAACAGAGGGAGGAGGAAGGGTGGAATAGTTTTGCCAGTGATAAAGAAAGGAGTAATCAAGAAATTGGGGGTTTTGAAAGGGAGCAGGACACGGTGAAGGGTTTTGGGGTTTTGCCAGTGATTATTTATTTATTTATTTATTTATTCTTTGTGTTTGGGTCCAACTCCGAGACAAAACGAAGATGGTTTTCAAATAACCTTAAACTTTTAAAATAGTCCAAAATCGATAGAATTTATAAATCCAACATAAATAACTTTCCAACTTAAAACGCGATTTAAATAAAAATAGAGAAAAAAATATCTTTCTATTGACTCGGAAAATAACGGGGTGTTACAGACTTCCCACATTCCGACAATGACAGCAAGAAAATAGCGAGAACACGATTTCTAGAAAATAAGGGTCGATGTTTAAGATATTTAGACTTGAAATACTCTTGTCCCAAAATTATACTCCCTCCGTCCCTAAAAGATTGTCCTATTTCCCTATTATATGTGAGGAGTATTTTAATGAAACGGGACAATCTCAGTGGGACGGAGGTAGTAAGAAATAAAGAGATTAGTAGATTAAAATACTTACGATCTTGATGAAGACGGTGTATAAACATGTTGGTGTAAGTAAGAATCAAGAACCGATTATCCACGACGATCGAAAAGTTGAAAACAGAGGGAGGAGGAAGGGTGGAATAGTTTTGCCAGTGATAAAGAAAGGAGTAATCAAGAAATTGGGGTTTTGAAAGGGAGCAGGACACGGTGAAGGGTTTTGGGGTTTTGCCAGTGATTATTATATATTTATTTATTCTTTGTGTTTGGGTCCAACTCCGAGACAAAACGAAGACGGTTTTCAAATAACGTTAAACTTTTAAAATAGTCCAAAATCGATAGAATTTATAAATCCAACATAAATAACTTTCCAACTTAAAACGCGATTTAAATAAAATAGAGAAAAAAATATCTTTCTATTGACTCGGAAAATAACGGGGTGTTACAGATGCTGTCGAGATGTCGGGTTGAAGTTCGTTCTCTTCTTTCTTTGTTTACCCTGATGTCCCCGCTTTTGTTTGAAGCGGTTGGTGCTGTTTCGTGGTTTGTTGCTGTTGTTGCCGTCTATTGCTGCTTTTATTCCCGTTTTTATCTTGTTTCGAGACCTGTCTTTTGTTCCTCTACTCTTAGAGTCTCGTTTCCCTCTTGCTGATGCTACGATTGCTGTTTCCTCGTATTCTTTTTTTTTTTGCCGTTGGCTGTTCGGTCTGCTTGCACCTGCTGCTTTGTCTCCTACTGTTCGTTGTACGTGTGTGCATCGTAGTTCTACTCGTGCCTAATGCGTTTTACTGCTGTTCTTCTCCGTCATTTGTTATTCCCGTTTGTTGCTGCTTTCCATTCTATGATCGTCGACCGCTGTTCTATTATGCTTGTCGTGTCGACTTGATTAAGTTCACATTTCAAACTTATGTTTGTCACATAATTCCCTTCTTCCGTCGTATGACGATTAATTTTAACTCTTTGTTTCACCTCGTCTCATTCTTTAACTTTGTCTTCTCGATCGTCGTGGTGAATCGGGTTCAGAAGACTATCGGTTCAACAATTTGGAGTTTAAAGACGTTACTATTGAAGGTTTAGAGCTTGGACAGACGGACTGAAGCGGCTAGTACTTTGACGTATTCAACTCAAGGTAACTTTAGGACGTTACTCGATTTTATATTGTATGTTTGAGTAGTAGTAGGTAGTAAATATTTTAACTTCGGGTTTTCTAATTTTTAGCTATTTATTATTTTGCTAATAATATTAATTTTTAAAATCGTATATCTTATTATATTTTACATTTCGATATCGTTTTATAAATCGTTAGTAATTTAATTATGTACGATCGTTATAGTATTTTGTTGGTTATCGTGACACTAGTAACTAAATAAAAATGACTTCATATTTTCTTCCGATTCCGTTAAATTATAATTTTAACTCAAAATCGTATTTCTATATTATAATCAAGGTTTGTATACTTGTTTAATAAATTAATTGTCGTTTTACGATTTATACTAATAAATGAGAAAATAGTCGATTTTGTTTTAAATATATTTTTAGTCGAGACTATTTTCACTAATAATTTCCTATTTGTTTCCGATTGACTATTTTTATTAAAATTTGTATTATTTATAAATCAAAGCTATTTCTAAAAAATAATTTGAAACCTTTATATAATTTATTTCATTTATAAAACTCGTTGACTCAATTAATTTTGATATCATTTTTATTAAAATATCTTTTTTCTAAGATTTATTGTTTTAACTCGATTTCCTAAATTATTTATAAAATACTATATAATGACTTATTATATGTTATTTATATTTTTAGTAATGAATTTACAAATATAATAAAGTTACGATAACGACGATAATAATAAAATGTTAATTTCGTTAGAAATGCTATTTTTATACCTTTCACCTATTTTAATAACTTACGTATTTTCTATAACAATATTTCTATTTTAAGTAAATTTCTAAAATTAGTAAGTTTCTATTTATAGAAAGTTTTCCCATTTATATAAATGTTTATTCCTTTTATCCTCATATTATCTATATTGATTATATTTATCTTTTGACTATCGATAATGACTGTTTTGGAGTTATGGAATAAAGTCAAGTGTGGGGTTAGAGTAATAATCTGGGGTGTACGTTTTTGCCATCAGCTATAAAGCCGGTGTGCCCATTTGGGGCACATTTGGTCGTTGAACTGAGCATGGTTTGTGTTCAGGAGAGTGTGCATTGTGCCCTTAAACTTAGATATCGCATCGTGTAAGTCGCGTCGGGTTGAACTGGACATGGTTTGTGTCCAGGAGGGGTGTATACTACTTAAACCAGGACCTCGCTGCACGCAGTCTTGTTATAGTTGAGTTGCCTAGTTAGAGACTGGATTCTGTTATGAGTTAAGTCTACAGTTCTCGAAGCTAGTTTCCAGTATTGTCCTAGTGAAAGTCTAGCCTTGTGCACACTGATCGAATTTCCATAACGCCGGTTTTGAATATGATTATTATTGTCGATTGGTTTGATTTGCAGGTTGGCAAATGTTTAAGTTTTCTCCGAAAACTTATTTTTATTATATCGTTTTAATGTTTTCTCTTTTTAAATATTTTGATATAATAGTACTATTATTTTTCCATATGATATAATTTGGCTGGGAGAACGTCCGAGTTACTCCCCATTCACGTGGCTGTTATGTTTATAACATGACAGGTATTTGCTGCTGGGTTTTGGGTGTGAGCTAGCGAATAGCGTGGATCCTACTCTTTCTTCATTCTTGTAATTTTTGGATTTGTATAAACCCGTTTGGATATTTTCTTTTTAGCCCTTTTGTAAAAAGAGGTCTTTGTATTGACTTACCGTTTCTTTTAATAAGATATAGTTTGTCATTGTCTTTTAATCCCAACTCTACAGTGTTTCCGCCACTGTATTGCGATAGATTTTCTAGGGGATTACAGTTGGTATCAGAGCATTGTTGCTCCCGACGCTTACACCTGATTCTAGGAAAAATACCAGTAAACGATTTGAACATTAAAGGAATATTAGTGAGAGATGGGTAGAAACCAAAATAAGGATTTAACTGTTAGGTTTATATGTTCTTGTAACTCAATGATTAACATTGAATATTTGTTTCTTTTGTCTGAAAGAAGATATTAGTATGATGCTGCTCCTGATCGGGACAAGACCTGCTTAGAACTCTCAATTTCTGTTGATTCGGGTGGACAACTTTGTGCTACAAGGAAGACACAATGGTGACCTTTCAGCTCAGATTTAGTTTGCTCAAGCTACAGATGATCAAGAGCAGATTCCTGTTCCATGATGTTGGAGTAGATCCAGATGGAGCGACCTAAGACTTGTGTGCTCGTTCGTCTACAAGAAGATGAAGTAATCCTTTTAGTTCCCTCGTGAACCTTAGAGGTCCGAACTTTTCCTTCTCGTTTTAGGTCTTTATCATCTGGGATCATTGATTCTTTTTCCTTCATCTATTTCTTCCAATTCTTCTCTTATATATATTCTCATCTTCATCGCTCTTAGTGAATCCTTGTTCTATTCTCCCATTCTACCATCTTTTTCTTGAGATTCTTTGGTTAGACCGGATTCTATCTTAGTGATCTGAACTCTGTGTTATAGATGTTCGAGGTTTAGTAAATCCTGTGACCTATGGTTTGAGGATTGTGAATTATACCTTATTATCTATCATAGTAAGAAATTTTTGAGGATTGATTTGAATGGTATTATTTAGATTAATGGAATTAGGTTGATACTTTAGACACTGAACCTTGGGTTATAGGTTAATTTAATTATTTTGGAGAACTTAGAGTTGAATCTATTTTGGAGTGGTAATAATATATCTTATGTGATGGAGACCTAGTACCCAACCTAGAACCAAACTTAGTGTAACTAATAATATTGCTTTGGGATTCTTACCTAATGCTTATTTGATGGATGCACCGCGAATCTTTGAGATCTTAGAGTATTACTTAAAGGGTTAGCCTGAGTATTGTGGTACCCTTAAAGGTTTTTCAATAATGTCATTAGAAATTTTGGTTGACATAGATTCCCCGCGTTTCTTAAGGATTAGATTGTTAATTGTTGTTTAAGGTGGTAACCTTTGAATTTTGGAGTTTGGTGATCTAAATTGGGATAGGTTGTTGTAACTTTGAGGAATAAAAATATCTCGCACAATCATAATTTGGACTAATTGTGTTGTTTCAAGGAATACTATAATACAAACCCTCTTATTGGAACTTTCAGTTTAGAACCTTAGACCAACGAGATTGTGGCTTCGTTGATTTAATAAATATTTTGGTGGTTTCGCTGATACAATATGAAATTTGGTGGAATTTTTAGAAACCTTAGCCCAATGACATGTTTGAAGATGTGAGTGTTTGCGCCATTACCTATAGGTTTGAGCGTGTTCAAGGATTTATTGTACTTTTCCCAACTCCTGTACTTGTGGCATTAAATATGTTGATGATCATTTTTGAGGATTTCGTACCCGAGCCTTGTTAAATGGGTGGATCTTGTCTAGTGTTCCTTACTCGAGAAATTTGGAGTATACCTCGAGTTCAGACCTTGAACTTTGAATTTATGAGCCTTAACGATTACGAGTTTGGGTATGTTTGTTAACCGTTGGGATCTTAATTATGGAATTGATTCTAAAACATTTGTGGATTAGTATCGTGTCGATTGAACGATTGGTTAATCACGTAAGACATTTTTGGAGATTGTGACTAAGTTTTACCACCTAGCAAATAATATTGGACTTAACGTATTTGATGGAAATTAGGAACTCGTGTTGTGGGAGTCGTACCGGGAATCTCGAGATGGTTAACTTCTTCTGTAATTTCTTGAGAGCTCTGTTTGACTCTCAATTTCGTTCCTCCCCTTAACTTTTCTTATCCGGCTACTTCTTCTTCTTATGCCAATCCCTTTGACGTCTTTATTGGGTATTTATGTTTCGATTTGTCGTTGACCATGACTCTATTTATCCATTTATTATTATTATTATTATTATTATTATTATTTTTTTCTTCCCCCCCCCCCCTCAAACTTGTGTTACGAAAAGTTTGACTAATCTACAAATTTTGATTTTCATGAAATTTTAACATTTTTTTATTTAAAAATTTCAAAACTTTGTATTTCGTTTTTGTTTTATTTTGGTCATGTTTCAAAAGGGTCTTAATACTTTATTTAAAAGTATTTCGAAATAGTTTAAAATCTTAATTTTGATTTTCAAGTGATCGAGATTTTATGAAAACCTTCTTAATTGCAAATATTTTGATTTCTATGAGACTATTAGTTAAAACAGTTCTAAATTTTCGAAAAACCTCGTATATCTAAATTTTTGTTTTATCGTCGATAAACTTTAAATCCGTTATTAGAAAAATTTGATGACTGGTTCGATTTTTATTTACAAACTACAAAATGTGATTTCTCAAATTTTCTTTGGTTTTAAAACAAAATATTGTCGAATTTATTAATCAAGACGTTTTACGGTTGCTTTGAAAATATTTGGGTACTCTTCCCCTCGAGGACGTTTACAAATATTGTTAATTGTCCTTATTTTATCGAATAATATTCGATTAAAGATTTTATTAATTAAATGATTTTTAACCTAGGGTAACTGAGCCCTACTCATCTTGAAATAAATTTTGTCTTTGATTTCGATTTCATATCACGCTTGAAGTTGTAAAATCTTTTAAAAATTGAGATTGTGATGCGAGTTAAGCAATCTCCTTTTTGTTCAATCGTTATAACCTTGTTTTCCACCCTATTCTTATGTTTTTGTTAGTTTCGAGGGCGAAACTTCTTTTCAGTGGAGAAGATTGTAACACCCCTGATTTTATGAATAAAATTAATTTAAAATTTTGTTCGTATTTTTATTTTGTTTTCGATTTAACTCGTAATTCTTAAAATTATTATAAAATGAATTTATTGTTTAAACGTTTCAAACTCCTAAAATTCTATTTGACTCGGAAACTCTTCTTATATTTAAAACATATTTTTTAATTCTGTTTCGATTTATTTTATACAATTAATTTAATTCTTATTAAAAGTCTATTTCGACGATTTAAATTCTAAATTTTAATTATTTATATTTAAGTTTGAATTTCTATTTTCGACCCGAAGTCCATTTATATTTAGCTTCGTCAAAACATTTATTACTTTTTCCCGAGAAATCAGTCTAATTCACTTTATCGAAAATTTATTATTTATCAGGAAATAGTATTTCCTCGTCTAATTATTTGTTTATATGAACTTCGATTTCTTCTCGAATAATTTAATTACACTTTTTATTTGACGGCCCGATTATTTATTGATTTTATTAACTCAATTTAATTCGATTCGTGGGTGAGTCGACTTATCGTTACGGAATTCGTCTCATATCCGATTCATTTAATTATCCGTATACTACGTATACTTATTGTCTCAGAATCCGTACACTTTCTTTGGTGAATGGAATTCAACCCACCTCTTTATTCCACCTCTACACTTAATACGTTCATCCCCTCTTTCTTTTTTTTGTTGCCTTCACCGCTTTAAGTACATCACCTTCCCTGTTCCACCGTTTCCTTTCGTTTTCCAATTGATTTTCCTCCCTTCATCTGCTGCCTTCACTATCTTCTCTATCCACCGTCTTCTTCACCCTTTTCGAAGGAAATCAGTCATCCTGCTGCTACTCATCCCTTCGCTTGATGCTACTGCTGCGTTCTGTTTATGCTGCTGTACCAGTGTTACTGCTGCAGTTGCGTTTGTCTCTCCGACCTAGCCACCTGCCTTCGTCCTTTTCGTTGTCTGTTCTCCTCCTCCTCTTCTTCTTGTTGTTATTCGTTTTGGCTGCTACTCATTGCTGTCGTGTTGTAAGCTGCTCTCTGCTGTGCGTGTGTCCTCTTCTCCTTCTTTTTTTTTTCGGTTGCTGTTCCGCCTTTTGTTCACGCTTCTGTTTGTCCTTGTGCGTGATCACTATTGCTAGTGATGTTGTTATGCGTTAATACTTCTACTGTTGTTGTTTGTTTCTTTTTCTTCTTCTTCTTCTTCTTCTTCTTCTTCTTCTCTTTTCATCGTCTTTTGCTGTTGTATAGTTTGTCAGTGTGTTTTAATCCCAACTCTACAGTGTTTCCGCCACTGTATTGCGATAGATTTTCTAGGGGATTACAATGTACATGCAAAAACATTATTGCACAATTATCATTTCGAAACTATAGATTGTAAGGAAAATAAACACTTGGAAACAATCGAGTGTGCTAAAGAAGAAACTAAAGTGATCTATATAAACTGAAATTAATTACATTAGAAGAGTGGAAAGAGTTGGATGAAATATGTAAAATGTTGCGCAGTGGAAATGAATTTTTAATGGAAATGAAATTTTAATTCTGATAGATATTAATTACCTTAATTGTTTTATTAATTTGTATGTTTTGTTATACATAAGTTACTTTGTACTGAACATAAGGCATGCATATAAGTTGATAAACGGGTGTACATAAGTTACTTTATGAATAAACAGGAGTTCCTACCACAACCATAAGTAGATATTACTAAAGTCGCAATACAAACAGTATGAATGAAAATCGCAAAACATACAAATGGTTGGCTAATTAATCACTCGATAGAATAGATCATTCAATCATGAAAATTTCTTCTTGGCTATAGAGCATTTTACTTAATCTACATAGTTTTAAATAATCTTTTAATGAAACATGTGATCTGTAATCTTCCTCTTCCGTAGATTCAATAATCTTCAAATGTTCATTTTCTTCAGATCCAAGTTGAAAGATGCACAATAATCGTCTAGCATGCATATTGTTCGTCAAATAACATCTACATCTCTTGGAAACTTCAATTCCATCCCTACGAACAGTAGTCATTCCTTTAATATGAGTTGTTCCCAATATTCTATTATAATCTATATTCCATCTAGGTGCATCGGACCATAATAGAAACATTTGGGACCACCTCTTGCAAACAATAGCCATGTTCGCTTTGTCATAATCAGAGGGAAGCTTTTGAAAGTTTTTTTTCCATAAAATCTTCATTGCACATTACTTTAATTGTAGATGAAAATTGTCTTCCGTATATTTCAACTTCATGATGATGATTATAAATGAAAGATAGATGATCAATCTTCTGTTCCTTGCTCTTATTAATGGTTGTTACTCTATCTTCAATTTCATTATTCTTCGCCCATCTCTTGTACAATATTTTCATGGTGTTATTAATGAAGTGAAGTGAAAATGGTGAAATAGAAGGGTGTTATTAGTATACCCTTTTAAACAAGTAATTGAACCTAAGAGTCAAAGATACATATATACTGACTTTGAATATAAAGTAATGTAATAGTTAATTAAATAAATTTTGAGTCCGTATTAACTGCTTATACCTACCCTAGTAATACCTTCCCCACCTTGACCTTATGATGTCTTTAGATGGAATATGAATAGGTGAAATTTAAATATATACATTACGTAGTGAAAATATGTACATCAAGAATTATAAACGTAATTCAACCCACAGTAATATGTCCTTGAATGATTATGTACATCTGGTATTTACATATGTACTTTAAATATTGACCTATATACAGTATACCTACCCTAAACCATTTTCCTTATTCAAGGTCCGTAATCCCGCAAGAAACTGAACCCTAAGAGGGTATCGGTGAACCCTGTCGTGGATGTGATTCAAAGATGGGGTACTGCGTAAGACGGAACAAAAAAGGGTTTAGGGTTGGATTAGGCGTGCCCGCTTTGCGGCTCCACCTAATCCAACCCTAAACCCTTTTCCTTATTCAAGGTCAGTAATCCCGCAAGAAACTGAACCCTAAGAGGGTATTGGTGAACCCTGTCGTGGATGTGATTCAAAGATGGGGTACTACATAAGACGGGACGGAAAAGGGTTTAGGGTTGGATTAGGCGTACCCGCTTCGCGGCTCCGCCTAATCCAACCCTAAACCCTTTTCCTTATTCGAGGTCAGTAATCCCGCAAGAAACTGAACCCTAAGAGGGTATTGGTGAACCCTGTCGTGGATGTGATTCAAAGATGGAGTACTGCATAAGACGGGACGTAGCTATAAAACGGACAAGAAATTATCTTATATTCAAAGTCAGTATATGTGCAGCTTTGCAGTATAGGTCAATATATAGAGTACATATATAAATAACAGATGTACATAATCATTCAAAAACATCAAATACAACCCTAAATCCTTTTTCGTCCCGTCTTATGCAGTACTCCATCTTTGAATCACATCCACGACAGGGTTCACCAATACCCTCTTAGGGTTCAGTTTCTTGCGGGATTACTGACCAAGCTTGGTTTTTGACGCACGAAGATACATTACTTTACCAGCCCAAGCTTATACCTACCCCAGTTATACACCTAGACCTTTTTTATGTCTTTAGATGATTATGTACATCTGGTTTTATATATACACTCTACATATTGACTTATATATACATTATAGCTACACAATATATTAAATTTGTATAGATGGCTTATCTACAACTAATATAGAAATATGTACACTGTTGTCCTCAGTTGTATTATGTACAGTTCTTCTTTAAATATGTACATCACCTAGGAACTATATTCTGTACTTTCTATTTTTCAAGTAAAAATATGATAAACTCCGTACATAATTAATAATATAGTGTATATAACTTATGATTTAACATGGATAACTAGTTGAAATATGAACATCTAATATAGAATTATGTATAATAATGTCCTTAGATTGATTATGTACAAGTGATATTTACATATATACATTATATCAAGAATTATTAATATAATTCAGCCAACGGTAATATGTCCTTGAACGATTATGTACATTTGTTATCTATATACGGAGTATATACTTTACATATATACAATTGATTCAAAATGATTCAACCACTGTAAGATACAATATATAGTGAAGATACAGTATACAATGTACTTGGACAACTTTGTTATTATAGGAAATGATGCTTTTTACGCGTGGAGCATTTAAGAAAATACATTCCCCAGTTATACAAAGAAATGACATACCTTCCCTAGAAAATACCTTCCCCAGTAAAAATTAATGACAGTATAATTATAATGTGTGGAGCATTTCAAATTAATGACAGTTTTCGCATTGACAGTATAAAAACACATCCTCACACACGCAAACACCTACTCCCACATCTATAATCCTTCCGTCTATGCGTTAAAAAGTATTTATTATTTAATTTAATGAGAAATAAAGATGTTCATGGAGTTATTTCATCACGCACTATTCAAAAAAAATCTTTAGTTGATTCGTCTTTAGTATCTCAGATGAATTGGTGCAAGTTCAAGTTTTGTGTTGATCTGTTATCAACACAAGGGTATGTGATACCGTTATAGTCCCTTGAATGGTACAAAGTCGTGAGGGTATAACGTGTCGAATATACCCGGATTGAGTTCCTAGGATACTTCCTTTATCGAGGGAATGCAACTGAAATAAACAAATATTTTGACGGGCCTATAATGATTTTTGTTTTCATCTAAGGATGAAACATAGAGTCAATAGCTGCTGTCGATAAGAAAAGGTCTGAAATTGAAGAAAGCGAAAGAGAGTTTCTTGCTAAAACAGCTGAGATTAAAACAGCCGTGAGGGTATAATGATTTTTGTTTTCATCTATCTTCAAAGGATGAAGTATAGAAATAGTGATCCCGTTCGTGCGTTCCCAACTATGTCGTATTGGACATAAGAGACAATGACAAAGAGGATAAAGGAGGAAGCTAAACTCTCTGGAACATTTGGGAAGGGTTATGCGTGTAGACAACCAAATTAGGACCTGGTGGCTGCAGAAATGCCCAGCAAACACCCGATGATGATAGGACTGCAACGCGACGCGGGTTCGCGATGTTTTAGATAGTTTTTTTATAGATTGAAAAAAAATTAAACTAACAAGATGGCAGCCTTAGTCGTGTCGTTACGGTCGCATAGACAGTAATTAGAGTCAATTCTGACACCGGGACCCCGAGTCGGTCCCGAAACCCGAACCGAGTCAGCACCGCGCCAAGCGAACCTCGAGATGCACACCCGAGGCGCACTAATGATCACGGTGCTAGGTCAAGCCGCGGGAAACCATAACACCCAAGAAATGTATTATACACCCGTCTCACGGTTTTGGAAAGTATCAAAACCGTATCCTCAAAATCCCAACAGACCCGCCCTACGCGCCCTGGTTTCCCCACGCCTTAGCCCAGGCGCCTGAGTTCTGGTGCGCCCCAGCTCAGGCGTACATATGGGCGACGAGGGGCGAAAACACCTATAAATACCCCCCTTTACGCCCTCATTTCGAGACCTCATTCCTCTCTTCTCCCTCTAAACTCTCGTTAAGGGCTCGCACTCCGACCCCCAAGGAAAATGATCCACTCGATCGTAGTTCCGATAAAAGCGACATCGACGCTACTCCTCACCTTCGAGCACCCCACTCGATACCAAAGGTGCCTGTGATCGACTAGCTCAAAACTAGCAGCGAAGCTCTGCCGGATTAGCCGCAGAACTAGTCCTCAATAACAAAGCTCTGCCGGAATAGCCGCAGGAGAGGTAAACGGTAACGGAGCTTTGCCAGAGTCACTGGTCAAGCTAGGAGGATCCGCCTGTTGAAACCAAGTTGTCACTACGTCAGTAGGTTGTCATCTAAACAAAACTTTCCATATTTGCACTTTTCCTAATTATGCACTACGATAACTTTAGATGTGGACACTAGGTCCACAAGCATCTACTAAAACACGTAAACGTCCCAACTTCAATCACAAGTACTAAAACACACTAAATAGACCCGAGTAATTCCGAGATCCGTTCTCAATTGTCTATGCATCATGTCCCGTTTAGTGTACAATTCGTGGGTGCAATTCCTCACAACGTGATTTACTTACATTCGCATTTACAGTTTTTCGTATCATTTATTGCTTTTATGACCTTATAATCGCATGCTAAATCACCAAACGCGGAATTCAAAACGTAAAACAACTAAAACTGAACAAAGTGATGGTCGGGTTCCGTATTAGTCCGGGTGCTCGCCTTGTTAGGTTCGACGCATCTCTATTAATACCGAACCAACGCATCTTAAGCAGAATACCAGGTAAGTTATATCAAGAGAACGACTAATATCCGTATTATCGCGTTAAAACGGACTTGCTAATACCTATAATATTAGTACTCTTTACTCTCCTACGTGCATCTTTTCATGGCCTGTCTGTCACGTGAAATCGCATGTAAAGAATGTAAATACAACTATTTTGACGACAATACTTACTTGTACTTAAACAACCGACATAGCAAAAGGTATAGGGTGAAAACAACGGATGTTACAGTATTTCCGCCACAACAAAAGAACTAGGTTATCAGCCCACCGATTGATCAGTAGAGGCCGCTATAGTGCGGGCGGGATTGGGTGTTGACATCTATCAGATGTTGGCTTCCCAATACGTACCCTCACTCGTTACTCAGAATCGACGGTTTTGGGATGTCCGAAACCATTTGAGCCGGCAAGGGATCAAAGTTGACTTGAACGGTTTCCGAGTCTCCACAATTGACTCGGTGACGACTCCACAAATCGGCAACAACTTCAGTTCACTAAAAGATCGCCTTACCAAACAAATCGGCCTTTACACATTTACAACCACGACTCGATCGATTCCCAAATGGAAACACGGGTGCCCCCACCCGTCTAGTATAAGTCTGGATCGTCATCCAAATCGAGGTCTGACACTTCGCCCCGTACGCGAGATCGGACCGGCCCCCGACTAGGAGGGGGCCGCATGGGTAGCCGCCACCACACGTTGAAAAACCAGGTCGGTCCCGTGCGGGGCGCCGGGCGGTGCGGAAGGACTTCCACAGTTTGGCGACTCCGCTGGGGATTTGGAAACAAGTTTCCAGTGGTGGTGTAACTTGAAGGAGGTCGGTGAAGCTCATCGCTTAGTTCCCAGTTGTGGTCACCACAGGTTTTGGCCCTAAAAAGCCCATCCGAACTGATATCAGGACCAATCGACCTCTTCGCGGTAAGATCTTTAGGGACACGCGGAGAGATCCTCGGTTGACGCTCTGGCCGCCTAACGCGTAACCCGTGGGATTGATAAGCGGATAGTTCCGAACGGACGGTATGACACTCGTCTCCCCAGATAATTGTCAATGCCTAAGTAAAGTCTATTCGTGGGCGGTAGCCTACCCTAACCTACCCGTGTCTGCATCCTGCATGAGTGTACGCATTCCTAGTTATGTGTAGCGTGTTTGCAAACAACCCAAATAAAACACTAAACATCCGGATTCAACCACGCCAACATACTCAACCGCACCCAATTTCGTTTTCGAAAAATACCTCATCTTTTCAAAACGACCGTTTAAACACCTGTTGTCCGGACAAATCATGATTTATAAAATGGGAAAAACATTTTTTTTTAGATGTCGTCATCATGGCAAATTTCACACTCACCATTTTCGAAAAAAATTATATTTTCAATGCCATCACCTTGGCCAAATTAAAACCCGTCAACAACAAATACAGTTAGTACATCCAAGACTCCCGATCAATGGAATCAAGGTACACCAAACGGTTACAATTTTTTATATTCAAAAAATGTCTTTACACACATACCGTTAATACAACCGAAGCTTCAATTAATGAAGTCTAGGAATCCAAAACGGTTACATTCTCGAAACACTTTTCACAATACATCACTCTCCACCGTCAAATGCCAATTAATGCAACCGACGAACGTGGGCCACTAATTTTAAAAGAGCTTTTTGTAAAAGCACTATTCATCACCTAAGTTCTTTAATAAAGATTTAGTCACACTTTTAGAACACCGTCATTGAACTTCACGCTCTACCACGAGTATCACGAACACCACAAGTATCTAACTAGCTAATTAATAGTAGTCTCAATAGAAGCATCACGCAATCATTTTCAAAAAAACTGGTTTCCCTAAAGAACATTGTTCCTTTCAAAGAAAATACCTTCATACTTTTGCTATCGCCGGATTCCCAATGCACGCACATAGCAACGCATTCTTCACATCGCCAACGATGTCACCACACCATCGTCACCCTAGTTTTGGAAAATCACTTTTCAAAAAAGAAGACTTTCCTCTGCGAGTATCGGTCGTTTTCAAAAAAAATCAAAGTTCTTTGATCCTGAGCCGGGATCGCGATCAACCTTTTACGTCGTACAATCGTGTGATTAACTGTCTGTGCTAGTTACTAGGATCACCTTTAGTCGAGGTCTCACATTTCGGGTCGTCTCATTTCGAGAAGTCATCTTTAAACTTCACCTCCGAGGTTTGTGTCAAATCGTCTCGTTACAGAGACCTAAGATTCATTAGGCGTTTCGCCAAATACACCAAGAGTCTAAAGCACCTGAGTCCCCAAGCCACTGACTGCACACACACGCAAATCAAGGGCCTCATTTCCGTGTCGCTCGATCACGAGCATTCCGCGAGTCTTTAAGTCCTTCGGTGGATCTGATCTGACCTTTTGATCCTTTCCCACAGAATCACTCCCCAACATGTCGATAGATCCGAACACCATCGAAAGAATCCAAAACGATGTCGGTACCCTAACCAAATTAGTTCGCAACATCCATTCTTCGATAAACCGTCTGCCTTCCTCTATCCGTCACATCGATAGCTGCCGCCTCGATTTCTTTGAGATTAGGGATACAGAAAGTGAAATGAACACCAATCCGAGCAATCACCACGCCTAAGAGCCTACCCAGGATAGAGTATCCCAACGCTCCACCCAATCGAAATTTACCAAAATCCATACGGAAAGAACACCAATACCTTATAGGACCACATCCAACAAAGTAGGAAGATCACCGAGGGAGTTTCCCTAATCAATTCGTCTTACACCGAAGCTCTTAAGCACCTAGTCGACCAAGGGTTGCTCTTGCCCATGGGTTCCACTCCGGACCAACCAATCGGCAGACGAGGCAAAAATTGGACCCCTAACACCTATTGCTTATATCACCAAGGTAACGGGCACGATACCGAATCCTGCTATCGATTTAAACACGTCATACAAGATATGATAGAAAATGGGATTATCCCTCTCCCTCCACCCGAGAAACCAAACGATACCGCAAACCTCTCTAGCGTTCACACTATCCTCGACGACACCATCGATTGTTCCCACCTCGACCCTATAGAGGAGAATGTCCGGAATATCGAGGAAGATCCTGACGACCCACGGGCATCCACCAAGACAAGTGAATCTATGTCCGAGTCGAAGTCTAGTTCGTCTTAGGGCCTAGGTCTAATAATATAACAAGTCTCTTTTCGTTTCTCTCATCGAGTCAGAAGGTGCGAGGGGACCTGTCCTTCACCTCCCCA
Source organism: Agrostemma githago (assembly GCA_958450325.1). NCBI lineage: Eukaryota > Viridiplantae > Streptophyta > Magnoliopsida > Caryophyllales > Caryophyllaceae > Agrostemma > Agrostemma githago. Next base: position 62,577,876 of record OY288246.1, on the reverse strand, counting down.
AAAACAATGTCTCGAGCACGTAGCCCGATTATTACTATCAATAAAAAAGAAATAAATTTTTCTTCCTTTATAATACGCCTCGACAATCGCTTGATTTAAAACATATATTTCTTGCTTACGACTCGATACTACGCCATTTACCGATAACAATCAAACATACCTCGAAACAATGAGGAATTACAAGAACTGAGATCCCGTGTTCTTTTCTTTTACCTATTCCATGTCTGGTATAGAAAGCCAAAAACTATCCCTTAGAACGAGCATTCCCGAATCCCATGACGAATCTAGATAGTCCCTTAGCTTGTAATCAAGGACGGAAGGCAAGCCCATTTTCTACAATAAACATCCCTCCAACAATGACCGACCAATCTACTATAGGTGCTAGCCAAACCAAAAGTCTGAAAAGGCCAAAAGGGGCCAAAGAAAAAAATGAAACCAAGGCCAAGCTAAGCCGGCCCAATTCAATGATCAAGACCGAACTCAATGGTCAAAATCAAATCCCAATCATCCAATTCGATTTCAAATACAAGTTCGAATAAAGAGTAAAATGAACAGACTGGTCAGCTAGCACCAAATATTAGTCTCCCGATATTGCAACCCTTAAGACCTTCCCGAGACACTCGTTAGAAGACACTCCGGAATTTTGAGGATTCAAGCTCAATAAGATAATCCCAACCGTTAGGGTCAGACATGGAAATCAGATCCCACGTAATTTACAACCCACCCGATTGAAGTCTGAGTCATTTTTACTCAGCTTCCCCTTTCCTACCACATTACGAAACCTTAGCCCACAACCCTAACTCCACAAAAATCAAGCTCCAGATTTTAATCTACCAAAACCACTTACTACCTAGCTCCACATTCCTAAACCATCCAAGCCAGTCACCCCGACCCAAACACGGTATCTCGGTAATTGTCACTTTCAAGGGGTCACGCCCGATCACTTCATCTGATTTCTCAAAATAAGGGGAAAGCCCATGTAATACACCCTAAACATCTCACATTGAGAATTGGCATAACGAGTCTAAAGCAAAATCACTCACTCCTAAAAAGAATTACGAACATGGTTTGATTCCGTCTAAACACGGATACGTAGGCAACCCGTTCCCGGGTACAACCAAACGACCGAACAAACAAAATCGATTAATCGATTCATGTACAAACCGGGACTCTCCCTACCACCCGATCAATGAGTGATTTTGAAATGACAAAGCACAAATGACGAGCCGAGGACGGGGTGAAAACCCGGAAGGGCACCCCGGGTAAAATGAAGAAACGAGTTGCGAGCCGTCGTTAAAAAAAACAATAACAACAAAAAAAACAAAAAAAAGGACAAAACAAAGGTGAGCCGAGGACGGAGTGAAAACCCGAAAGGGCACTCCGGGCAAAATGAAGAATCGAGTTGCGAGTCATCACGAAAAAAACAAAATAAATAAATAAATAAATGTGCTTCTCATTAATGCAAAATCAATTAAATCAAGCCTTTGTCGAGGCCCTTTACGTCAAACATCCAAAATCCGGCTACCCCGAGAAACGACAACGCCTCAAGTAAAACCCCACAAAAACTAGTGCCAATACACCACATAATATCAATTAATACAACATAGTACTAAGCGGTTGGGCTCTACCGGTCCAACTTTTCCTTTCCCTTGCCATTTGGGTATGCTTGCTCGGGTCTTTCACCATCGACCCCTCCTAACACAAGCTTCCACCGCCCTAGCCAAAAGCGAGCCCCACCAATCCCACTTCCCTTTCTCACTCACATTTTCAATATGAGTCTTGTCGGTCTTGGCCCGTTTAGATGAACTGACGAATACTAGGATCGGTAACGCCGTATTTGGTCGGGCACTTAGCAACATTAGCCCACATAGCTTCCTTATTCTGTATTACAATCATCTCCACAATGTTTAACCTTTCTCTCACATCCGACAACCCCGAACGTCGAGAACGACCTCCTGAAGTCGCAAAACCCCTTTTCAAAAGTCAAAATGCCCGCGCAAGAGTAACAGGTCCACGCGAATATCACATTTCACCCGTCGGACGCTCGAGACTTAGGCTTTTTTTTATTTTATTTTTTTCAGGGGGATAAGCTACCCCACCTAGGCGTGTTGTAGCATATTGGCAATCATCTCCAAGTCGCGTCTGTAGCCTAACAAGGCAATATTATGAGTATGCAAAAAGTGGTCTAACTTTTTCAAAAATTGCCCGGACTTAAATTCCGATTTCGCACTAAACTCGTTATACTCGGTCAAAACACACCAATGTTTACGTTAGCATTTTACATCTCGTCTATCTCGAGTCAAAACATTTTAATCGACGTACTATCCGATCCGATTCCCGGCTCCAACCCACACATTTCAAAACCTCCGAAAGAAACTGTTTTCATACTCTCATGCAACGCTAACGCACCCTAAACCGGGTCACATCGCAAAATGAATGAACGCAAAAGTGATTACTTGTCAATCTAGGTAAACAATTCGCCAAACGAAAACGCAAGACTGATCCAACCAATTCAAATACTAAGAATCTAAATCAAATATACAAAATATACGAATCCTTATACAAAACGAGGTTAGGAAGGACCCCTAGAAGCCGCGCCGACGGCAATCACAATCTCGCAAAGCTGGTCATCTAACCCTAGGTCCTCCAGGTCTATAAGAGGAGACTCAATACCGTCCATCCCCGACAGCATATCTAGGATAGCTGTCTCGGGAATCCCTCCAACCTCAACCGTAGCAACCGTAGCCTCAGCCTCAGCCTCAGTCTCCATCCCCACCCGTTGCCTAGCCTCACCCTGCGCGGAGGTCTCACCCCGAGACCGAGCCACCTGCTCCTTCAGGAAGGCGATCTCGTCAGCCCGAGATTGTAGGAGCCGTTGTGCCTCAACCTCTTTCGCCTCGAGCTCGGTCACCCGAGTCTCCAACTGCTCCACCATATCCGGGAGATCCTACAAACACATTTAAACGTTAGGAAAATACGCCAACAACCTAAAAAACCACCTTAGTCACATAAACTCACCGATCGAGGCCCCGAGGTGTCACGGGAAACCCTGGAGGCATAGGCCCAGAAGCAGTTGCGGCCTGCCACAACCGCTGATGGCAAGCTGATGAAACATGAGAGTGCAACCGTAGAAGTTAGGCAAACCGACCCTAATTCTTAAAACCCAAACGAAGAACGAAAACCAAAACTCACCCAATATACCCGGTCACGCGATTCTATCCCGGCATCTATTTCCTTGGCAGAACACGGGGGGAGAGGCTTGGTGAAGGGTATCCCAGCCGCGTCCACCCTAAGTAGTGTCAGGGGAAAATCTGGGGGCTGGATTTCATCTGCCGGGTCGGCCAGCTGAGAAGACAATAGATTGGTCGGTCGGATGGCAAAGAAACAATAAACCGTAAAGCAAACCTAGAACCAAAATTAGAACCTCCCCACGAGTTGATACCAAGCTAACCGTCGGGTGACGTGAGACAGATAGGAGGCACCAGGCACCAAGAGTGTATCGCCTCCTTCTCCGTCCCTATCCTCGAGGACCTCTGCGGCGGTCGGTGGTCTGAACATGATCCGGGGAGGATCAACCGGTACCCTAAACTTGTCGTACAGACACTGACGCACCAACCGCTCGCCCAGATACCAAACTGGACGAAACAACGCAGGAAGGAGCATCCTCCTGTAACTTCTAGGCCTCAGCTCCGTAGCCACATACTCCGGCACGCCCTCATAATCAGCCCAAGGGTGGGCAACAAACTACCCAAATAGAACCAACATCCCAATGAATCCCAAACCTTGGGGGCTATTGAACAAAATAGGCTATAAAACGAAAACTTACATCTCCGAGGCTCAACTTGTTAACCAGCCAATTCTCTGACGGGTAGTGGCTGGTGGTGCTCTTAGGCTGAGGCAGCCTCCATTCGATCCCCGCCGAGAATCGATTCGGGTGAACCCGCACCGTCTTAGAAGCCAAGCACGGGAAATAAAAGTAAATCCAAGCCTGCAATAAACCCATAATACACTTATCAACACTAAACCAAAGCCAAGTAGAACTCGAGACACAAAGGTGAGGATAGTGACTAACCTCCAGTATAAGGCTCGGACACACAATGGGCACAACAGAGGCCGACTCTATCACCAGCGGCCTCACCATGACATGTAGGGAGCGAGTCATCTCCGCGAAAGTCGCGGTCACCCAATCGTAGCGCCCTAGCTGAGTCAGCTCAGCCAGGAAGGGCAAAATCCTAGTGCTGAACCTCTCGCCCTTGTCCGCGAAGTGGGTCGACTCTAGGAAGTACCACAACCACAACCGGGCATCCTGCTCCGGCGTGTTGGGTTCCCGACCCTCTAGCACCGCCACTCGCTCGAAGTGGTCGGTGATATAAGAACTCACCAAAGCATGAGGCGTACTATATGCCTCATGCGGTAAACAATCCTCGATAAGGCCCCGCACCCCATCACTATCTAGCCTAGGACCTTTGGCGGCCCCCTTAATCCTATCCGACCCCCAGGGCAAACCGGTAATCATCCCAAAATCCTCTAGGGTCGTCCCGACCTCCCCAAAGCATGTGGAAGGTCGAGGTAGTATCTAGCCTCTAGGTTGCACTTAGTCTTGCAACCCACCAACCTAGCCCACTGCTCAACCACGGGACCTAGAGCGGTCCCCCCTTTACCGCGGGGATCAACTTCTGAAAATAAATCTCGAGACACGTAGTAAAGCCCGAGAAAGTCCACATCGGACCTGGGGGCTGCTAACCGAAACAATACGAGTATAAACAAAACTAGTCTAGCCTAGCCGAACAGAACTTGAACTAAACTGTTTTCGTAAAATCAAGAACCTAAGACATAGCTGATCAACACAAACAGAACACTCACCAGACCCCGCACGATGCGGTTAGAAATGTGACTGTCAAGGTGAAATAGCAGCTGATGACCTTCCCAATCCCGAGCCCACTCAGGATCCTCATAGACAATCTCCTCATCCTCCGGTACAAGAACCGGAACGTGAGCCCTTCTAGCAACCGTCTCTGGAAGCTTACGCTTCTTCACTCTATCGAATTCAGCCTCGTTAATAGTCTCGGGAACGCGACACTGGACGAGATACTCTTGTGTCTCCTGCGAATCCCTCGGGGAGTCTGTGAACTAGCCCCGACAACCTCCACCCTAGCACCAACCGAGGAAGTTCCCTCGGGACGCTCGGTATCATCTCTAGCAGTAAACAAAACCAAAAACAGAAAAACATAACCCTAGTCAGGCTAAATTAGCTTAAACATGTCAAAATAGGGTTAAAATTTCGGATAAAGATATCAAAATTCCGCAAAAGCCATTAGCACCCATTTTCGATCCCGGTCACAATGGAAGTGGTTTCGGGAAAATCCGGCATCGTTACGACACATTTTGGTCCGTCCTAAGACACACAAAACCTTACGGAGAGCCCTAGGAGCCGTTCTAGCCCATAAGAACCGACAAGGAAGCTACCCACATCCTCACAAACACTATTTGAACGAGATCATGCAAAACAAATACGGGAATAATCGAGAAATAATCCTTAACCCTAGCATTATAAACACATTTTCTTAAGGAGAGATCATCGCACCTCGAGAACCTATGTCGAGCTTATAACTAACTTAACAAACTCTAATCGACCCTAATTCAACAATGGAACCAAGCACAAGCATCAAAAGTTAATGAATCGAAAAACCCCCCAAATCAATTTTCTAGGGTTTAAAACAAACAAATAATCAATCAAATCAAGCAAAATCGACATTGAACAAGTAAAGAACACTAACCCGAAGTCGACATTGTCGTAAATAGCGGAAATCGAAACAAAACTTGGCAAGAAAAGTCGAGAAGTCGAGGTTGGGGCGAGGGGGACGACGCGTTTGAATGTTGTGAAATAAAACAATCGCCCCAATTTTCGTTTACATAAACAGACCCGGACCACGAAAACCCGACCGCACCAACTGACGCGGCTGAGTCCTAGCACGCTGGTGGTTAGGCGCCTAAAGACCAGGGCGCAAACAGATGCGCGTCTAAGCTGCCCGATACAAACGAAAATAAAGCAAACGAAACTCTAAATTCGACACACGTAAGGTACACGCCTTTTAAGACAAGAAAAATGACAATGACGAAGCAATTACTAATCAACATCGACGAAACACGCTCAATAATAAGGCAAACATCAGAACCGCGCTTAAACTAAACACTGTACCCGAACGTGTAACAAAGCAATCCAAACCAAACTAATCTAAACAAACTCTAAACAAATCTCAACTACATAAACAATCCAAAACAAAAGCAAAAGCAAGCCCAAACAGAATAAGACAAACTCACAAAACAATTTTTTTTTAAAACTAAAACGAATAAACAAACAGCAATTTTGCACGAGGGTTAGAGTTATCCCGGAGGCACAGCAATTTTGCCCAAGGGATGTAAGATCCCGGAGGCACAGCATTTTGCCCGAGGATTAGAGTTATCTCGGAGGCACAGCATTTTTGCCCAAGGGATCAAAGATCTCGGAGGCACAGCAACAGCAATTTTGCCCGAGGGTCAGAGTTATCCCGGAGGCACAACATTTTCGCCCGAAGGATCTAAGATCCCGGAGGCACAGCAACAACAATTTTGCCCGTGTGTCAGAGTTATCCTGGAGGCACGGCAATTTTGCCCAAGGGATCTAAGATCCCGGAGGCACAGCATTTTGCTCGAGGGTCAGAGTTATCCCGGAGGCACAACATTTTTTGCCGAGGGATCTAAGATCACTTTGCCCTCGAATGGTTTTATATCACTTTGTTTTTGTCGTAGGGGTCATAAGCATCCCAAAGATGACCGCTCGAGTTGAGACTGACGCCCTCGAACGTTTTGCTTCATCAAGGGTTCACAAGCATCCCAAAAAATACTTGTACAAATAAAAGCCAACACAAATGGGCATCCTATGCGCTTACACTTAATGCATCGCTAGCATGCAGAAACACTTAAAATTAAACAAAACCTTTAAAATAAACCGAGGAAGACAAAGCGCGTGCGTGCAAAGAATCAAGCAACGGCCTGGGCCCATGCAAGCAACCGCAAGCGAAGACGTCAGGTATGATTTCTAAGCTATGGCTGACAGGCCTCAACACGTAGTCCATTGGACTTAAAGCGACTCGACCAGACAGCCACCATGTCGTAATCTTCGATTGACCTTGGCGGCTATACTTTGACTTTCGCCTTGTCCAAGCCTCAGTCAAAGTGGGGGCTTCTGTAGACACTCAGATTTGGACCTGGTGGCTGCAGAAGTGCCCAACAAACACCCAATGACGATAGGACTGCAACGCGACGCGGGTTCGAGATGTTTTAGATAGTTTTTACATAGAACAGATCAAATAATTACTCAAAAAAATTAAAACTAACATGATGGCAGCCTTAGTCGTGTCGTTACGATCGCATAGACACTAATTAGAGTCAATTCTGACATCGGGACCCCGAGTCGGTCCCGAAACCCGAACCGAGTCAGCACCGCGCCAAGCGAACCTCGGAATGCACACCCGAGGCCCACTAATGATCACAGCGCTAGGTCAACCCGTGGGAAACCTTAACACCCAAGAAATGTATTATACACACGTCTCACGGTTATGGAAAGTATCAAAACCGTATCCTCAGAATCCCAACCGCCCCGCCCTACGCGCCCTGGTCTCCCCACGCCTTAGCCCAGGCGCCTGAGTCCTGGTGCGCCCCAGCTCAGGCGTCCATATGGGCAACGAGGGTCGAAAACACCTATAAATACCCCCTTTCACGCCCTCATTTCGAGACCTCATTCCTCTCTTCTCCCTCTAAACTCTCGCTAAGGGCTCGCACTCCGACACCCAAGGCAAACGACCGACTCGATCGTAGTTTCGATAGAAGCGACATCGACGCTACTCCTCACCTTCGAGCACCCTACTCGATACCGAGGTGCCCGTGATCGACTAGCTCAAAACTAGTAGCGAAGCTCTGCCGGATTAGCAGCAGAACTAGTCCTTAATAACAAAGCTCTGCCGGAATAGCCGCAGGAGAGGTAAACGGTAACGGAGCTCTGCCAGAGTCACTGGTCAAGCTAGGAGGATCCGCCTGTTGAAACCAAGTTGTCATTAGGTTGTCATCTAAACAAAACTTTCCATATTTGCACTTTTCCTAATTATGCACTACGATAACTCTAGATGTGGACACTAGGTCCACAAGCATCTACTAAAACAGGTAAACGTCCCAACTTCAATCACAAGTACTAAAACACACTAAATAGACCCGACTAATTCCGAGATCCGTTCTCAACTGTCTATGCATCAAGTCCCGTTTAGTGTACACTTCGTGGGTGCAATTCCTCACAACGTGATTTACTTACATTAGCATTTATAGTTTTTCGTATGATTTATTACTTTTATGACCTTATAATCGCATGCTAAATCACCAAACGCGGAATTCAAAACGTAAAACAACTAAAACTAAACAAAGTGATGGTCGGGTTCCGTATTAGTCCGGGTGCTCGCCTTGTTAGGTTCGACGCATCTCTATTAATACCGAACCGACGCATCTTAAGCAGAATATCAGGTAAGTTATATCAAGAGAACGACTAATATCCGTATTATCGCATTAAAACTTACTTGTTAATACCTATAATATTAGTATTCTCAACTCTCCTACGTGCATCTTTTCATGGCCTGTCTGTCACATGAAATCGCATGCAAAGAATGTAAATACAACTATTTTGACGACAATACTTACTTGTCCTCAAACAATCGACATAGCAAAAAGTATAGGGTGAAAACAACGGAAGTTACAGTATTTCCGCCACAACAAAAGAACTAGGTTATCAGCCCACCGATTGATCAGTAGAGGACGCTATAGTGCGGGCGGGATTGGGTGTTGACATCTATCGGATGTTAGCTTCCCAATACGTACCCTCACCCCTTACTCAGAATCGGCGATTTCCGGATGTCCGAAACCATTGGCAATGAGAGTCATTCCAGGCATGGAGTGCTTAAGGGTACAAGTCTTTATCTTTTGGTCCCGTGCCACTCAACTTTGAGCCGGCAAGGGATCAAAGTTGACTTGAACGGTTTCCGAGTCCCCATGATTGACTCGGTGGCGACTCCACAAATCGGCAACAACTTCAGTTCACTAAAAGGTCGCCTTACCAAACAAATCGGCCTTTAAACATTTACAACCACGACTCGATCGATTCCCAGACGCAAACACGGGTGCCCCCACGCGTCTAGTACAAGTCAGGATCATCATCCAAATCGAGGTCCGACACTTCGCCCCGTACGCGAGATCAGACCGGCCCCCGACTGGGAGGGGGCCGCATGGGTGGCCGCTGCCACACGTTGAAAAACTAGGTCGGTCCCGCGCGGGTACGCGCAGGGCGCCGGGCAGTGCGGGCGGACGTCCACAATGTGATACCGTTACAGACATATTACAGTGGTTCAGTTGTACTTATAATGTTTCGTCTTTGTTTTAGATGCTGAAAAAGGGTTATGTGCAAGTAATATAGAAATATGTACAATGAACCTTGTAATATGTTCTATATATATAGTCTAAAACATAAAATGTATGGAGTAGAATTTTAGATGGTTTATGTTCAACTTTTATCGAAATATGTACAATGATGTCCTCAGATGTATTATGCACAAATTTTATTTAAATATGTACATCACCTAGTGACCTATATACTGTACCTTTTGTTTTTTAATTAAAAATGTGACAATACATACGGAGTAATTAATACGGAATAATATAGTGTATACTCTATATAAGTTATGATTTGACACTAGTAAAATGGCTACTCGAATATGTATAACTAGTCGAGATATGTACATCTAATATGGAATTATGTATACTGACGTCTTTAGATGGATTATGTACATGTGATATTTACATATGTATACATTACGTAGTGCAAATTTGTTCATCAACAGTTATTAGTGTAATTCAGCAAGAAATATGATTCAATCACTGTAAGTTGTCCTTGAATGATTATGTACATATGGTATTTATATATGTACTTTACATAAAAAGAGATATATATTTATTAAATTTGTATATTACGTAATTATTCAAAAACATAAAATGTACGTGGTAAATACTTTAGATGGGTTATGAACATGTAATATTTACATATATACATTATGTACTAGAAATATGTACATCAAGAATTATTAACGCAATTCAGCAGAAAATTTGATTCAATCACTGTATGTACAGTAAAGCTACAAATGTGTTAAATTTGTATAGATGAGTTATGTACAACTAATATAGAAATTTATACAATGATGTCCTCGGTTGTATTATGTACAACTACTATTTAAATATGTACATCATCTAGTGACCTATCATAATATAGTGTATATAAATTATCATTTGACACTATTAAAATGATATAGATAATTAATAATATAGTGTATATATATATAACTTATCATTTATCGCTAGTAAAATGTCCACTCTAAGTATGTAACTAGATGAGGTATGTACAACTGATATGGGATTATGTATAATGATGTCCTTACATTGATTATGTATAGATGATATGCAAATATATAAATTTGTAATGTCAAATTTGTATATAAATCACGAATTATTATTAATGTAATTCAAAATGATTCAACCATTGTAAGATACAATGTACAGTGGAGATACATTGTACAGTGTACTTGGACACGTTTGTCATTTTGGGAAAGGATGCTTTTGACGCGTGGATATACATCAGCATTTATATTCTTCCATATATACCTACCCCAGTTATACCTTCCCCATGTATACCTTTTTATTTCTAATTAATGACTTTTTCCCATTTCACAGTTTAAATTGACGAAAGCACACCTACAACCACAACCACAATCCATTCCTCTTTGCATTATTTAATTAGAAATAATTATAATTATTCATCAAGTACCATGCAAATAAATTCTTTATTGATTTGTCTTTAGTACCTTAGATGAATTAGTGCAAGTTAATGAACACATAATTTGCACCAATTCATCGGAGGTACTAAGGACAAATTTGCTAAAGATTTTATTCGAACTGGAGTTGGGGTATTAAATACTCAGAAAGGGAGTTTAGTCTTCTATATTTTGTTGTTTAACTGTACATAATAGGTATAACACTGCCAAAGTATAGAGTAAGAGTATTATTTTACCCACAAAAAACTACTCTACTATATTTAATATTGACTGCAAAAGTAATCATGACTTTTTCATAATCAAGTACCCCAGCCGACTTTTCATTTCAAAGTATTGATGATTTTTGCATTTAGAGACATCACTTGCTTATGTCATACCTTATGCGACTTGATTATGGTATACTCTATTACTCGTAACTTGTAGTACATATTGAATCAAAGTAGTGTTACATAACTTACGATGTGTTGTGCATAAAATTATATTTAAACTACTACTAATGGTGTATTTTAAAATTGTTTCAAATGTACATAAAGTTACACTGTGTTGTACATAATTTATACTACAACATAAATAAAGCACTGTCTGTTTTGGTGTACATAAGTAAATATGCGTTGTACATGATACATGTCCGAAAGCAGTGTCTCTTTTAATGGATATATGTACATATAAAAAGCTATACTTGAAGTACTAACTAAGTATGGAGTATACCTAGTGCGAAGTAACGATGACTGCAAAGTAATGATGACTTTTTCATCCTCGAGTACCACACCCGACTTATCATTTCAAAGTAATGATGATTTTTGCATTTAGAGATGTCTGTAGCATATGCAATTTACTTGATTATATTTCGAGACATATACAGTATTCAATTTTATTGCATTTGATTGTGTTATATTAAGGCAGTCAATTGTCAGTATATATATTAAATCAGAGACTTTTTTAGCGTACATAACATACGATGTGTTGTACATAACTTATACTGCACATATTCATAGACATAATACTGTTTCTTTAGGGTTATTAATGTTATGTGCATCAAATCTATACACTTGGTTTGGTCATTTAATGCATGTGCCTAACTGCTAAATTACGCACCAACCAAAGTGAAGGATTGTATGTCATTTAATATCTGTTCTTTCCTCTATTTAATACTACTCGTAGTATTCAAAATATTTCTCTATCATCTATTTTCCTCTAATACTATAAGAAAAAGGTAATGTTATACTCAATCTTCTTATTTGAAAAGAAATTTCAGTGCTTTAATCTATACACTTGAATTCTATTTTAATTTACATTTTCTTATGTATTGTGCACATTTTTCATTCAGGTGTATTGGCATCATGAAATGCTTGGGGTAGGTGAAGAACAATGAGGTTGAAGATAGAACAACCACTATCAACAATTTGAGGCAACGGAAAATAATTAATCTCTTTCATTTACAATCAGTCTCACGACAATAAGATACGTTCTAGACGTTCCTCAGCAGCACGAAAGGTTTTGTGGAACCAGGATTTAATGGAAAATATCTTTGAAAAACTTTCCTCTGATAATGACAAGGTCAATGTGGCAGTTGTTTGCAAGATATGGGCTCTAATGTTTCTATTAAGGAACGATGCACCTAGGTGGAATGTTGATTATAATAGAAGTTTGCAAATATTGCATGGTAATAGAATGATGGTTGTTTCTAGGGGTCGTGTTGTAGTTTCAAGCAGGTGTAGATGTTATTTGACTGATAATATTCATGCTAGAACATTTGTGGACATGACATGGGTCCACCCCGACGCGGCCACGCGTGGGTTTGGGAAGGCGAATGAATCTTTATATGAAACCGGATTGAATGGAAATTTAAATCGAAGTGGAGTCGCCACCGAACTTTGTGGGAGTTCGGGCCCGTTCGAACCCAGTCTATGTCGTAGTGGGCCATGTACAAAATACGGCCCATTTCCGATGTCAGAGCTTATTGGGTTCGTCCCTTAGCATTTGATACCGATACCGTCACTACCGGTTATCGTGTATTGAATGACTCTCGTGCGCCAACGGTTTCGGGCATCCGGAAACCGAGGTTCTGAGTAAGGGGTGAGGGTACGTGTTGGGAAGCCCACGAAGGACACCCAACCCCGCCCGCACTAGCGGCCTCTACTAGGATATCGATTGACTTTCAAATACGCGCGTTAGTAATTCGGTGAGAATGCTTATGCAAGGATTGTTTTCCCTAAGCATGTGATGAATTGAAAAAGGGTTTCTATATCAATTTAATGCAATTAATTCTACGTCGAAGTTGAATTTTAGCATGTGGGTTCATTTTAATACGATAAAATAAACAACCAAAATTGACAAGAGAAACAATAAACGCGTTACTAACGATATAACGGTTTGTGCAAAATATTGAATGATGTTGAACGATGTAAATGATTTGATGCATGCTTTTGAAAAAGGTGTTTCACGTGATAGATTAGGCATGTGTCGACCTAAGTCACGAAAAACGATTAACGAGACTCGAATGTGATTTGTAGGACTCACGGTTTAACGTGATAAAGGGCCACTCGACCGAGTCATTGCGTGACTCGACCGAGTGGACCTCTGAAAAAGGTTCTGTCCAGGTTTTATGACCCTACTCAACCAAGTTATTGACCAACTCGACCGAGTACATCGCCACTCGACCGAGTCACTATGAGACTCGACCGAGTAGAGGTCGAAAGAGCATTCTGCTCGAGTTTTTGTGATGTCACTCGATCGAGTGGCGTAGGCACTCGGTCGAGTGGCACCTGTACGAATCAGGTTCGTTTGCAATTTTAATTATCGATTTCGAAATTGCTTTTGATTTTTGATGATTCGATGAATTGGGCATAAATATTGTGGAATTTATACTCAATTCTGAACTTGAATACTTGTCGTATCCCATATTCAATTATTGAATCGATATGAAATACTAGAGTGATAATAACGGAAAATTAATTTAAGTCGACTTAAATTAACTACAGCGATATGGTAGATTTCCTCCGCGTTTAATAATGTCGTAATTCTAATGAATTGTATTGACAATTATTTTAGCATCAACGGAAAATCGCATTAGTTAACTTATGTTACTAGATCATTAGATTCGACGTTCAATTATGAAATTGGTATCGAATCTAATAGATCAACGCTTGAATTGAAAGACTTGATTCCCTCGGCTTTTCCGACATCGAAATAAATCCCTAAGGATTGTGATGCCGGATCCGCGTCAACGGGTTTCGACCCTTAAAAATATGTGTTTTGAAGAAGGTTTTTAGAAAATCGATGCAATATGCGACACAAACGAAAATAAACGAATTATTGTTGAAATCGACCCGTTTCAATAATCAAATGCTAGGGTGTCAGGATAAGCGACCGGCAACGCTGTGTGCAGTACACTTGTATATTCGGGTTTCCTTATCCTGACATCTTTCGCACTCGACACAAATCGACGGGTATTTTAATGTCTTTTGGTACTAATTATATTAGCAATATTATGATGCAATAAAGAACTGAAAAAAAACAAAAAAAAACGAGGAAAAGGAGGAAGATGACGAGAGGAAGAGAAGAAAGGGTTTTGCACCCTCAACCTACATGTTCTTGTGCTCGGTATGGGCTCGTAGTCACGGCTTTAACACGGGAGTTTCGAGGCTTATGGAGGTCGAGTTGTGGTGGTTAAGGTGTTTGATTCCTAAAGCTTGGTTTAGGGTTTCGGTTCCTAGGCTAGGGCTAGGGGTTGCTTAGTGTAGTATTAGAGTTTGATTAGGGTAGAATTAGGGTTTTTTGAAGGATGATCAAAAGTTGTAGGGTTTTAAAAAGTTGTGAAAAAAGATGTGCATGAGGGTGTTTATATAGGCTAAGCCTAAGACCTCGGTTAGGGTTACTCGACCGAGTAATCAGCTGACTCGGTCGAGTGGCCCAGTGCGTCAGCCGTCGGGCTTGAAACAGGCCCACTCGATCGAGTGGCCCAGCTGGGTCGCGCGGGTCCATTGTTTTGGACCGTGACTTGGGTTTTGTGTTTTTGATGTTGTGAATGGTTGTTTTGTATGTCTCGGAAACGACTTTGACCAGGGTTGACCCTATTGTAAAAAAGTCGGTTTTATTTCCGGTGTCGGTTTTGGCCCAAATTAGTCTTGTTTGACTCGGAACGGTCCGTTGGGCCTGGATTTGAGGTCTGTTTTGTGAGATGTGTACTCCATAAGTGCTTTAGCCAACAACTAATGGATTTGAGCCCATATCCGAGCGCGTAGAAACACGTTAGCGTCCGATCATCATCGGGTGTTTTTTGGAAAACTACCATAGACACCTGGCAGTCAAAATGCGGGTGTCTACAGAGCCCCCACTCTGACTGAGGCTTGGACAAGGCGAAAGTCAGAGTAGCCACCAGGCCAATCGAGGATTGAAACCTGGCGGACTTCCGGCCGGGTCGTTTATAGTCCATTAGACTCGCGTGAAGGGCTCGCCAGCCACAAGCTAGAAGTCATACCTGAGCTGATGACGATAACTCCGTGGGGAATTGGACTTGTCGCATAAGTCCTGGGTGCGCCTGTATGTAGGCCCATCCCATGAAATGCCGCCATTGGCTTCCGCTGGGGAGATATTGTGGGTTGCACGTCCCTGTTTGAGTCGTACCTATATAAGTCACATAAAATGCATGCAACACGTAGGTAGTAAAATGACTCGCGCTGGGGAAAATGATTTTGAAATTTTGAAATTTTTGAAATTTTTGAAATTTTGAAATTTGTTTGAAATTTTGACTTCTAAAGAAATTAGGAAAGTTCGGGATGAATATTTTGTGCTAGTATCGGGACTAGGCTTGTGGGTTGATTCCGATTGGGATTAGGAAACCCTTGTGCATGAAAAGATATGGAAAGAGGGCCATAGAATTAATCCTATAAATACCCCTTTGATGCTCTTGATTTTGTCACAAATTCATCACAATTCACTCCCTTTCTTAAAAAGAAAACTCTTCATCCTTCTCAATAAACCAGTCATGGGAATTGACAGATTAACTGTGATGCTGCAAGAATGGTCCCGACGCTTCAGGGACGCAGATAGGGTAGCCCTTAACCAGACGGGCATAACTCAGCTGTACCCGTTTCGTCAGATGGTGGTTGATCGTTATTTCTTGGATGCATGCTTGGCTTACTGGGACGACATATATCATGTCTTTGCTTTTCCTCGAGGCGAAGTTTGCCCTTTACCTGAGGAGATTGCAGCTATAGGAGGATGGAACCCGATACTCCGTCTCGCTGTCCCGTACTCGATCTATGACCCGAGGAGGAAGCTGAGAGAATTTTTGGGGCTCTCCCATAATGAAGTATCCCGTATGATGGAGGATGGTAATATTTCTCTGATCGACCTAGCAGAGAAATTCATGAACCCGCATGACGTCCGGGTGAGACCAGTCCATAGCCGAAGGGCCTTTTCTTTTTGCATGCTCCATGTTTATGCCTTCGAGGGTCACATGGACTTATTGTCTTGTATGGGTGATGCTCGTCTCTTAACCGTGGTGGACTTGATGGAGACTGAACTCAGCCCGGCTTGGCTGATCACAGGAGAGATTATCCAAGGGTTGGACAACCGCAAAAGGGACTCATCCATTCGTCTTACCGGGAGCACCCGACGGCTGCAAGTATGTCACTTTACATCTTATTTTTCCCAATTTCTCGATTTTTCAATTTTTTGATTTTTTCGCGGATTGGCTGCTGCAGTGGGCACTCGATCGATTCACCCTGGCACTCGACCGAGTGCCCTCGTAGAAACCTCCTGATCTGCTCTCAGAGGTACCACTCGATCGAGTCACCCTGGCACTCGATCGAGTGCCCTCGTAAAAGCCTCATGTTTGTGTTCAGGGGTACCACTCGACCGAGTGGCCTTAGGCGGACGCCTATTTCGCCACGGGAACTCATGTTTTGTTTCTTTTTGCAGGTTTGGCTATATGAGAGGCTATCGGTGATAGATCCTACTCTTGATGCGAGCAACTATCGTCATAACCCGGTGATGACGAGGAGGCGGGCCATTGACTTTTCTCGTCAGATTAAGCAAAAGTATTGGGACGAGGTTTTGTCTTTCCATGGTAGCCCGTTAATTCGATGGGTGGTTCCATGGTGGCCCATCTATCTTTGGACCGGCTTGGACCCGGGGGACAGAGCCCGTTATCAGGTGATATTATCCTTCAGGCAAACTGTTCATCTTTATCCGGATCGCATACTAAGGCAGTATGGATGGACCCAACGAATCCCTGAAGTCGAAGCAGTTGTGAGTGACCCTACCCAACTGACTGATGTAATGTGTGATACCTGGATGCAAAGATGGTACACACGGCATACTTGGCCCGTCGTCAAATCTCGCCATTCGATCTGGGTTTCAGATTCTTACACGAAGTGGACCAAAGTAGGGGATGCTAAAGGCCGAGCTGCTCTGAAGGTTGATGAAGCTTTCGACCTGCTGCGAAGGGAGCAAGCTAAAGACAACAGGCGCTTTTTTGACGAAGGAGACAACCCTGCTACCCTAATCCGTCTCATGTCAGGACAAAAGAAGAAGCCCAAGACTCAAGCTGGATGGTCCGGTGCTAAAGGTGCTTGGGGGAAGGTGAGCCCCCAGACTGACTTGGAAAGGAGACTAGGCCCAAAACTACCCGTGTAGGACCGACTTGGCCCACGGGATAGATTGCCCGAGCACGTGCGGGCTCGCATTGGACCCAAGACTGTGGTGGAAGACCCGTCATCGAAGAAACGGGCTCGTGCCAAGGAGGTTCCACTTGTGATTCGGGAACGCTCGCCACCACCTCGAAGACCTCAGGCTCCACGTGACCCGAAGGACAAGGGGAAGGGAAAAATGCCTGGATATTAGTCTCCATTATTATTATTTGAATATTATTATTATTATTTGGGTGTGATTTTTTTTGTGATTTGCCGTTTTTGGCGTTTTTTTTGTAATTCCCGAGTTCATCGGTTTAATAAAGACGTATTAAAGAATACTGTTCCCGTATTTTCGTTTATTGCAATGGTTGTACCCTTTTGAGGGGTTGCCTATGTATCCACGATTAGCGGAATCAAACCAAACGTAGTTCAAAATTGATTTGATTGATTTTTTTTTGCAATTTTCGAAATACATCAAGATTATTAAGTCGAGATGTGCGACAGTAGAATAATTAATTCTAGCTTATTGACTTGTCTATAATTTTGAAAATTTATAAAAAGACAAATTTTTATAATTTATTTGCAAATGACATTGAGATGGGGGTTTAAGGGTAGTAGCGCTTCAGCTGGTCCAAGTTGGTTGGGTTGACAAATTCATTCTCGTCCAAGTCTGTTAGCATTACCGCTCCTCCCGATAGGACCTTCTTGACCAAGTATGGCCCAGCCCAATTGGGTTTGAATTTACCCCTTGGGTCAACCGGTAGTAAGGCACGAACCGATTTTAGGACCAGATCCCCTCTTTGATGTTTCTGGGCCTAACCCTTTTGTCAAGTAATACGGGGTTGCTCCGGTCACGGTGCGAATTGAAGTTCGATACCCCCATAAGGCAAAGGGTATTTTGTCGGGCCAGTCCCGGTAATTCTCAGCCATCTTTTTAAATATGGTGACAATTGTTTTATTGACTGCTTCTACCGCTCCGTTTGTTTGAGGTCGGTAAGGCGAAGATGTATGCCGTTGAATTTTATATTTTGCCAGCAATGTGGCAGTTTCAGCTTGAAAGTGGGTCCTGTGATCACTGATAAACTCGTGAGGGATCCCATACCAGCATATGATCTTGCTCTGGATAAACTTGGCCACGTGCTTGGCGTTCAAGACACGGTATGACTCGGCTTCGACCCATTTGGTGATGTAGTCGATGGCCGCCAAAATGAAGCAATGACCTCCCGTCCCGGAAGGATGCACCTTTCCAATTATGTCTATACCCCATGTCGAAAATGGCCATGGTGATGTCATGGTATATAAGAGGGAAGATGGCATATGCTGTACATTGGCAAAGATCTGACAGTTATGGAAGTGTTTGACATACAACTGACAAACTGTTTCCATGGTGTTCCAATAATAACCGAGCCTCATGATTTTGCGGGCTAGCATATGGGCGTTCATATGCGGACCGTTTTCACCATCGTGTACTTCGGCCATCACCTTTTCGGCCTGTATCTTGTCGATGCATAGGAGAAGAGCCCCCTGTGCCGTCTTTTTGTATAACTGCCCGTCATCCGTGCGAACAAATTGGGTTGCCAATCTCCGCAGGACTTTCTTGGCCCGGTTTTCGGTTCCCGGGGGATACTCTCCCGTTGCCAAGTAAGTTAGGACTGACTGATACCAAGGTTCTGGGTCAGCTAGCTCGATGTCTTGGATGGCGTGTACATACGCCGGCTCAGACCGTCTTTCGACACAGATTGGCATGCTGGTCAGGTGATCCGGGATGTTTAGTAGAGATGCTAATTTGGAAAGTGCATCTGCAAATTGATTTTCTTCCCAGGGCAGATAAATGTATTCTAGCTTCTGGAATTGTTTCTCTAGAACCCTTACCTGTGCTTGGTAAGCCACGAGATTGGCGTTATGAGTTTTCCATTTTTGGAGAGCCTGATTGATGACCAATGATGAATCACCGTGTACCCAGAGGTTTGTTACTCCTATATCGGCGGCGGCTTGCAACCCGTGAATGCATGCTTCGTATTCAGCTGCGTTATTGGTCACGTCAAAGTCCAGTTTGATGGATAAGGGAGTGTGTTCCCCTCGTGGTGAGATTAGTAGAATCTCGACCCCGAATCCTCGAAAGTTGGATGCCCCATCAAAATACAAATCCCATGTTTCGGTGTCAGTATGGAATATGTCTTCATCAGGAAAGGCCCAAGTGTCGGTGTGACCCTCTTCAGATATCGGGCTATCGGCGAGGAACTCGGCTACTACCCGGCCCTTGATGGCTTTTAATGGTACAAACTTGAGGTCAAACTCTACGAGCATCAAAGTCCACCTGGACATCCGGCCGTTAAGGATGGGCTTATCGAACAAGTACTTGATAGGATCCATTTTGGATAATACATGTACCTCGTGACTCAGCATGTAATGTCGGAGCTTTTTAGTGGCCCAAACCAATGCTAGGCACGTCTTTTCGAGCATTGTATATTTGCATTCATATTCGAGGAACTTTTAACTGATGTAGTAAATAGCCCGTTCTTCTGAATCGACTGTCTGGGCCAGCATAGCCCCTATGGCTGTCTAGGTCGTTGTAAGGTATAACGACAGAGGCAGGCCGGGTTGAGGTGGCATTAATACCGGCGGTGCAGACAGAATTTCCTTGATTTTATCGAAAGCCGCTTGACATTTGTCGTCCCACAGTACCCGTTCTCCTATCTTCAGTTTCTTGAAAATGGGCTCACATACCATGGTTAATTTTGAAATGAACCGGCTGATGTATTGGACTTTCCCGAGAAACCCCCGTATTTCTTTTTCGATCTTGGGTGGCTACATCTCGGTGATGGCTTTGATTTTAGCTGGGTCGACCTCGATGCCGCGTTGGCTAACGATATAGCCCAGTAATTTGCCCGATGTTACCCCGAAGCTGCATTTTTTAGGATTTAGCCTCATGTTGTATCTGCGCAGTCGGGTAAAGAATTTTCTTAGGGCCGCAATGTGCCCACTCCGGTCTCTGGACTTAACGATCATATCGTCCACGTAGACCTCCACTTCTTTGTGCATCATGTCATGTAATAAAGTAGTGGCGGTCCGCTGATAAGTGGCCCCGGCATTGATAAGCCCAAATGGCATAACAGTGTAACAGTAAGTACCCTAAGGTGTAATGAAGGTGGTCTTACTCATGTCCTCTTCTGCCATTTTAATCTGATTGTATCCGGCATACCCGTCCATGAACGATAGAAGGGCATGATCGACCGTGTTATCCACCAGTATGTCGATGTGTGGTAACGGAAAATCATCTTTTGGGCTAGCCTTGTTAAGGTCCCGGAAGTCTACACATACCCGCACCTTGCCGGCCTTCTTGGGTACCGGCACGATGTTTGCAACCCAGTCTAGATATTCAGACACTTGTATAAAGCCCGCTTTGAATTGTTTGTCTACTTCTTCTTTGACCTTGAGAGACCATTCGGGCTTCATCCTTCGGAGTTTCTGCTTTACCGGTTTGCACCCATCTTTGATGGGTATTCGGTGTTCGGCTATTTCCCGATCTATACCCGGCATGTCCTTGTAGGACCATGCAAAGACGTCCTTGAATTCTTGGAGGAGGTCTGTGAATTGTCTTCTCTCCTCTGGATCTAAGGACAGGCCCAACTTAAGCATCTGGGGCTCTAAAGTGGTTCCCACGTTGATGGACTCGGTTTCTTCGATTACCGGATCTCGGGACTCCCTTTGTTCGAGCTGATCGATCAGATGTGGAGGTAGAGGTACCTGTTCGTCGGGTTTCTCAATGTCATTGCATATAAAATTTTTGAAATTGAGAAAATTTTGGAAATAAGACAAGTCGTAAGCAGAACGGTTTTCATTATTATTATTAATGGTAAATTTTGTGAAAAGCTCGAAAAGAGCGGCCATCTGATCGTTGGACAGTGGCGGGATAGGGAGAGGTCTTAGGACAGGCCCCGAGACCTCAGTGGATAAAGGAAGAGGGGTTACAGACTCGACTCTAGCATTAGACCCTCTAGACTCGGACTCAGACTCCGACTCAGACTCAGACTCAGACTCAGTATCCGGCATGTCTCCCTCGCCGGTGGTCAGCTTGTAGGTCCGTCCTTGGCTGTCAGTCCACTTGATGGTCTTCCTCCAGGCCCTTTTTTCTGTGTCTGCACCAACTTCGGTGATCAGCTTTGTTGGGTTAAACCGATTGCTGCGGAGGTTCAGATTGACCAGATCATCTTTTGGAGCGGGGACAGCCTTGTCTTCTCCAAACAGGAGCCCCAGCACGGGCTCGAAGTTGTTTTCCCCTTCCTTGGACTCAGCTTGAACAAGGGTGAATATATCATCAGGGATAAAATTGCATTCCCGAGCCGTTTTGGTCTCGGGATATGTGATAGTGGGTTGGTAGAGGCCCACTTGAATAGCTCCGAAAACTGGAGTGACGAAGTAATCAGTTAACCTCGGGCTATAAGGGCCTATGTAAGTACCTCTGAGAATGTCGATGGCCTTGTGAATACCGGCCCGAACCACGTTTTCCGGGGTTATAGCATACCCTAATCCGAAATGTGATTCGCCATCATTTAGGACCTCAATGATTTTTCCAGCCGGAAGATACGGCTTTGAAGTAGCTTCCGGTAGATAGCCTAGGTTCTGTAGCATCGTGTCGATGCTAGTTGTGAAGTAGGGCCTAAAGAGATACTCTTCTTCGATCATGCCCACAAAATCAAATCCTCGTGGGTCGGCCCGACCCGTAGCATTGCTGCTTGCTACGGTAATTGGAGTAGCCTCTAGGGTGATGATGCCGTCCCGAAGTGGCATCTTGACTTTTCGGTGGAGAGTGGAGGATACGGCCTTGAATGCGTGGATCCAAGGCCTTCCTAATAGTAAGTTAAAAGACGAGGTGACATCAATCACCTGGAACTCCAACTCTTTCTCGATTGGGCCCATTATTATTGTTAACTTAACGGCCCCAGCCACCGGTTTTGGGCTTCCATCGAAAGCTTGGATGGTCTGCGCTGTCGGGAGGTAGTCGGCATCGGTGATGCCGAGAGCTTTAGCGGTCCTTGGAGGTAGGACATTCACAGCGGACCCATCGTCAATAAGGGTCATTGGAAGGTACTTCCCTCGGCAAATGACCGTAATGTATAGGGCCAGATTATGATTGGGCCCAAACGCTGGCAGATCAGACTCAGAGAAGGTGATGAGTGGGCCTTCTTCCTTGGACTTGACTTTGAGATAAGGCATAATAGTGGCTACCATTTCAGAAGGGGTAACCTGTGAGTCGACCTTGATCTCATCGAGAGCCTTAGTTAGTGCTTCCCGATGAGCTTGTAAGCTAACCAGTAATTGCCATATGGTTAGATCAGCTCGAACCCTTCTCATTTGTTGGACCAGAGCCCTGTCAGTGCTTGTTTCTTCAGGGGTAGATTCTGTCCTGGCAGGTTCAGTGACGGATGTGGGAATAGAGCGCCCAACTGCGGCGAGGTGGTTGGTGGCTAAGGCTTTTGACTTAGCCTTTCGGACCTCTTCAACGGTGATGGGGACGGCTTCCCCTTTGGTTAAGTATACATCATCCTCGTCATCAAACCATATCCCGTTAATTTGCGGGATATAAGGGGAGATGAGGTGAGAACAGTCGATTACCTCACCGGTGAATATTGCGTGGGCACTGAACGGGTTTTCTTTGTTGCTCGTCTTGTCTCCGGGCAACGGGATCTTCTCGCTCTCGATCAGTTTCTGGATTAGATGCTTCAGTTTCCAGCACTTTTCAGTATCATGCCCATTACCACGATGATATTGGCAGTAGGCTTGGGCGTTATAGCTTTTGGGCCTCTTTTCTACTGGAAGCTCGGGCATTGGGCCTATCGGTTGGATCAGACCCTTTGAAGATAGCCTTTGTAAGGCATAAGTATAGGTAGTCCCTATATCTGTGAATACCCGATTTGGTGTATTCTTTTTGGATGAGGTGTCAAGCAGGTTTACCTCATCAAAGATGCTACGAGTTGCAGCTGCAGGTGTGGGCTTGCTCGTAGATGAACTTGCCCCTTGATAGCCCTTGGTAGAGGCCTTAGTCAGGCTCTCTAACCTTAGGTCGTTCTCGATCCTGGTACCCATTTCAGTTAGGGTAGCAAAATTAGGGATAACAGCATACCGGAGATGGACCCGGTAAGATGGGAGAAGGTTCTTGACAAAAGTTTCCACTAGGACCTTCTCACTGGGCTTGTCGACCAGTTTTACGCTCTCGGCCCGCCATATTTGTAGATATTTAGTGAACCCTTCTTTGGGCTGTTGGGCCATCACCTCCAGAGTACGCATTGTAGTCTGGATTTCCGTATTGTCGGCGTAATTCCGAGCAAATTCGGTTGCCACATCGTCCCAAGTTTTGTATTTCTTGGAATCGAGCCTGTAGTACCAGGCCTTGGGATGCTTCTCCAGAGATGAGGGGAATAGGTGGGTAAACATGGTGGACATCATCCCCTTGACAGCCATAAAATCTTTGAAAGCCCGGATATGATGGACCGGGTCTTCGGTGCCCTCAAACATAGGAAATCCCGTAAGGTTGAGGTTAGCAGGTAGCTCGTCATTCAAAGGCGAATAGGAACGAGCAATTTCGGAGTGGATCGAGTTGCTCGTTGACAGGTGAACTTGTTTTTCGAGTCTGCGAACAACGCTAATTAGTTCAGTTGTGGGCCCAGTGGTCCCGGACCTGTCAACAGGGGCCGTCTTTTCTACGGCGCTCAAACGGGTGTCTAACGTTGCTTGGCTAGCCTGGATGGAGGTTAGTTGAGTCTCGATCTTCTCTAGGGCCTCCTTCAATGCATCCATTTTGCTTTGATGTCGGGTTTCGGGTGGCCTGTCTGTAAGAACACCGCGTAATCAGAAACTAGCCCGAATCCCGGAATAGCAAGTACATCCCGAACAAGACTAAAAAGGGAAATGACTAGAGAAAAGACACCTGGACGGGTGACTTGTGAAGTGTGGGCCTTCCTTAGGATTCGGCGAGTGGGCCTAGTCCTGTTCGAAGGAAGGTTCACATGAGACATCCCCAGACTTTTGACTCGATTGTGTAAACGGGCCCTCCTTTTTAGGGGTTTGTCCTACGTAGGTGGGCCTTGCCTTAGTCTAATAAGGCGGACTGGGATAGGGAAGAAACCCGTGATGTAAGATCGACTGAGTTTCGACGCTAAAGACCTTGACAACTTACGACATGACCCGACACTGCTAAATACGGGAAGTAGTCCTATGAAGAGGAAAGTTTTGAAAATGGATGGTTTTTGGAAAGTCCGAGAGAACTCGGGGAAAGGCCCGATTTTTCGAGAAAATCGGAAAGTGTATCGGGCCTCGGTTTTTGAAAGTTTGAAAACATTTCCGAGTTTTGAATTGGGCAGCATACCGTCTAGAAAATAGGCTATTTTGAGTAAAATCATAAGTCCTAAATTCGGCATGTGACCCGGGTTTTGAAAAATTGAAAATCTTGAAAAAGATGTGATTTTTTGAAAAGTTGACGGTTTTTGAAAACGACACGGAAACCAAATAGCACTTAGTCACACAAGCATTATAACGACGCCATGTATGCTTTACACTAAGTCTCAGTTGGTCTAAGAGGGTCTATACCAGTGTACATAGTCTAGACGTTGATCAGGACGGACTCTCTAAGTCGAGTTGAGCTTAGGACATGCTGCGAAACCCACTCGAATCGACTATGGGCACCTTTTGACATATCCATATTGAAGTACATCAATGGTATAGTGGGACGTCGGTCACCAGTACCGGCCCGGGAAAATATGGGTTATGCATGAACCGTAAAACTAAAACGCGTATTGTACTAGTCAAACGATTTCTATTCAAGTCTCACCCTGAGGATGCCGATGGTAAGTCACACATCAGTTAATCCCCAGCGGAGTCGCCAAATTGTGGACATGACATAAGTCCACCCCGACGCGGCCACGCGCGGGTTTGGGGAGGCGAATGAATCTCCATACGAAAACGGATCGAATGGAAATTTAAATCGAAGTGGAGTCGCCACCGAACTTTGTGGGAGTTCGGGCCCGTTCGAATCCACTCTATGTCGTAGTGGGCCGTGTACAAAATACGGCCCATTTTCGATGTCAGAGCTTATTGGGTTCGTCCCTTAGCATTTGATACCGATACCGTCACTACCGGTTATCGTGTATTGAATGAGTCTCGTGCGCCAACGGTTTCGGGCATCTAGAAACCGAGGTTTTGAGTAAAGGGTGAGGGTACGTGTTGGAAAGCCCACGAAGGACACCCAACCCCGCCCGCACTAGCGGCCTCTACTAGGATATCGATTAACTTTCAAATACGCGCGTTAGTAATTCGGTGAGAATGCTTATGCAAGGATTGTTTTCCCTAAGCATGTGATGAATTTAAAAAGGGTTTCTATGTCAATTTAATGCAATTAATTCTACGTCGAAGTTGAATTTTAGCATGTGGGTTCATTTTAATACGATAAATAAAACAACCTAAATTGACAAGAGAAACAACAAACGCGTTAGTAACGATATAACGGTTTGTGCAAAATATTGAATGATGTTGAATGATGCAAATGAGATGATGCATGGTTTTGAAAAAGGTGTTTCACGTGATATATTAGGCACGAGTCGACCTAAGTCACGAAAAACGATTAACGAGACTCGAATGTGATTTGTAGGACTCACGGTTTAACGTGATAAAGGGCCACTCGACCGAGTCATTGCGTGACTCGACCGAGTGGACCTCTGAAAAAGATCCTGTCCAGGTTTTATGACCCTACTCAACCGAGTTATTGACCAACTCGACCGAGTACATCGCCACTCGACCGAGTCACTGTGAGACTCGACCGAGTAGAGGTCGCAGAGACATTCTGTTTCGCGTTATGGACCCTACTCGACCGAGTTATTGACCAACTCGGTCGAGTACGTTGCCACTCGACCGAGTCATTGTGAGACTCGACCGAGTGGAGGTCGAAAGAGCATTCTGCTCGATTTTTTGTGATGTCATTCGATCGAGTGGCGTAGGCACTCGGTCGAGTGGCACCTGTACGAATCAGGTTCGTTTGCAATTTTAATTATCGATTTCGAAATTGCTTTTGATTTTTGATGATTTGATGAATTGGGCATAAATATTGTGGAATTTATACTCAATTCTGAACTTGAATACTCGTCGTATCCCATATTCGATTATTGAATCGATATGAAATACTAGAGTGATAATAACGGAAAATTAATTTAAGTCGACTTAAATTAACTACTGCGATATGGTAGATTTCCTCCGCGTTTAATAATGTCGTAATTCTAGTGAATTGTATTGACAATTATTTTAGCATCAACGGAAAATCGCATTAGTTAACTTATGTGACTAGATCATTAGATTCGACGTTCAATTATGAAATTGGTATCGAATCTAATAGATCAACGCTTGAATTGAAAGACTTGATTCCCTCGGCTTTTCCGACATCGAAATAAATCTCTAGGGATTGTGATGCCGGATCCGCGTCAATAGGTTTCGACCTTTAATAATATGTGTTTTGAAGAAGGTTTTTAGAAAATCGATGCAATATGCGACACAAACGAAAATAAACGAATTATTGTTGAAATCGACCCATTTCAATAATCAAACGCTAGGGTGTCAGGATAAGCGACCGGCAACGCTGTGTGCAGTACACTTGTATATTCGGGTTTCCTTATCCTGACATCCTTCGCACTCGACACAAATCGACGGGTATTTTAATGTCTTTTGGTACTAATTATATTAGCGATATTATGATGCAATAAAGAACTGAAAAAAAAAAAAAAAAAACGAGGAAAAGGAGGAAGGTGACGAGAGGAAGAGAAGAAAGGAAGAAAGGGTTTTGCACCCTCAACCTACATGTTCTTGTGCTCGGTAAGGGCTCGTAGTCGCGGCTTTAACACGGGAGTTTCGAGGCTTATGGAGGTCGAGTTGTGGTGGTTAAGGTGTTTGATTCCTAAAGCTAGGTTTAGGGTTTCGGTTCCTAGGCTAGGGCTAGGGTTTGCTTAGTGTAGTATTAGAGTTTGATTAGGGTAGAATTAAGGTTTTTTGAAGGATGATCAAAAGTTGTAGGGTTTGAAAAAGTTGTGAAAAAAGATGTGCATGAGGGTGTTTATATAGGCTAAGCCTAAGACCTCGGTTAGGGTTACTCGACCGAGTAACCAGCTGACTCAGTCGAGTGGCCCAGTGCGTCAGCCGTCGGGCTTGAAACAGGCCCACTCGATCGAGTGGAGGGGGCACTCGATCGAGTGGCCCAGCTGGGTCGCGCGGGTCCATTGTTTTGGACCGTGACTTGGGTTTTGTGTTTTTGATGTTGTGAATGGTTGTTTTGTATGTCTCGGAAACGACTTTGACCAGGGTTGACCCTATTGTAAAAAAGTCGGTTTTATTTCCGGTGTCGGTTTTGGCCCAAATTAGTCTTGTTTGACTCGGAACGGTCCGCTGGGCCTGGATTTGAGGTCTGTTTTGTGAGATGTGTACTCCATAAGTGCTTTAGCCAACAACTAATGGATTTGAGCCCATATCCGAGCGCGTAGAAACACGTTAGCGTCTGATCATCATCGGGTGTTATTTGGGAAACTACCATAGACACCTGGCAGTCAAAATGCGGGTGTCTACAGCATTATTGCATGCTTTTCAATCTGGCGAAGATGAAGCTGATGATTATTTATCTAGTCTCCCATATGACTATAGGTCACAAGTGTACGAAATAACTTTAATGTTGCATAGCCGAAATGAATTTGTAATAATTGATTAATTTCTTATGTTATGCAAAAAATAGTTATGTCTTATGTTTTTGTATAATATTTAAATGAACTTGATATTTTCGTATTTCATAAATCTTGGCATTCAATTTGATATATTTATAATATCCTATATACTTACAATTTGATATTCAAATGTGTTCAATTGCACCTTATGTACACTAAATTACGTTATGTATACTTAAAGTACTTACATCCTATGATGTTTAAAGCAGTGTATTGGAATTTATACATGGTTAAAGCAGTGTCCGTTTTGATGTACATAAGTTAATATCTGCTGTACATGTTCAAATTTGTACATGGATAACTAGTTGAAATATGTACATCTCTAATATGGAATTATATATAATGATCTCCTTAGATGGATTATGTACATGTGATACTTACATATATATACATTACATCAAGAATTACTAACGTAATTCAGCACACTGATATATGTCCTTGAATGAGTACATCTAGTATTTTATATACATATTGCACATCTTGCTTCCATTCCTTTTACAAATGATTCTGTATGTGGTGAGATTAAAAATTCACTTACGTCATTAACATTCATACCATAATCAGTTACAGTAATTTAATAATCCGAGTTATTGCAGATGTTCACTGGTAGATGCCTCCGAGACATAATCTAAACAACCAAAATCGATAACCACCGTTTCCATTCTTTACCACACCTACTCCTCTGTCTATGAACCCTAATAGATTGGGGATACTGCTCATATTGACTAATGTTCATATCGACTGAACTGGAAGTCATTCACCAAAATTTACATCCATACTCACTACAGATCAGTACTACCAAGGACAGCAACGTCAAATCCGTAGTTAACATTCATACCATTAATCAGTTCGTTCCAAAATGCAACTGATTAATAATTACAGTACAATACATCCAAAATATGATTACAATCCGAGTTAACAGTAAGTGCATATGCACGAAACCAAAGCATAAAAATTAATATGCTTGCAAAATAACATTCATATCTGGACCATCTTTTCAAGGATAGAAGTTGGGGTAAATCTGCCACAAGGCCCCCAGGCAGATCTCATAGTGGCAGATATCCGTCATGTCCGCCAAATATCCACCCTCTCCCCTCAACGTCAGGGGGACCACCCTGTAGGCCGTGTGACTGGACAGATATTGATCATCCATCCATGAGGCAACCCAACAGCGAGGTCCGTCGTATGGATGAATCTGCATCCCCATCTCAGGTTTCCCTCTTCCGAAGTCCTCAAAGGCCCATTGCAGTTTATACGTGTGGAGGTAGTTATGATAACCGCTCTTGAAAAAAATGACTGCAGCTCTGGTGAAGATCGGACAATTTGGACCAGAAACCCACTTTAGCATTATTTTCTCCACCGGATAACCCAGGGCAATTAACCTGTTCCTTAAACCAGTTAGTGATCTATTGGTATGTAAATATGTACAGTATGTATTAATTTATGTACGACAAAACTACCGTATAAAAGCTTTGTATATGATTTCTTATTCAATGCATGTAAGTGTTTATTACA
Organism: Agrostemma githago; assembly: GCA_958450325.1. NCBI lineage: Eukaryota > Viridiplantae > Streptophyta > Magnoliopsida > Caryophyllales > Caryophyllaceae > Agrostemma > Agrostemma githago. The sequence goes on along the minus strand of OY288246.1, from coordinate 62,548,071 downwards.
CAATACAGTGTGTATGATATGATGCACATAGTTTAGAAAACGGTGTATATAACTTATGGTTATAAGATGGGTTATGTACAAGTTATATATGAATATGTACTTGATGTTCAAGAAAACTAACTTGTTCCTTAAACCAGTTAGTGATCTACTGGTAACCTTGTTATCAACCCACTCAAATGGCAGATTTGCAATAATGCATTTAGGAGGATACATCAGTTTTACATACATTTTTTTGGGTTTTTTTTTCAATTTTGAAAGTTTAACTGCTCTCAATCTTAGTTTGAAGGAGTATATATGACTGATTGAAATTCCACTCAACCCCCTTTGTAATTATTACTTATGCATTTTCGTGATATTTATTTACTGCATGGTAGACACGTTTTAATTCACCCATCAAATCCCTCATTTACCAAAGTGAAGAATTGTGTCTAATAGAATCCAGTATTTGAATGGTTACACCTAAATTTATGTGTCTACAGATTAATTGAACTTTATTTCAATTTAAATTTACATATTACATTTAAGGCATTTTATACATTGGTAAATCACTGTCTTATACATTGGATGTCGTGATGTACATTCTGTTTTGGTGCACATAATCTGTCTCAGAAGATTAAAAGGTTATTATCAGGTTCTAACTTGTTATTACAAACTTGTGCTATAAAAACTTGTGTACATAATCCCATATTATAAAAACTTGTGCTATAAAATCCCACATTCTCAACAAATTCTCAATTTGCCTCTCTGTTTCTCTCTTTCCCTCTGTTTTTGTGTGTCTCTCTCTGTATCTCTTTTTCTCTCTTCCTTTCTCAAAAAAAGATGAATGTTACATGTGATGGACAGATATACAATATTAGGCACCAACATAAACTGTATGTGGTTTGCTTCTCAAAAGAAGAAGAAGTTGCCTTTTATATTTACTGATTTTTATGGACCTATTTCAAGTCCGTATGTTGAATCACTTGAAAACGTTTTTGCAAATGAAAATATAATGGAAATAAATTTCAAAAGGTTCAATCCTACTTTTAGAAATGAAGAGTTTGCAAAATTGACTCTTGTTTGCAAGATGTGGGGTCAAATACTTTTGGCACATCCTCATTCTCTTCTTTTAGATATGTAGTACAGTATGAGTGTGCATGCAACCATTGAGAATGGATTACTTTCTCTTCATAGGGATGGTATCTTGTTGTTAAAGCAATGCAGATGCTATTTGACTAATGATCTGCTTTGAAGAAATATACTACACAACATGCAACTTTGACTTGCATCTCCAGAAGATGTAGTTCATCTTCATGGTTCTTCTCCTGAAGAAGCAGAAAGAGAAAATTTTGAAGGTGTTCCACAGCAAGTGTTTCGTCAAGCATCTACCTTTGCTGAATATCTGTTTGAGCCAAGAAATTTTTATCCAGATGTATAACTATATTTTGTTTTTTTTTTCTTATTTATGTAATGTTAGTTACGGAGTACTATATAAAAGCAGAATCTCAAGTTAATTTGAACTTATGTACACTTGTTATTTAATTATTTACTACAAACTTATCTGTCGTTATAGGTTTGTATATGTATGTGTACATGATAAGTGTAGTTTGTAGTGCTTATTTTACTGTGTTTTGGTCCCATTTTCCTTGTGGAATCGCTCCCTGGGAGCAATTTATGGGCTACTTATGCTTCCTCTAGCTCGTTTCAGGTTCCCGGGACCATCCACGAAGAGTTGGAGCGATTCCGACTCAATACATACACTTTTTGGAGCCAACGAGGTAAAGGAACGATGACTCGATGCCCTGGAATCGACCCCGAGACCCTGGGACCCAATCCCGAGCCTCCGAGACCCGATCCCGAGTCCCGAGAATCGACGAGAAACCCATGAGAGGCAAGGAGGGACCAAAAAGCTCTTAAGGGAGGCCTACAAGACTCATCCCGATCGGGAAGGCCTCAAACCCGATCGGGATGAGGTGCACAAAGGACGCACACACTGTGGAGCATTCCCGATCGGGTTGGCATATTCCCGATCGGGAAAGTGGAAGTTTCCCGATCGGGATTTACCATTCCCGATTGGGAAAGTCCCAGTCCCTGTTCCGCATCTTTTCTTTCATCTTCCTTCCACTTGTAACCCTATATATACCCTTCCCTTGTTTTGTAAAGGAGATACAGTACATTAGACATAAAACCCTAGACTACTTTAGGTTAGATTAGATTAGATTAGTGTAGATTAGTCGGTAATTAGTTCTTAATCTTAGTTTAGTACTTGTATTAAGGGAATTCTTCAAGATCCATCCAAGATTGACAACCTTGGTGGTTTGTTTTGGGTTTTCTTCATTAATGCAAGTTTCAATCTTTCCTCTTCACTAGTTTGGTATAATCTTCTTCTCCTTTCTCTCTTAATCCTTTATTGTTTATCAAGTTTGAATCTTTATTATTGTTTGTTCTTGTCCTTGTTAGTTTGATTGAGTTTGTTTATGAATGTTTTGTTTCTTATGATGATTCCTCTTGTTTATGTTAGAATTAGTTTGATAATGTTAGAGTAGTGTTCTTGCTAGGGTTAGTAGGGTGATTAGAGTGTTAATTGGGTGATTAAGGGTTTGTTGGAGATGTTGGTGGAAGATTTGGGTTTCCTCTTGGTTGATGCATATTACATGTTTGTTGAAATGCTTGAATGACTAGTATGTGCATATGCTTGTTTTTCTTGCTTTTATCTTGTGGGTAATAGTTTGCTTGTGGGTTCGGTTCCCTCATTAAGTAGCGAGAGCCCGGTGAGGACGACCCCTAGGTCGGTCTAAGATGCGAGAGCCCGGATGCGATCTAGGCCGCAATAACACGCTAGTAACCCCGTTTGTCATGTGTGTCGCCAAAATGGGTTCCATGTGGAACCTCTAGGTCGGTTTAAGTTGCGAGAGCCCGGACCAACCTAGATCACCCCACTACCTCCTTTGCTCTAGCTCTTCCTTGACCATTCCGTTACCTCTTTGACCCCGACCTAATCCTAGCCCGTTTTCCTTAGTTGTTCTTCTTAGTCATAGTCTAGCTTTCTCCCCTTCCATCATTCTCTAGTCTAGCTTAGCTCGTTGACTTAGTCTCGTATTTGGGCGACCTTAGTCTAGGCTATACATTACCGTCCCCGTGGATTCGACCCGACTTGCCCTATCTACCGTAGGAATAGCCGGTTATTTATTTGATCGGTGGGGATCCCGCGACAAATCCCCACCATCAATTTGGCGCCATTGCCGGGGACGGTGCTAGTTTAGACTTTGTTTTCCTAGTTACTTGACTTTGTCTTTGTGTTTGTGTTTTTCTTTTTTTCTTTTTGTTACCTTGCTTCTTGTGTGTGTGTGTGGTTTATTTCTCTCTTGTCTAGTGCCCAAAAAGCGCTAGGCTTCTCACGTTTGTTCTTAGTCTACAGTCTGTGCTTAGAGGTGGCGATTATCTTCTTCTTGCAACTTAGAGCCGCTTAAACGGACGGTTGCTAGGGTGAGAGGTTTCCAACCGGGTATGGCCTACGATTTTCGAGCAAGCATGGGGTTTGATCTAAACTCCACATACTCGGGAGCCGATATGAGCTACTCCTCTCCTTCCATGGACCAAAGCTATGACATGACGTCCCCCTATCACTACCAAGCTTCTTGGGGGGATCAAGACTCTAGTGGGTATGAACTTCAAGGTTATGAAAGTGGCTACCAACAAGTGAACGATTACCAATCCTACGATCATGGTGACTACTACTCGAGTTATGGTTGTGAACCCACCATGTTTAATCAAGATTCACCTTATGGAAGCCAATACCCCCAAAACCCACCATATTACCCTACACCCCAACCACAATATGAACCCCATGACCCACAATACTACCAATCACCCCAACCTTGCTACCAACAATATGATGCCCCACCCCTTGGGCATCATCAAGATTTTCAAGGAGCTTTGCAAGACCCCAATGATCACCAATTGCCCGACATGGAGGAGTTTCAATCGCTTCTTCAAATGTAAAGGAGCCTCCAAGAAACGGCCCTTCAATTGCAAAAAGAACAAGATGAATTATGGGCCCAAATTCGAAGGGCAAACGAGGCGAGGGATGCTCGATTAAATGCAATATCGGTTCAAACCGTAATGTATTTATCCCGAACATCGCAATTAGATGAAGGGTGCCCACTTGAGAAAGAGGAGCAACCTAATCACGAAGCCGCTAACGTTGTTCCCTTTGATAGAGAGATTTGCTTTGAAGAACCTCAATCGTCTACCCAAAAAGAGATGAATGAGGAGACGACCCTCGGTGAAGACAACATTGGTGAGGAATTGGAGGAGGATGGTGAGTTGGATGGTTTGGTAGAATTTGTGAGGATGTTGGGTGAAGTTGATAGCCTCGAGTTGCCCTTGTGCGATAATGCGACTAAGCATCAAGAGCCTCTAGCTAGTGAACCAAGCAATGACTTGGAAGAGATTGAAACCGCCGGTAGAAGTTTCAATTCTTCTCTCCAAGATGATGTGGGGCCGAATGATGAAGATGGGAAACCACAACTTGAGGAAAGTGTGGGGGTGTGCATTGAGGAGATGAGGCCAAAACCGCTTTTTGTGCCTCGCTTCTTGGATATGAAGCTTGCTTGTGATTGGAGGCGATGCCTAGGGAGGAAGAGGTCGGTGAAGCTCGTAGGATGGATAGACCCCGGAGATGACATGAATGATGACGTTGGGTCTTGGGATTCCTACTTCTTGCCTCCTCCTTGGAGGCCGTGGAGGTTAGCTAGGCTCGAGCGCTTCTTGGGCCTTCATTATGATGTCGGTAGCGCGTTCGACTTGCTCCTCCATGCCCTTGAGGGCTACGGTTGAAGGAGAGTCCATCATCCTAGGTTTGACGAAGTTCCTAAAGAACCGTCATGTTGTACATTCTCCTCTCCTCTTTAGAGTACTTGTGTTTGTATTTGTGTGATTTTTCTCTTGATTTTTGGTTGTTTTGTGAAGCTCTTGTAATTGATTTGGTATTTTGATGAGCGATGTGAGGGAGTGAATTTGATGTGTACTTTGAGTTTATTGTGATAGGTGAAGTGAAGGTGACTCCTAGAAAGGAGTGGTTAATGATAGAGCTTGGACCGTGAGTAAGGGAGTCGGTTTTTGGGGTCATGGGAGTCATGAAGACCCTTCCCAACCGGGAAGGGTGTGTCATCCCGACCGGGATGGGGCCGTCCCGATCGGGATGAGGGTGCCAAAAATCGAGTCCACTGGAGTGCCATCCCGACCGGGATGGGAGCTTCCTGATCGGGACGAGTGTGTCATCCCGACCGAGATCATTCATCCCGACCGGGATGATCCCCTACTCTTTTTTTTGGTGCCTCTTCTTCGACATTTAAGCCCACCCAACCATTGTATACCCCCACCCAACCTCCCTACCTTCCTTGCTCATATCATACCACCCACATACTTCATTTTCATATCCTCACTTCATCTTCTATCTACTTTAGACCGGTATACACACCAATTTATACCCCCTCACACCATTACTACCTTTACCATGCGGTTCTATCAAGCTTGAAGAAGGATGACAATGACGACAACAAGCAAGTGCCTATATTGATCATTGAGACGATGGAGAGAGTGAGTTGCTAACCGGTCGGTATGGCAACTATCCTTTCTTTTCCGTTTTTTATTGCTTGTTTTCCCCTTGTTTCTCCCCTTCCCCTTTGTCATGGTGGCCTTCAAGGCCTTAGTTTTGGTTGCTCCCGACTCTCGATGATGTGACTACATCGAGAGTCATTTTCAAAATCCAAATTTTACAAGTTTTTCACTCTTTCTTTTTGAGGATTTAGTCGGATTTAGGCGGAATCCGGGCTAGGTGACTTGATTACACCTAGCCCTCCCCTCCCATTTCCTTTTATTTCCTTCTTTTTATTTTTCTTCCCCCTTCCATATCTTTTCTTGTCTCGGCCCATGGTGACTTGACTACACCCCGGCCGGACACATTCTACCATTTTCTCCACTTTTTGATTTTTAGCTTAATTTTCGTAGTTTCTTTTCTTTTGTGCTCCCATGCACTACGGTCGAGCATGAGGACATGGCTCGGTTTAAGTGTGGGGGGAGCGATATTCTAGCATAGTTAGCTTTATTTTTGTAGTTTTTCGAAAAATCGTAAAAAAAACCATAAAAATTTGAAAAATTTTCACAAAAATCAAAAAGATTTTCCTTTTGTGTGTTTTCCTTTTGTGTCTTTGTCTCGTATATTTGTTTTGTTGTGTGTGTTTGCCCCCCTTTTCCTTATAGGTTGCTTAAACCACCGATGGCTTTGGAAAGTTTTCAAGTGTCCGGTAACATCTTCTATCCCTTTTTCCTTCTTTGTCTCTTGGGGATTTTGGAGGAGAATGTGATGTGGTGTACTCGGGAGGAGCTTTGTAAAGTTTGATGTTGGTTGGTTGCTCATTTGGAAGGTAGGGGTGGTGTTTGTGTTTTCTATGTGTTTGTTTTGTGTTGTTCTTGTTTTGTTACTTTTGTTACTTTTTATTTCGTTTTCGTTGAGTCTTTGTTTTGTGTTTTGTTGTGTGTCTTGTGTGTAAATGGTTTTCGAAAACCCGGTTTAGAGGCTAGTGTGTGAGTGCTTACTTTCCCTTCCTAGTAGTGTAAATCGAGTCTTGGACTTTAGTCTAGTAGAATGACCCTAAATCAATGATTTCGTTGGTCCTTTACCTTGAATCCACCTAGCTTACTAGGGATTTACTACGGGATTTGCATTTTGACCATTATGACCACCCACGGTGTGAAAAGGCCTTGGTTGCCGAGTCCCGTCCCTTAGGTGACCGTGTCTAGAATCGTTTGATTAGTCCAAGTTCTCCACCTTTTTGTGGGTTTGAAAGGGGATGCGCAACCCCGACATACCCATTACCTACCTCCCACACATATCCACACAATAAATTGCAAAGTGTTGATTTCTCTCTTTCTTAATCGTCAAGAAATGCCAAAAAGGCAAATCTTGCCAAAAAAAAGGACAAAGAAAAGAAAAGAAAGAAAAATGAAAGAAAGAAAAGAATAAAGAGAAAGAAAAGGCACAAAAGCCAAAAAGAAAATAGAAAAGAAGAAAAAGAAATGGCATGGCAAACCAAAACAAAAATGCAAAAGAAAAGAGAAAATGCCAAAAGAAAATCGTCTCACAAAAAGATCTCAACCTCACAAAAATAAGCCTTTTTCCGACTTTTGCCGTGAAGAGCCTACCAAAGGACCGAGTCCCTAGGAAGGATGATAGCGGCATTAGTCGGTCTTCCCTCATTTTGCATGTTTTCCACCTTTTTACTCGGACTAGTTAGGCGGTTTTGGACACGGGACGACCCTCTTGGCTCACGCTAAAGGGGGCGGGGTCTCACTTACCTACAGTGTCGACTAACACCGTGGATCATCACTTCCCACTCCGCCGATTGTCCCGTAGTACGTTTTTAGAAAGTTAGGAGGACCTAGGTAAGTTGCCAACGTTTTTGTTGCTTTATCGTCATACTATTAGGGTTTAATCCACCTCGGTTTGTATTGCTAGCTTGGGAACGTTGTCACTTACCTCGAGTCCTAAACCGGTGCTTCTTTCACCGCTTTTAGAGGGAAGCGGTATTTGTTTTCTTTTGGGTGCAACCGATTTTTGTTTTCTTGTTTGTGTGTTTGTTGTTTATGTGTTTTGTGTCCGGTTGCATCCACAGTTTTGTCGTAAGACCCCACTTGCCTTGCGGAGAGCACTTATCCTCTAAGTGCACTCGCGTGAGTTGAAAGGGCGTAGGGTGCGCTAATACCCATTCGGCTAGTATAGTAGTTAGTATGTGCTTACTCGAGGGCGAGTAAGGGTTAAGTGTGGGGGAGTTGACAAGTGTAGTTTGTAGTGCTTATTTTATTGTGTTTTGGTCCCATTTTCCTTGTGAAATCTCTCCCGAGCGATTTATGGGCTACTTATGCTTCCTCTAGCTCGTTTCAGGTTCCCGGGATCAACCACAAAGAGTTGGAGCGATTCCGACTCAATACATACACTTTTTGGAGCCAATGAGGTAAAGGAACGATGACTCGATGCCCTGGAATCGACCCCGAGACCCTGGGACCCAATCCCGAGCCTCCGAGACCCGATCGCGAGTCCCGAGAATCGACGAGAAACCCATGAGAGGCAAGGAGGGACCAAAAAGCTCTTAAGGGAGGCCTACAAGACCCATCCCGATCGGGAAGGCCTCAAACCCGATCGGGATGAGGTGCACAAAGGACGCACACACTGTGGAGCATTCCCGATCGGGTTGGCATATTCCCGATCGGGAAAGTGGAAGTTTCCCGATCGGGATTTACCATTCCCGATCGGGAAAGTCCCAGTCCCTGTTCCGCATCTTTTCCTTCATCTTCCTTCCACTTGTAACCCTATATATACCCTTCCCTTGTTTTGTAAAGGAGATACACTACATTAGACATAAAACCCTAGACTACTTTAGGTTAGATTAGATTAGATTAGTGTAGATTTGTCGGTAATTAGTTCTTAATCTTAGTTTAGTACTTGTATTAAGGGAATTCTTCAAGATCCATCCAAGATTGACAACCTTGGTGGTTTGTTTTGGGTTTTCTTCATTAATGCAAGTTTCAATCTTTCCTCTTCACTAGTTTGGTATAATTTTCTTCTCCTTTCTCTCTTAATCCTTTATTGTTTATCAAGTTTGAATCTTTATTATTGTTTGTTCTTGTCCTTGTTAGTTTGATTGAGTTTGTTTATGAATGTTTTGTTTCTTATGATGATTCCTCTTGTTTATGTTAGAATTAGTTTGATAATGTTAGAGTAGTGTTCTTGCTAGGGTTAGTAGGGTGATTAGGGTGTTAATTGGGTGATTAAGGGTTTGTTGGAGATGTTGGTGGAAGATTTGGGTTTCCTCTTGGTTGATGCATATTACATGTTTGTTGAAATGCTTGAATGACTAGTATGTGCATATGCTTGTTTTTCTTGCTTTTCTCTTGTGGGTAATAGTTTGCTTGTGGGTTCGGTTCCCTCATTAAGTAGCGAGAGCCCGGTGAGAACGACCCCTAGGTCGGTCTAAGATGCGAGAGCCCGGATGCGATCTAGGCCGCAATAACACGCTAGTAACCCCGTTTGTCATGTGTGTCGCCAAAATGGGTTCCATGTGGAACCTCTAGGTCGGTCTAAGTTGCGAGGGCCCGGAACAACCTAGATCACCCCACTACCTCCTTCGCTCTAGCTCTTCCTTGACCATTCCGTTACCTCTTTGACCCCGACCTAATCCTAGCCCATTTTCCTTAGTTGTTCTTCTTAGTCATAGTCTAGCTTTCTCCCCTTCCATCATTCTCTAGTCTAGCTTAGCTCGTTGACTTAATCTCGTATTTGGGCGACCTTAGTCTAGGCTATACATTACCGTCCCCGTGGATTCGACCCGACTTGCCCTATCTACCGTAGGAATAGCCGGTTATTTATTTGATCGGTGGGGATCCCGCGACAAATCCCCGCCATCAGTACATAAAACTATGTTTGACGGATTATGAGTGCTTTAGTAAAATTAACCAATCTAATGTATATAACTAGATGTTTTATTTTGTAATTCATAAATCTAGTTTAAAGATTATCAAGGCATTCAATTGTGTTCAACTGCCCTTATATACGCTGAAGTCTACGTTATGTACATATAGTTAAGAATACAGTGTGGATAACTTATGATTTCATCCAAGTAATATGTATCTAGAAGAGTTAAGTACAACAATTATAGAAATATGTACAACCATGTTCTCGAATGAATATATACAGCTGATATGTAAATATGTACATTATGTATTGATCTATATACTATGACAAAACTACCCGTATAAAAGCTTTTTATATGATTTCTTGTTCGATGCATGTAAGTGTTTATTACATATAAATAAGGTTAAGGTTTGTTATTAGTTTATGTTTTTTAAGTAAAAAAATGATATACATAATTAAGAATACAGTGTATATAACTTATGATATATTCTAATAAATTGAACCAATTCAATATGTAAGTAGATGTATTATGTATAACTATTACAGAAATATGTACATTCATGTCATAGGATGGATTATATACAGGTGATATGTAAATATGTACAGTATGACAAAACTACTTGTATAAAAGCTTTTTACTTCCTCCAAGTTTAATTGATCTTCCCATTCCAAAATGGCACAAGATTTTTGGTAGGATTAAAATAATGAAAACTAATGTAAAAAGTATGCAAGTGGATATGAAAAGTAATGTGAAAAGTAATGTAAAATAAGGTAATTGTGTAAATGAGTTGGTAAGTTTGGTAAATATGAATAAGTAGTAAGGGTAGTATGGTAAAAATAATGGTCAAATAAGGAAAGAAATGGAATGGGAAGAAGATAGAAACTTGGACGAAAATGGTAAGTGGGAAGATGTTAGAAACTTGGAGGAAGTATATGATTTCTTATTCAATGCATGTAAGTGTTTATCACACATACAGTGTATATAATAGATATGATATACACAGAATACAGTGTATGTATAATCTCCATATGTACATTTGTATTTATATAGAAAAATCGTTTCATATTGTATACTATGAGAAAACTACCCGTATAAAAGCTTTTTATATGATTTCTTATTCAATGCATGTAAGTGTTTATCACACATACAGTGTATATAGGATTTAAAATATTAATAATAATAATAAAGTAATAAGTACTCCGTATTAGACACATTATTTTGAAATATAGTGAGTAGTATTTACTCAGTATTCCACTACCCTAGGTGAATTTTATGACGTATTAAGACTTTTTTTTGTTTTATTTTTTGGAGTTATGACGTATTAAGACTTTGGGAATAAATACTGATAATTCCGATAGAAACTTCAACAGTCACTTCACAAATATTGCATGAGTATAGAAACCTAGGAAGTTTGAAAAATCAAGTACGGAGTAATTTCTGAAGTAATTTCTGTCGATCATTTTCAACAATTCTTTGTTCATAATTTCTGAAGTAAGTTCTTGATTCTGTGAAATTTACAGTAAAGTAAAATTGTAATCTTTTATTCTTTTCACTCTGCATTTTCCGGCAACTAGTAAAATGGAGATTAGGTTTATTATTATATAAATAATATATACAGTCTAAAGTTATTATTATATATTTATGTGTATTCACGTTATTTACAACCGTGTTCATCTTCTCCAACTATCTTCAACATTTTAGTATTGTGTGTACTATTTTTGATTTCTAGAGTGATTTTGTTGAAAATTAGGGTTAAGTAATTCACGACACAAACCGGAATTCAAATAATCTGGACAAGACTGCACGAAAGAGGAACGCTGATGAGAAAGAGAAAGGTATTAGAATCTTACATTGAATTTGAATTATGTACAATTTAAGGTATTAGTGTATAGTTATTAAAACAAGGATGAAATTACATTGATTTGGTATTCTTTATTCGTAGCTGAATGCAAAAAGAGGCAAATTAAAGAAAAGGATGAAGAAACATCAGACAAACAATTATGTTTGATAGTAAAAGATGCAGATAAAGGTATATTCATTAAATAGACTACTATGTTTCAAAATTGTTTGAAAATAACTTTTTTTTATTTAGTATAGCTTTAAAAATTACTAATGTTGACTATGTGTTTGAAGTTATGTGCATTATGTAATGCCTTATGAACAATAAATAAATCCTTATAATTTTAATAGGGACTATGTCTTATGAATGCCTTATGTCTAAAACATACAATCTTATGTACTTTAAAATATGACATTAAGGTAAAAGTAGTCATTTAAATTCTTCATGTTCATTTTAATTTACAGCTATGACTGGTAAAACTACAAAGACTAGAAGGAAGAGAGTTGTACATGCCACGAATGACCTGCCATCATTGAAGACACGCATGTCCCCTGATGGTTTGGTTAAACTTCTTATTGACATGTCAAAGAAGTAGATTGCAGATATAAAGGAATTAGGGTTTGGAGATTTATTTGATCTAAAAGTAAAAGAAGTCCCATCCAAGCTTGCTCATTGACTTGTTTCGAATTTCAACCCTGATTCAGCAACATTTAAGGATAGTACATTTGATGTGACAAATTTAGATGTACATATTGCAACTGGGTTCCCTATGGGACCAAACGAGATTGTCCTTGCATCATATAACGACCAATCCCTGGAATACAGACATCTTCTTGATGAATGTAAGAAACAATTTGAAGGTTCAAAGATTACAGCCGCTATGTTGAAATCCATCCTAGCTCATCAAACGGATGGAGGGGATCTATTCAAACAAAACTTTATAGTTTATCTCTACTCTTATTTTATAGAAGGTACTTGTTCAGCAACTTCAAGTTTTAAGATATTGAAGTCTCTGGTCGACTTGTCATTGGTACCTACATTTAATTGGTGCCAATTTTGCCTTGATGCCTTCATTGAGGTTGTTGATTTGTGGAAAATGAATACAGCAGAGAAAGACAAGTTCTTTGATGGACCTATAATGGTCTTTGTATTTATATATCTGCAACAAATGCGTTACAGAAACAGTCAACCTGTTCGTGCATTCCCAACAATGTTATTTTGGACACAAGACTCCATTTCAAAGAGAATATTGGAGGAAGCAAAAAAAATCGAGTACATTTGGTAATGGTTTGATTGTCCCATTACAGTCCCTTGATTGGTACAAGGGGGAAGAAGTAAAGGAAAGTGTGAAGATGGGGTTGAAAGATGGGAAGGGGAAGAAAAAGGACAAAGTTAACGAAGAGGGGAAGGAAGAAGGGGATTGGTTACGAAATTTAGTGCTGAAATCTGTTGAATTCACAAAATCATTCAAGGGGTTGAAAGATGCTATAAAAGTTGCAAAGTTTGCATCCCCTCAATGCAAACCAATAACAAAATTAGAAAATTTGACCAGTGACTTTGTTGCAAGACTTGTAACAGTAAGAAAAGATGAAGAATCAAGAGAATTTGGTAAGAATTTTTCTTCAATTTATTTTATCCCATTCATTTATTATAATAAATTGAATACAGTAGTTATGTTTCATCTTTTGCTTCAAAATAGGTGAGGAGGAAGAAGATGACCTGAATCCACAAATAGTGGATATGATTCATAAGATGGCAAAAGATCTTACTTCTTCAAGAAAGACTGATCTTGAAAGAAGAAGCAGACAGATCGAGAGAAGCCAAAATGCAGTCAACTTATTTTTGAGGAAAATGAAGATGTTTTGAATGTGGACACTGTGGAACATGTTGATGTGCTAAATAACCAACTACTTCTGCAAAATGTTGATGCTGCAGAAGACTTCTATACAGATGCTCCTATTTCTACTCCTGTCAAGAACGACGAATTATTTCTGACGAAAATGAAGATATTTTGAATGTGGACACTATGGAAAATATTGATGTGCAAAATAATCAATTACTTCTGCATAATGTTGATGTTGCAGAAGACATCTATACAGATCAGATGCTCCTATTTCTACTCCTGTCAAGAACGACAGTGAAATTATTTCTGTAGAAAATGAAGATGTGTTGAATGCGCATACTGTGGAAAATGTTGATGTGCAAAATAATCTACTACTTCTGCAAAATGTCGATGCTACAGAAGACATCAATATAGATGATCCTATTTCTGCTGAAAATGTGGATTTGGAAACTTCTGTTGATGTTGTAAATGTGCATTTGGAAACTCTTACAAAGCAAAACAAGGAAATTGATATGCTTGAAAAAAAAGAGATTGAAGCACAGCAGAAAAGAAAACAAGGAAATGTACCACTTTTCAAATCTTCTTTTATTAATCGGAACATCATCTGTTTGACCTCTCTCAAAGCTCAGCAGAAATATGTGTCAGACTATGTATTTGCACCAGAAGAGTCTTTGAAGTAAGTCTAATTAATTTTTTAAACAAGTTTCTTATCAGTTCCTTTTTTGATGTACATAAGTTAATATATTTTATTTGTACATGTTAAAAATTGTTCATATTGAAAGCAGTTTCTGTTTTGATGTTGGTAAGTTAATATTTGTTCTACATGTTGAAATTTTTACATATTTAAAACAGTTTCTGTTTTGATGTAGATAAGTTGATATCTTTTGTACATGTTGAAATTTGTGCATGGTTATAGCAGTGTCTGTTTTGATGTACATAACTTAATATATTTTGTACCAGCTACAGCAAAACTAATACACTAAATAATTTAATTTTACAGGGATCCTTTGTTTAAGTTTGGAGACATTCTGCTCTCAAGGGGGGACCTGTCGATGATGGCAACTTGTGATACCAAAATCAATGAGTTAATTTTAAATTTTTGGTGCCTATTGATGAATGATTTGGAAAAGCTATCATCTACGTCATCTATCAAACATGTTTATATGTCTCCTTTTGAAGAATATGAGGTAATGTTATGTATTCCATTCAAATATGATTAAAAATGTGTTCACTCATGACTGTCTTCTAAACAATTACTATAATGTTTCAGGTTCCTACAAGTGAAATGGACGTTAATGATGTGCAACTGGTAATCAAAAAGATATTCTTTATAACTTTTATTTATTTATTTAATCATTCATTCATTATGAGAACTAATAATGTGATTTTCTTCAAGGCCTTTTTCTGCTCTAGAATACCACAAGGTTATGTTGTTTACTGCGCAAACTAAATCTCAAAGAAATTTGAGATGATTCATTTTGGGTTTCCTGAAGGATTCGACAACAAAGCAATTGGTCTTGGAACTAAAGATTTATATGTGAGCATACTCTAGGCATTAACATACAGATTATATGTTTGTGTTTTTTCATTCATTAAAATTTTAGGCATTTATATATATATATATATATATTGTACATTAAAATTTATATTATCTGCCTTGAATACTTGGCTTATATTTTCAGAGTGGTTATTTGAAGGCAAATTTCCAACATACGATCAAATGGGTGGATGAGTTTGATACCTATGACTTGATCGAATATATTCCAGATTTCTCTAAAGATTTGGAAATTAAGAATGACATTCTTTCAATGACAATCATGGAATCATACAAAGGGAATAAAGACAATTATGCCAAAGAGTTCAAACCAGTAATTTGTCAATTATAAACATTATCACTGATACTAATCTATATCTGATTATTTTCAAATATACTAATGTTATCATGTGCAGTCCACCATTTCATACAATGATTATGTATAGATGATGACGGTGTGCTATTGCCACAAAATACTAACTTCAGAAAGGAATGAGCCGAAGAAAACTGTGTTGAAGGAGGCAAGAATAATGTTGTATGTATCTGATAACTTACTGTTGATAAGTCATAATTTGACATACATAAATTATTATATATTGTTTCGATTACAAAGTCATATTCTGTTTTATATATGACTTTTATCAGCAGGAAAGTGGACAACTTAACAACAACAAAATACAGTGATGCTCATATAGTTCAAAGTTTCTTGAAAAAAGTAACGAAAAGGACTTTCGTTGGAGAGGGTTTAGAGGGCAAGCAGAAAGAATACAATGCCGTGCTAAAATCGTATTATAAGTAATGCATTCTACCCTTTCCACTGTTTTTGGAATCATTCATCATAATTAATTAATTTTAAGATTATTACTCATGTGTTCTATGTTATCTTACAGAGAATACGTTGTACAAACTGATTGGATGAATGTAAGTCGCGAAGAAATGTAAACACTGTTATTTCCAGATGAGCAATTATATTATATGGTAAACAAATCTCTAACAAGTTTTAATCTTATAAATTCAAATGCTTCTAAATAAATCTAACAAGTTCCGTTTTAATAGCCGATTGATTTGTATGGAATTTATACCACACTAGGAATGAAGGATATCATATTCTTTCCAACAAAGTCAGGGGTAAGTATATCAAATTGGTATACTTATTTTCGGTATGTAAGGTTACAGTTGTTTATTTGATGTTTATCTTTTGTTTCAGGAATTAAACCCAAAGATAAGCCGTTCTCTGAATACTGTGTACTGTGATGTATCATACTTGCCTGATGATGCGAAATTTGTGAGAAAGGTACACCCAATGAATACAGTATTAAAAGTTGACAATAATTAACTATAAAAAAACTCTATTTATGACTGTAAAATGTGTAAATTTTCAGATCTTTGTTCCAGTTCACATCCAAGAATCGTTGCATTGGATTTTACTTGTCTGTGATCTACAAAAAGAAAAGAATTATGTCCTTGATTCGAAAAAGATGAAGTTTTACAGAAAAAGAATAAACGAAGTTGAAAAAGTAGTGTATAATGTTTCAAACATTTTACAAAACTACTCTGGCTATGAACAAATTTCCGAAAAAATGGGAAAATTTCCAGTGGAAATGGTACCAAATGTAGCGAAACAAAGCAATGGAAGTGATTGTGGTGTCTTTGTTATGAAATGGATAAAGGCATTTCATGACAATAAGAAATGGGGAAGACAAACATACTTTAGTGATATCACAGAATTTAGGCGTCAAACATGCTTAGATCTTTTGAAGTGGGATAAGAACTATGTGAAAAATTTCAGTGTTAAGAAAGAGTATGAGATCTTATATTAATTGTACGTAGACTTAGTTATATTACTGTAATGAAAAATAAAAAGCTGTGCATAATCAATGCCAATGTCTTTTCAATGTTAATATTGATTTTGTACTTCATAAATCTAGTTTAAAAATTATCAAGCCATTCAATTGTGTTCAACTGCCCCTATGTACGCTATAATGCACGTTATATACACTTAAATTAGTCATGTTTTACTATAAACTTATGTACAACATATAATATCTTATGTACTTAGAATTTGATATTTAAGTAATTAATTTATGTATGCTAAAGTCTACATTATGTACACTAAAAGTATTTATCTTTTATGTTTCCCAATAAACTTATGTACAAAATATAATATCTTATATACTTAGAATTTGTCCTATTTTCAATGAACATAACCTGATTATAAAATTGAATACTCGAACATAGTACTCCGTATCTTAACAAGAGCCCGTTTATTTAATTAAAGCCCATAAAAGAATACTCAAAATTGGTATCTGATCTACTTCATAACTACAAAAAACAAAAAAGAAAAGGAAAAAAAGAAAGTGGACTCTTAAGATCTTTCTAGATTATCTTCAACAATCCAGTACTGTAAGTTTATTCTAGCTTATCTTTTTCGATTATCTTCAACAATCCAGTACTGTAAGTTTATTCTAGCTTATCTTTTCCGATTATCTTCAACACTGCGGTAATGCAATGTTATATTGTTGCTTTTCCGATTATCTTTTCCGAAAAATTGTTATATTGTTGCTTTTTGAAACGATTTTTTGAAGATTGGTATAAAATAATACTAGCAGTATGCAATTATTTTCGATCTAGGTTTAAATACGGTCTTACTGCATTAGGATTCAAGTATCGATGGTTATTCAACTTATGCGAATTAGGTACTCAGTTTGTCTCTGTTATTATTTTTATTTGACGTTAATTAGGTTAACAAAAAAGATGAAAACAAATCAGGAGAAAAGTGGAGCAAAGAGGGAAGCTGCTCATCAGATCGAAGGTATATAAACTTATACAGTACTCCATATTGAACCCCATACTCTCAATGTAAATGATGCATATTGATTTTTTGTTATTTATGTATAGTTGCATGTAAAAAGAGACAGGTAGAAGTAAATGATGCTCCCAATTGTGATGATTCTAAGGATGGTAGTTATCAGACACCGAAATCACAATTACACTTACTGCAGAAGCAGTTGTAGGTATGTACATTAGTTGTTTTAATTATCTGTTCATAGAACTTGAACTAGTTAGATATGCCCTCTATACATATCATTTAAATCTGTTTTGCTCACTCAAATTTACAGTTGTCATTAATAAGCCTACAAAACCTACAAAAACTAGAAGGAAGAGGGTTCTACATGCAGTGAATGAACTCCCATCATTGACCACAAGGATGTCCCTTGAAAGTTTGTTTAAATTTGTAAGACTTATGTCAGAGAAGAAAATTGAAGATATTAAGGAATTGGGGTTTGGGGATATAATTTTTCTAGATGTAAGAGAAGTCCCAGCCAAGCTTGCTCATTGACTTGTTTCCAATTTTGACCCTGATTTGTCATCATATTAAGGAAATACACTTCAGGTTACGAATTTGGATGTACACATAGCAACTGGGCTTCCTATGGGACCGAATGATATTGTATTAGCGTCATATGATGACAAGGACGTTGAATATAATCGATTAGTTGATGAGTTCAAGCAACAATTTAAAGGTTCCAAGATAACAAACAATGTGTTGCAATTCATGCTAATAAGACAGACGGAAGGGGGGATCAATTCAAGAGGAACTTCATTGTTTATCTTTGCTCTATTTTTATAGAGGGTAGCTGTTCCGTAACCCCAAGTATAAAGATATTGAAATCTTTAATCAACTTGTCATTGGTACCTGCATTTAATTGGTGCAAATTTTGCCTTGATGCTTTCATTGAGGCTGTTGATTTGTGGAAAATGAATACAGCAGAGAGAAATAAGTGCTTTGATGGACTTTGTGTTTATATATCTGCAAAGAATGTGTTTATATATATCTGCAAAGAATGTATTTCAGAAACAGCACACCTATTCGTTCTTTTCCAACAATGTTGTTCTGGACACAAGAGTCCATTTCAAAGATGATATTGGACGAAGCAAAGAAATCAGGTACATTTGGTAATGGCTTTGTGTTGCCATTACAACCCGTTGATTGGTACAAGGTGGATAACTCTAAAACCTGTACTGCAAAGGTTTCTTCTGTAATGGAAAAAGAGAATCTAGTGAAAGAGGAGGAGGAAATAAAAGATGAAAATGAGGAGCCAAAGGAAGCAATGCACTGGGTGCAAAATTTAATCAACAAATCTTGTCAATTCTCAAAGTCTTTCAGGGGTTTGAAAGATGCAATAAAAATTGCAAAAGTTGCCTCAACCCAATGCAAACCACTACTAGAATTGGAAAATTTGGCAAATGAATTTATAAACAAACTTGCAGAAACGAGAAGAGAACAACCGTCAAGAGAGAATGGTAATATATTTTTTTTCTACTGCTATATACTCCCTCCAATTCTTTTATTTCTTCCCACTTACCATTTTAGGCAAATTCTTTTTTTTCTTCCCATTTCTCATTCTTTTCTACTTTAGTTACCTTTTTCAATGTGTTTTTACCAGATTGTCCTTATGAACTTTATGAAACCACCAAAATAACCACTTATTTGCCATTATTTAAGGAGTGGTAGTACACTTCACTTCACTTCACTTCACTCATTTTATTTCCATTATTTTATTAGTGTCTTAAAAGTTGTGAAAAAAGTAGTAGGAAGAAATAAAAGAATCGGAGGGAGTACACTACAGTAGCAATTATATCCATTCATAGAATTTAAACACAGTATTGTTCATAATTTTAACTTTTATACAGTACTTATTTTTCATCTCTTACTGCTTATAATTAATTTTGTACATGCTTATATAAGTGTCTGTTTTGATGTACATAAGTTAATATCTGTTGCACATGTTCAAAATTTGTACATTAATTAAAACAGTGTCTGTTTTGATGTATATAAGTTACTATATGTTGCACATGTTGGAATTTGTACATGGTTATAGAAGTGTCTGTTTTGATGTACATAAGTTAATATCTGTTGCACATGTTCAAAATTTATGCATAGTTAAAACACTGTCTGTTTTGATATACATAAGTTACTATGTGTTGCACATGTTGGAATTTGTACATGGTTATAGAAATGTCTGTTTTGATGTACATAAGTTAATATTTGTTGCACATGTTCAAAATTTGTACATTAATTAAAACAGTGTCTGTTTTGATGTACATAAGTTACTATGTGTTGCACACGTTGGAATTTGTACACGGTTATAGAAGTGTCTGTTTTGATGTACATAAGTTAATATCTGTTGCACATGTTCAAAATTTATGCATAGTTAAAACACAGTCTGTTTTGATATACATAAGTTACTATGTGTTGTATAATTATAACTTGTATACAATACTTATTTTTCATCTTTTAGTGCTTAGAATCTGGAGATAAATGGAAGGATGTTACTCATATTGCATCACAAGTTGTCGATGATGACAACACAAAAGAAGAAAAAAAAATACCTTCTACATGTCAAAAGAAATTTCCTACCTTCTCAAATACAGACTTTGGTCTAGATGATCTGACTCCACACGTAATAGAGATGTTAGATCAGATGGTAGAAGAAGCTGTTTCTGGCAAAAAGAATGAGGTACAAAAGAAGAAGAAGAAGAAGAAGGCGAGAGACCCAATGATGCCAAGATATAGTTTATTGAACTTAGATGAGTGCTTTCAACTGAGTCAAGATACTATCCTTGTCTCATATTCTGACACTCAAGTTACTCCCCTGACAAATGAAGATGCAGAAAATATGGGTACAGAAAAAACTCCTATCGTAAATTGTGTGCAAATTGTGGATATGGAGAATGTGGTTGTGGAAGCTACTACAGTTAGTACTGAACAAGTGTTCAATAACAAGCTTGTGGAGTATGTGAAGAGTATGGAATCTACTCCTGCGCATGCAATAGAAAATGTTAACTTAGAAACTCCTTATGCTGTGAAAAATGTCTGGAGAGCCCAGATATTGTTGAAAACTTGGTCACTCCATCAATAGTGGGGAATGCATCTCAGAAAGATGATGACATGAATGAAAAAGAAATTGAAGTACAATACAAGAGGAAACAAGCAATACCAGTTGTTTTCAAATCTCCTTTCATACAAAGGAACATCAGCTTTTTAACCAGTCTGAGCGCCGATGAGAAATATGTGACAGACTATGCATTTGCGTTAGATATGTCTGCAAGGTAAGCAACTGAATTACATAGTTAAAGCATTGTCTGTTTTGATGTACGTAAGGTACTATGTGATGCACATGTGTGAAATTTGTACATATTTAATGCATTGTTTGTTTTGATGTAGATAAGGTAAAACTTATTGTATATAATTCATACAACTTATTGTAGCACTGTCTATTTTGATGTACATAACTTATCATGTGCTTCACCTGTTGGAAATTGTTCACATTGTTGGAAATTGTTCATATGCTAATAGTAACTTGCACATCTTTAAGTTTAAATGTGTTTAAATGCTAATAGTCACAGTTAAAAATGTTTACTAATACACTAAATACTTTTTAATTTTACAGTGAACGTTTCTTTAAGTTTGAAAACATTCAGATTTCAAGGGGGCAGCAATTGATGATGACAAGTCTGAAAGTAAACTTGAGCAATCAATTTTAAGTATTTGGGGGCTATTGATGAATGATTTGGAAAAGCTATCATCTCCATCATCTGTCAAGCGTGTTTATATGTCTCCATTTGATAAATTTATGGCAATGTTATATATTCCATTAACAATGTCAAACAGTGTAAATATATTTTTGCTCATGAATCTGTTCTAAACACTTCTTTAATGTTTCAGATACCTAAAAGTGAAATACAGTTGGATGATGTGCAATTGGTAAACAAATAGATACTCCTTATAACCTTCATTCATTCATTCATTCTGAGAACTAATAGTGCAATTTTCTTCAAGGTCTTTTTCTGGACAACAGAGTTACCAATTGTTGTTGTTTACTGTGTAAACTGAATGTCAAAGTCATTTGAAATAATTCACTTTGGGTTTCCTCAAGAATTTGACAGCCAACTGAACAATTCTGAAGCTAAAGATAAATATGTGAGGACACTGATTTATTGTTTTTACTTTTACGTACATTGAAATTTATGTTTTCTTTTTTGAATACTTTGTTATATTTGCAGTCTAATTATCTCTCTGAAAATTTCAAGAATAAGATCAAATGGGTCAATGAGGTGACAGACTATGGCATAATGGAATATATTCTAGATTTTTGTCGTCATCTAGAAGTTGACAACGGTATTTTTTCAATGAGAGTCATGGAAATATACAACGGGAATAAAAATACTTTTATCCAAGTATTAAAACCGGTAAACTTAATTATTCTACTTACATCATTGATAATATTTTA
This sequence comes from Agrostemma githago, assembly GCA_958450325.1. NCBI lineage: Eukaryota > Viridiplantae > Streptophyta > Magnoliopsida > Caryophyllales > Caryophyllaceae > Agrostemma > Agrostemma githago. Next base: position 62,526,107 of record OY288246.1, on the reverse strand, counting down.
TGTTTGATTATATTTCCATATATAAATGTTGTTGATGTATATGTCCAGAGCAATGTTACATATGATAAGTATGTAAGGATGATGAAGGTGCGGTATTGCCACAAAATACTAACCTCAACCAGGAATCAGATGAAAGATATTATTCTAAAAGATGCAAAAAGAACGTCAAGGAAACTTCTGTATGTTATACACTTGCATTATGCTATCATATGACTACATATATTGCACATAAAGCATAAATCATTAACTTATACTCTGTATTCATCATAAATAATAATCTGATAAATTCTGTTCTATAACTTTTCTCAGTAGGGAAGCAGAACTCTATGTGGAAAAAAAATTCAGTGATGAAGAGATTATTCAAAAATTCTTAAAAGAAACAAAGAAAAAGACCTTTGCAGGAAAGGCAAATGAGAAAAAGAAGGATTCATATGACACCATTGTAAACTCATATTGCGTGTAATACATTCTATCCTTTCCAATATTTTTTAATTCATTCATCATAATTAATTTTAAAATTGTTGATTATTTGTACTATATTATCTTGCAGGAAAGACGTTATGGAAACACAATGGATAAATGTAAGCCGAATGGGGATGCAAACCTTGTTATTACCAAATGAGGAAGTATATGATATGGTAAATGTTACATTAACATTATCACTAACATGTTTTAATGATATAAAATCAAATGCTGCTAAATAAATCTAACAAGTGTTCTTTTAATAGGCAATCGATATGGCTGGAATATATATATGCGACATTCGGAATGAGGGATATACTATTCATTCCAACAAAATCAGGGGTAAATATATCAAAAATCTTGTACTTAAGTACTTTTTTGGTACATAGTCTTACAGTTGTTTACCTATTGTGTATCCTTTATTCCAGGAATTAAACCCAAACATATATTCTTCTCTGACAACGCCATACTGTAATGTATCATACTTGCCTGAAGATGGTAAATTCTTGAGAAAGGTACAAACATCTAATCTATATACTGTCTCAGCAAGAATGTCGTTAAGAGCCGATACTGTCTCAGCATAATATTTCTCTGCTTCTGAACTGCTCTTGATCTTTGCAGCATGGTCCAACTGTCGCAAAAAAAAACAGATAGGTTAATGGTTTGGTTTCATACTTTATACTAACATTAGACCGTCTTTCAGAATACTCATATTGTTGATAGTATCGAAGAGCTTTTTATCGAGCTCCTGAAGCGTCTTCTTCTCGTCCTTGGGCTTAGCCGAGATGATGGTTTTCAGGTCATACCGAAGGTATAAGGATTTACTGCAAAGGTCATTCTGGACATGCGGCCATGCCTTTTTGTCGATAAATGCCTTGACATTGATAATTTCCTTTGCAGAATCCTTTGCTCGTTAAGCTGCCTCGGTCGGACCAAGAGGTTGCAGGTAGAATCTCTCCTTGATATATGTATATATGTATGTATGTATATATATATATGTATGTATGTGTGTGTATATATATATATATACACACACATATAGAGGTGGAATCTAGTACATTTAACCATTTTGGTACAATTTACCTTCTTTTAAGAACCGTTGGATCTCACATGATCAAGAGCTGAGATTAAAACTCACTAAATCCTCAAAGCAGTTTTTCTCAGGTTTTCATAGTTATTTCAATGTACAAACACGATTATTTTAATGAAGAAATATAGTTATTTTATACTCAATTTAGTTGTTTACTAGGATTAATGTTATAGGTTATTTCACTGTAGATATGCAGTTATTCCAATGTAGAAACTCAGTTATTGTATTGATATAAAATAAAAATGTAATCAATTTTAGAGTAATGTTATCTGATTTTACAAAGTTACTCTGATGTAGAAATATAGTTATTGTATTGAATAACTCGTGTTATTTTATTGAGATGAAACTCAAATATAACCAAATTTACTATAATGTTATTTGATTTTATGTTGTAATTCCAATGTATAAACTCAGTTATTGTAATGAATAACTCGTGTTATTCAATGTGTTTCAACACCATTGATTCATTGTGAAACAACAATTGCATGATTTCCAATTAGCTCTTCTGCACCTCTCTGGAAGACAGAAAAAACAAAAAAAGTCGGGGTTTGTTGAAAGTAACTATGTCACTAATCAAATTTAAAACCACAATTAAGAATTGGAATAATTGTAGTAGTATAAAATAATTGAGTTTTTCTAGAGAAATAAAAGCATGCTTTGCCAGAATAGAGTAATAACTACGAAAAGTTGATATACAATAATCATGTATATGTATTAAAATAACTGGAATAATATAATAAAATAACTGGGTATTTCAAATAAATAATAAAGTATCAAAAACACAAAAATTCTACTCTGAAATAATACTACTAGTTATTTAAATGTTCATATTCAAGTATTTCATTGCTTATATTCAATTATTGCAATATTCATAATTCTGATTTTCAATCTTGTAAGCAAAAATATAAAATTTACTGAAATAATAATGTCTCAAAACATGTAAAATAACACACAAACCCTAAAAATAACTCAACAAATCGAATGAAAACTAGATCTCTAACCATAACAACATCAAAATTAACAAGTTATATGCAATTAAACGAACAAAATGAATACTACATTGAAATCAATCAAATCAAAAATCAAAATCAAAATCAAAATCAAAATCAGCAAACATAGTATGAAAAGGAACAAAATTAAACTGTAAAAGAGGGAAATTGACTTAACCTGAAAGTTTAACCCTTAATTGAAAACTAATTTTGATGGAAAATTGAAGAACAAAATTGAGAGTCAGAGAGTGAAATTAGATTAACCTAAAAATTTAATCTTGAATAGAAACTGATTTGGTTGAGAAATTACAAAATAAAATTGGGAAATTAAAGTGTGTTTATGAAAGAGGACAACTTTGAAATAAACTGATCAAATAAACGTAAAGATGAGGAAGTGAGAAAAAATATAGGGTTTTACATGGGGTAAGTAATTAATCTGAGACATTGATATGATAAATCCAATGGCTTAGGAAGTGAGGTAAATTGTACAAAAAATGAGAGAATGTAAAAGATCCTACTTCTATATATATATATATATATACACACACACACATATAGGGGTGGGATCCGGTGCGAACCAATGTTCGGTGCTACTTTTTCTTACGGTGCGAACCCCACTTACACTTCTTTGAACTTCCACTTACACTTTTAGGGGCTTACTTACACTTTAAAAAATACGAAAAAAAACGGTGGTCTGGCCGGCTAACCGGCCCCTTGTGCACCGGCGACCTGCCGGCCGGCCCCCTGCCCCCACCAACCGGACAACTTTTTTTTTTGCTATTTTTAAAGTGTAAGTGGAGTCATTAATAGTGTAAGTGGAACATTAAAGAAGTGTAAGTGGGGTTCGGACCGTAAGCAATAGTTAGCACCGAAGTTGTGGTTCGGACGAGATCCTATATATATATAGAGAGAGAGAGAAAGAGAGAGAGGGGGCTTCAAATAAGGGCGACAACTATTTTAAGGGCATAAGGTCAAGTGTTAAAGTTACACAAAAAATGCTTAAAGTTACCCGAGATGAGTGATAAAGTTGCTGAATGTTATAGTTACATATCAATTTTAAACAAATGCAACTTTATCGTATGTATCTGTAACTTTAATATACGCTTACTGAAACATGTTGCTCTTATTTGAACCTACATGTATATATATATATATATACACACACACTTGAGCATCAGTTAATTAAAGCCGTATCTGCCACATCGAAAAATCCTTCTCCAATTTCGGTCATATATTCTTTCTTATAGATCCGTGTACCATTCCTGCTGTTTTAGTTTGCATTCTATACGGAGTAGTTTATGTTAGGAAATAAGTGCCTAGCAATTGTCCTTTTGGTCTTGAATTGATTTGTTCCTGATATCTTTCTTAAAGTTGGTCTTCTTGTTTTGGTAACAAGAGATGGTTTGGTTTTAGGAAAGATTGACCTTGTTTCCTAATTAGTTTAGGTAACTAGTTTAGGTGGAATAATACTATATAAAGACCTAACTAGTTTCTAGGTTAATTAGGACAGAGAGATGATTTGAGAGCACAATATAGAGGGCTGATTTGTGAGGTTTTCTTGAGGAAAAAACTCAGTTTGTTCCGAGTCCCTATTATTTGATGGTTCTATTGATCTCGTCTTCGTTGGAGACCGTTGGAGTTTGTTCGGATCTTGGTTGGCCGCAAGATCGTTTGTTCTTCGTCTCGTCGGTGAGTTCGTCGCAGGTCGAACTCAGTTGGGTAGTCTCTTTCCAGTTTGAGATTACTATCTGGTTGGTAGAATTGGTAGTACTTTTGACTTTAGCTGTGAGCTATTAAGCACGTGTATTACGGTCTACTGTTGTACTATTATCTCCACAATAGTGAATTTGGTCTCCTTGTCGGTGTGGATGTAGCCAGTGATTTTGCTAGTGAACCACGTAAATCTGTGTGTCAGTTTATTATTGTTTGCTATTTGTTTTGTTCTTCTCGCGTAGTCAATAAACCGTTGGTAGCGGGACGCCTCCGTTACAACAGTTTAGAAGCGGTTTACGACGCCTGTGATCATTATCGGTTCATACTGAATTAACTATTACCGCTTACTTCAGTCGGTGCACTTTCACTTAAGTTGAGCATCATTAAGTTCAGTCGTCAGCGACTTTGGGTGCAGTGGGTGCATAGTTTCTAATTAAGAGGTCGCGGGTGGCATGATTATCAGCCTGGTACGTCAGTTTCGTGGGGTTGGAAGAGAATATGTGCAGTTAAAGACGTGTTGAAGGTTCATTATCAATCTGGAACCTGGCAAGGCGGTGGCTCTACTTTATTGCTGCAGGTTACGAGCTTATGCGCAGAAAGGCTCGTGATGTGGCTTGGAACAGACTGGTTTGGAGTAAGGGTGCAGGTCCTAAACATCAGTTTCTGATATGGCTGGCACTCAGGAATGCAATGAATACTCGCGAGAAACTCGCTCGATTGGGCATTAGTACAAGTGATAGATGTTTATGTGAGACTGATGTTGAGACGTCAGATCACCTGTTCTTTTTGTGCTCTTACAGCACGCAGCTGCGGATTATGCTTCAAAATTGAATGGGGATACGGGTAGCTGAAACTTAACAGCAATGTATCCAGATTTAGGTTACAGGTGTGCAGAGGGAGGTGTGTTCCGTTGTTTGTGCTGCTGCGGTTTACTGGATTTGGTGGGAAAGGAATCGGGGACGCCTTGAGAGATGCATTAGTACACCTCAGGTTTTGTTCAAGAGGATTAAGGAAGAATTATGTACTTGTAATAGATTTGAGGGAGTATTGGCAGGCACATTGCCTTTGCAGGACAAAGCATGGCTTGGAGCTTTATTCTAAGTTGTGCTTTGCTCCGTTTGGTGTAATTATTTTGATTTAATACTGTACTATTTACATTTTACCAAAAAAAAATTCAGTCGTCTCTGTCTTATTCAATTTAATTCAGTTTGGTTCAATTAAGCTACGCTTAACTCAGTTCAATTCAGCCGGAAAGAACAGGTTTACGTCTTAATTAATCCAGTCAATGGCGGACCTAGGATTTTCCCCCTAGGGGGCACAAAAAAAATTCTGACATTTTTTAAGTTTATAAATTACTCCATATTTTACGCTATTATTTTCTCTATAATACAAATCTTCCAATGATATGTAACATGAAGTGGAAGGTGCTAGAGTTGGTTGTATTGACAACATTTCATACAAGTGACTCGGGTTCAAATCCCTCTATCTACACATCCTGAATCCAGTGTATGGGGTAATAGGAGAACTAGATGTACTCGACTTTACCCATCTCTCAAAATTCAATGCTATAATTTGTCATTTACACACTGTTATAATTGCATCCACTATCAAAATTTTAGCTAAATGCAGGTTGCACTAACATACATGATTCATAGGATGTAATCTGCTCTGTGTCGTAGTTAGGTTGCTGATATATTTAACGTAAGAGGCATAAATTTTGTCATTTGTTATTAAATCAGGCGTCTGCTGATAACAGATAGTTTTTTAATGAAACACAAGCTGAATGTATTCATGACTACGGCTCTACGAGGCTACAGGTTTGTGTTTGAATGCAAGCCTACTGCGAATAACTTGTATACCCAAGCAGCATCATAAGAGGAATGACCCGGATGCCAATAATTTGCTTTATTAAGCTACAATAAAGCAAGGGAATTTCTTACTGACCCAGATATCGAGATTGTTGCGTGTTATTGATCTATAGAGTTTACTAGCTTTTGTTTTTCATTTTGTTTGAGAAAGTGCGAAACAATATTTGTGTAAGTAAACACATTGTACCATTACAAACTCATCAATATTTTCTGATGTGACCTTAGAAAATTAACTTGGAGATGGTTTTGTGTCGGAAGACAACGAGATGATTTAAGTTAGAGCACGACCTGAGTACAATTGTGGTAAGGCTCAAGTTCAATTGTGGCAAGGTAAAGTCGGGTTACAGGTCGGCCCTTAATGCAATCAAAGCCAGGTTTCTGAGACTTCATCTTGATAAAGCCCATAATAACATCGTCAGCTCTTTTTGCCAACGATTCTTGTGGAAGATTGGTTGTTCAAATAAATGGAAGATTTTTCTATGGAGAATTTTAAGCTGCTGCCTACCTATTGGAGCCTCATTCATCAAAAGAAATATTAATTTCGATCCTCACTGCATCTTCTACAAAAGCTGTTATAGACTAGTTATCAAAACGGACGCTCATCTCTTCAGAGACTGTCCCTTTTCTTCGAGAATTTGGCTGAGGCATCAAAAGTGATATAAATTGCAACCTCCCTTTGCCCATCTGGATCATTAACTGGATTAAATTCATCCTTAATACTGTTAACAATGACTCTACTATCACCTCCTTCATAGGAACCCTTTGGACCATCTGGGTTGCAAGAAATAGAAGCATCTTCAATGGTAATATTTGGCTTGCTGATGTGGCTTTGATACAGTTAAATGAAAATGAGTGGCTGAAAATTAATCATTGAATGAGTGGCTGGGATTATCCTTGTTTGTTACAAAATTAGTTACAGCAATTAAGTGTATAAATACACATACTGTGCGAGAGAAATAGATATGAATACAATAACAAACTTCCCGCCTCTCTTCATCTTCTTTCTCTTTCTCTTTTCTTCTTTACAAAATCTGTTACTGCGACGTAGAACTCGAGCTCCGCAACGCCATTGTTGAGGACGAGCTCCTGCACTATACCATTAGTATCAGAGCCTATCATTCTGGCGCCTAAACACCTTACTGTTAAGCAATTGCAAACAATAATGGAGAATCATATAGCATCAGTGGAGCAGAGACTTGAGCAACAGGCCAATTCGTTAACAGAAAACTCGTTATTACTGGGGGGAGATCCTCAAGATGGTCAAGGACAGAGAAGACGCAACTCCGGAACTTGGAAATCAAGGTAACAAACGTCCTGTTTCGTTCAATCCGAAAATTGAATTTCATGTGTTTGATGGTAAAAATCCAAGGATGTGGATGAAAAAGTGTATAAAATACTTCAATCTATGCAAAATTGAAGCAAATCAAAGAGTTTATCTAGCGAGTATGTATATGATTGGTAGAGCAGAGTCGTCGTTTAATAGCTACATTGCTGTTAGAACCACTGTAACTTGGGATGAGTTTATCGTCGATTTGTGTGTGAGGTTTAAGGAGGAAATTGGGGGAAACGTGGTAAAGGAATTCAATAAATTGAGTCAGTTAGGGTCGATCGAAGATTATCTCGATGCATTTGAAAATCTGAGAGCCTTAATGATTCAGAGGAATGTACTCTTACTTGATCAGTACTTTCTGGATAGCTCTATAGGTGGTCTGAAACCTAGCTTAAAATCGTTTGTGAGAGCTTTTAAACCTCAAACGTTAGCTGAAGCAGTGGAGTATGCTAGATTACAGGAAGAGACCATTGCTGCTACTAGATATCAACCTAAGGTAGCTAGTAATGTTTCTCGTGTTGTGAATAGTTCGGTTAAGCCATGGGCGAAGGTGCTATTTCCAACGCCGGGAGTAAGTAACAACATTCCGTCAACAGCTGCTAGACCTACCAAGTTTTTGGGCGCAATTGAACGAGCTGAAAAGCAGAAACGCGGTGAATGTTACTTTTGTAATGAACCATATGACAGGAACCACAAATGTAAATTCAAACAAACTCAGTTGTTTGTAGACGAGGTTCCAGGGTGTGAGGATGAATCGGAGGAAGAGTTGGTTGTCTTGGAGGAAGGAGACACGGACTTGGTTGTGTCCAGTAATGACGAGCCCCACATTTCTGTTAATGCATTATCGAGAAGCCAAGGATTCCAGGCCAAGAGAGTGACGGACTACTATGGGAAAAAGCCTCTTCACATCCTCATTGACTCGGGTGGCACACACAATTTTCTGGATTATAATGTAGCCACCAAGGTAGGGTGTAAACTTGATAAAACCCCCCCACAAGTAGTGACGGTGGCTGATGGCAATCATTTGCCTTGTCAATTGGTGGCTAAGGGGTTTGAGTGGCGGTTATTGAACAGCCAATTTGCTGCGGATATGCTAATAATTCCCCTGGGTGGATGTGATAATGGTATTAGGGGTTCAGTGGCTTAGCACATTGGGTGTTATTAAGTGGGATTTCCAACAACTCAAAATGAAGTTCCAAGTAGGAGGAAGGAAGTTAGTACTTAGAGGAATGAAGGCGCAAAAGCTCCATACCCTGGTGGAGGAACCATCCTTAAAATTACTTTCAAACGCGTCCCACCTTTTCTGTTTGCAGGTGGCTGGTAGTGAGGAGTTCGAGTGCAAGGGCTTGGAGTTGCATAAGCTGATAGGTCATGCACCAGAGGTGCGACCTATCCTAATGCAGTTCAAAAGTTTGTTTGAGGAGCCTACTGAGTTGCCTCCTTCAAGAGGAGTGTTTGATCAAAGGATACCATTGTTGGAAGGGACGCAACCCATCAATATTAGGCCGTATAGATATCCCCTTAAGAGGAGAGATATCATTGAACTGCTAATTGAAGAAATGCTAGAACGAGGTATAATTCAGCCTAGTTCTAGTCCGTTTGCGTCTCCAGTGGTGTTAGTGGGGAAGAAGGACGGGTCATGGCGATTGTGTGTAGATTACAGGGGTTTAAACAAATGCACCATCAAAGACAAGTTTCCCATTCCGGTCATGGATGAGCTAGTGGATGAATTAGCAGGGGCATTGGTGTTTTCAAAGCTTGATTTGAGAGCTGGCTACCATCAGCTGCGTGTGTATGATAAGGATGCATTCAAGACTGCATTTAAGACACATAGCGGTCATTATGAATTTCTGTTAATGCCATTCGGCCTTACTAACGCTCCGGCATCATTTCAAATCTGGATGAACAAAATTTTTAGACCCCTGTTAAGGAAATGTGTGCTAGTTTTCTTTGATGACATATTGGTATACAACCCATCTATGGAATCTCATATAATCCATCTCAAGGAGGTCTTTACCTTGGTGTGTCGTCATTTGTTGTATGCTAAACCAAGCAAGTGTGCGTTTGCCATCACTGATCCAAGTAAGATTTCCGCAGTCTCCAATTGGCCTGTACCTAAGAACGTTAAATAACTTATATAGGAGTTCTTTGGGTTTAGCAGGGTATTACAGAAAATTCGTCAGGAATTATGCCCTCATCAGTCAACCTCTGACTCAGCTATTGAAAAAAGGGGGTTTTGATTGGACTGATCAGGCTGCGGAAGCATTTGATTTACTAAAGTCGTCCTTGTGTTCTGCACCAGTATTAGCTGTACCTGACTTTTCAAAGAAGTTTGTAGTGGAAACTGATGCTTCCAATGAGGGTATTGGAGCAGTCTTGGTACTAGACGGCCATCCATTGGCATTCATCAGCAGAACATTGGGGCCAAAATGGAGAAAACTGTCTGTGTATGAGAGGTAATTGATGGCTATTGTGTTTGCAGTACAGAAATGGGAACATTATTTGAGTGGTCAAGCGTTTATAGTCAAGACGGATCAGAAAAGCCTCAAATGGCTCTTACAGCAGAAAATCTCAACGCCTTTTCAACAATTCTGGTTATCAAAACTCATGGGTTTTGATTATGAAATTCGATATAGGGCTGGGAGGGAAAACTCAGCTGCTGATGTGTTATCTAGGGTGGAAGGAAGCGCCTTATTGAGTCTGTCAATGTCCGAGATACAACCAGACTTGATGGAGGGAATAAAGGCTAGCTATCAGATTGATTCTCATATAGCTGACCTGTGGGTACAGTTGAGTCAGCAGGTGCAAATGGGTCAATACAATTTACAGGATGGTCTGATCAGGAAGAAGGGAAAAATATTGATTGGCACTGATCCTGTGATACTTGGTCATATAATGCAGTGGATGCATATAGCTCGACTGAGGGTGGCCATTTAGGGAGAGATGCCACCACGAGGAGAGTAAAAACGTTGTTTACATAGAAGGGAATGACTAAGCATATCAGTAATTTCATCAGAAATTGTCCTGTGTGTCAGGCTAATAAGTATGACAATGCGGCCTACCCGGGAAAACTTCAGCCTTTGGAAATTCTAAGTGAGGTTTTTATGGATATATCGATGGATTTCATTATAGGGCTTCCAAAGTCTCAGGGTAAAGAGGTTATATTTGTGGTTGTTGATCGGCTCAGCAAGTATGCTCATTTCATAGCTTTGGCTCACCCTTTTTCAGCTATAGAGGTAGCCCAAGCATACCTTGATAATGTGTTCAAATTGCATGGTTGGCCAAGGAGTATAGTAAGTGATAAGGACACACCATTTTTCCCAGTCAATTCTGGCAAGCTCTCTTCACAATTCAAGGGACAGAACTGCGGTTGTCATCATCCAATCATCCACAGTCTGATGGCCAAACAGAGGTGGTCAATAGATTCATTGAAGCATACTTAAGGTGTATGAGCAGTGATAAACCTAAGGAGTGGGTAATCTGGTTGCCTCTTGCAGAATGGTGGTATAACACCTCATTCCATACATCCATCCAACTGACTCCCTATGAAGCGGTATACAACCAGCCTCCACAGTTGCATCTACCGTACCTACCTGGAGAAACTACAGTGGATGGAGTTGATAGGACAATGCAAAGAAGGGAAGCAATGGTTGCATTACTAAAAAACAGCTCATGAAAGCACAACAGCGAATGAAAGTACAAGATGATCAGCGCAGGTCTGAGCGGTCATTTCAAATTGGGGATTGGGTGTGGCTGAAGTTGCAACCCTATCGTCAGGACAGTGTTCAGAGGGGTGGTAATCAGAAGCTAGCAGCTAAGTTTTATGGGCCATTTCAGGTGATTGATGTGGTGGGCAAGGTGGCTTATAAAATTGAAATGCCACCTGCAGCCAAGATACACAATGTCTTCCATGTATCTCAATTGAAGAGTTTTAAGGGTAATTTGCCTAGTGCAGTTCATATCCCTAGTTGGATGCAAGGAAGGTCTGATGTTGCGGCTTTGTTACCTCAGGATGTGATTGATCGACGAACTGTAAAAAGACAGAATGCGGCAGTTGTACAGTTCTTAATTCAGTGGGAGGGATTCTCAGAATCTGAGGCTACGTGGGAGTTCGCAGATGTCATAGAGCAGAAGTACCCTGAGTTCTATGCTGCGTTAATGGCTGCTTGAGGACAAGCTTCTTTAAGGGAGAAGGAATGATACAATTAAATGAAAATGAGTGGCTGAAAACTAATCATTGAATGAGTGGCTGGGATTATCCTTATTTGTTACAAAATTAGTTACAGCAATTAAGTGTATAAATACACATACTGTGTGAGAGAAATAGATATGAATACTATAACAAACTTCCCGCCTCTCTTCATCTTCTTTCTCTTTCTCTTTTCTTCTATACAAAATCTGTTGCTGCGACGTAGAACTCAAGCTCCGCAACGCCATTGTTGAGGGCGAGCTCCAGCACTATATCAGGCTCTTAATCTCATCGCATCTTTTGCACCGGCTAGGAAGATCAAGTTAGACACCAACCCTGACTCAGGTTCAAAGAATTGGATTCTGCCTCTTCGCGAGGGTCATCCCCTTTACCTTACGGGTAATGCTTCTTCAAAATGTCCAGTCTTCATGATAGAAGTGGACGCTTCTTGGCTCCCAAACTGTAATGCCTCCTGTGGCTGGGTTACGATGTGCCCCAATGGGACCACTATCTAGACAAATTCACTCACCTTCACCGCCCTCTCGCCGGTCCTGGCTGAGGCTTTAGGACTTCTCAACACCTGCGCCTGGGCTCTCCAACGAGGGTTTCTTCATCTTATTATTCGAACTGATTGTCTCGGAATTCTCGAAGCAATTGCTGCAGATCAATATCCAAATCAAAGATCTTAGAAGACCAATTGGGGACTTTCTGGAATAATCGACTTATTTTCACTGCTTGTCTGTTCAATTTATTCCTAGAATTCTTAATAAACGTGCTCATAAACTAGCCATCAAAGCACGTAAAAACTGAAAACTGCATTTGTTTTCTTGCTGGCAAAAAAAAACTATAACAACGATAATGGGAGGGAACGAGGCAAAAATAAATATGTCTATCATCAATGAATGAATCTAAATCAATTAAAATGAATCAATATAACTGACCAATCAACCAATGACACATAGGCCACTAGACGTTTCTCATTACAAATGCTCAACGCCCACCTCTGTTCTCCGATGCCAAACGTTGGATGACTCATGACTTGCGAAGAAATGTTTGATGATAGTCGAGGAAGGTCCAATCATTTATACGGTTACGCCTCCCTCACTCACAAACTTTTCGATAAAATGTTATGGAAGGTTCCCTCTGCGGCCTCTAATATTCATAGGTTCAATCTATTTGCACAGACACACGGAGACGTATCGGACACGGGACACGGGAGAAAAAAAATCAATATACATATTTAAACAAAGAGAACTTGAAGATTTTTATACCTAAAATATATGTTTGGTTGCTTAAACTATAACAATTATCGTAAAATAAGAAAATAAAAATTAAAGTATTATAAACTCAAAGTTATATATATATATATATATATATATATATATAAGGCTTTTTTTCGAGCGATCTCATTGGTCCGTTTCATCAAACCTAAAATTAGGAAAGTATCATAAATAATAAATAGTAATAATAAATCAATTAGAGAATCTTTTAATCATTATAATATATATTTAATTTATTATATTAATGTGATGTTTTACAATTCTGAGGTAAAAACCTTTAGATTTCATTTTTAAAAAAACATTATCGTAAAATAAATTGTAAAAATGAAATAATTAGATTCGTGTTAGAAAATGCTTTCATTAGAGTATAAATTTCATATTATTTGTTTCACATTATGGATTGAATTTATTACATACGGAGTATAACAATTGTAAAATTATCCCATATCGACAACTTATAATATGATGATGAAATTCTATATTATAAATAAGAGTTTTCATTCGTTCTTTGATATCTACCAAAAGTCTTTTGAATCTCAAAAAGAGTTCTTAAGACTATAAACCTTAAGTAATTATCCTACATAGAAAAATATGATGAGGTGATGAAATTTTATATTATAAATAAGAGTAATCATTCGGTTTTAAATATTGTAGACACCCGCATTTTGTCTGCTAGTGTCTATGGCAGTTCCCGACAAAACACTCGATGATGATCGGACGCAAACGTGACTTAATACGCTCTAATACGGACTCAGAATTAATAATATCTGACGTGGGCATTTAGCGGAATACAAATCTCTCAAAACCGACCTCAAATCCAGGCCCAGTGGGTTGTTTCCAATAAAATGAGACTAATTTGAGCCAAAACCGACACCAAAAATAAAACCGTCTTTTCACGACCCAAAACCCGGTCCAAATAAAAAATCGACCTCGCAAAAGCTTCTAGAAACAAGCGCCCAACCAACATATTCAAATTTTCAAAAAAGTCAAAGCTTCCCTAAAATGGCTCATCCGCCTGACCCACTCGATCGAGTGCAGCTGTAAAAATCGAGCAGACCCTTCTTTTCAGGGCACTCGATCGAGTACACTAGGGCCACTCGATCGAGTGATCCTAGGACGAGGGGCCTTTCCTATAAATACCCCCCTTATGCTCTTCATAAATCAAGATTTCAAAACCCTAATCACCATACATTTTCAATCTAAGTAACCCTACACTACATACTACACACTACTCTTCATCCTAAACAATCCTAAGCAAAAAACTGAGCCTTTATCTCTTGAAAACCGATATAAACCATATCCACACATACACACACCATAACTCCATTTACATCCTCGATACTCCCGCGGTCACGCCGCTATTACGAGTCCATTTCCGAGACCAATTAAGCATGTATGTTGAGGGTGTCACCAACCCATTTTCTCCCTTTTCTCTTCCTCTCTATCTCATTACATATATATTTATTATACTATATACTATTATTATCCTTACTACACTAACTCTAACATTTTTAATTTTATGCTCGCTAACATTTATTTCGTTGTTACTAACTTTTTACCTTTTCGCATTCTAACATTTTATTTACGCACTCTAACCATTAACATTTTTATTTATTTATTTACATTTAGTCGTAACTAATACTAATACCGTGTATAACTATATAAATATATAAACCGTATTCGGATTGAACGCGTTTAACTACGACTACCGCTCCAAGTCCGTTTAATCCCTTTAGAAATCACGACGGTGGTGGCGCCCTCTCGAGAAGCGCCGCCCTAAGCACTTAAAGGCAAAATGTGATCGTAGTAGTACGTAGTTGAACACGTCCGATACCATTTTCAAGGTTGGTACGAAACTCGTTGACGCTAAACGAACATCACGTAATCTGCAAGAATTAGTAATGATGTTGTAACTGATAAGTGTGTTTTGTAGTGCGTATTCTTGTGTTTGGTCCCGCTTTCTCTTGTGGAATCGTTCTTTAGAGCGGTTTCGAGGCTACTCACGCTTCTTCTAGCTTGTTTTAGGTTCCTAAGGCCTATCTTGGAGAAATGGAACGATTCCGACTCGTTTCCGATGCATATGGAGCCAATGAAGAGAAGCGACGATGATTCGGTGACTTAGACTCGATCCCGAGTCCCGTGGAGCCCACTTGATGATATCCCGAGCACCGAGCATCGATAAGAAGCCTAGGAAGAGCAAATAAGGACCCATCACGGCCGGGAAGGACCCATCATGGCCGAGATGAGAAGACAAGGAGAGACGAGCCTCTGATGGGCCATCCCGGCCGGGACCACCATTATCCCGACCGGGACCACCGTCCTCCCGACCGGGATCACCTCCTTCCTGACCGGGAAGGACCTAGCTCGCATCCGCTTCATTCCCCTCACTTATGGAACCCTATATATACCCCCCTCTTGTATTGTTTTAAAGACATTACCTTATACAAAACCCTAGATAGAGAATTCTTATCATTAGCCTAGTTTCTCCTTAATCTTTCCTTAATATTTTGTTAATCTTAGCTTAATCTTAGTAATTACTCTTGTATTAAGGGAATTCTTGAAGACTCGACCAAGATTGACAATCTTGGTGGATTTATTTGGGTTTTCTTTATATGCAAGTTTCAATCTTTTTCTTTCATCTTCTAGTTGGTATAATCTTTCTCTTCTCTTTTCCTTTAATCTTTGATTGTTAGTTAAGTTTCAATCTTTATCATTTGTTTATTGTTCATTCTTGTTTGTTCATCATTATGAATGCTCTTGTTCTGATGTTCGTTTCTCTAGTTTGTCTTAGTTTTAGTTTAAATATGTGTGAGTAGATTATTGTGGGGTTAGTAGGGGGATTAGGTGTTGATTATGGGTGATTAGGGTTGATTGTGGGTAAAGGTTGAATCTTTGTTGCTAGTCACTTGTCTTGCATGCCATGTGTTTGATGAAATGCTTGTTAGGGTAGTAGTGGCCATGCTACTCTTGTTAGTCTCATCTTTCTTGTTGTATGCTTGATTGGTGGTTGAACTCTCTTGTTTTGGGTAGCATCTTACTTGAGTTTTCGGGTTTGTCTTTAACGCGAGAGCGCGGATTTACCTTAGTGACTAGATGAAACCTACACTCTCAATTACCCAACTAGCCTAATACACCTATGAACCCGACCTAACCCTACTCTTCCCCTTATTGATTTCTTCATCATCTTAGCTATTATTCCTCTAGTTTTGTTGTTTCATTTTAGTTTTAATTGAATCATTTAGTTCATGTTATACTTAATTTATTCATAGTCATAATTTTTTTCCCCTTCATTGTTTTAGGTTGTTTATCCTTGTTTCTTAGCCTAGCGATTGTGTTAGTATTCAATTCTCCATAGTTATCCTCCTTTGTGACCTTGTGACCTAGTCTAGTCTTTAGGTAAAACATAATCTAAACCATTTTCCGTCTCCGTGGATCGACCCGACTTACCCTAGCTACCTAGCTTAGGATTAGTTGGTTTACTTGGTGTCGGGATACACGAGAAATCCTGCCATCAGTAACGCGGAGGGGATTAATTTCGTCCTAAACCAATTCAAAACAATTTTGCAACACCTTTTTAAAAGTCTCGATACCGGTCTCGTAATCATAAGATGTATATAACGAGTAACGAACACCGAGCCAAATATAAATTTTACCATATTTATATTCGACTCGCCTAACTATCGATTTTAAAACACAATAAAATTGGGATTGCCACCATTTCGAAATCGAGGAGTACCTCGAACAGAGGGCACTCGATCGAGTGACCCCTAAAAAATGAGGCAGAGGGGCCTGTATAGGGTCACTCGACCGAGTCCCACCCTTGACTCGGTCAAGTGGTCGGTTTTATACTAGGACGTGAGTTCATAAACGTCATTTTAGCCTCGTCAAATATTTTATGACTTCGGTCAACACGTGTAAAGTCAATCACGTGCCTATATTTTCCAAACCATGCATTGCATTTTTTTTATTCCATTACTATTTTGCTATTTCGACTTTGCTCGTTATTTTTGTTTTGTCCGGGTTGTATTTCCGCTTGTGTAGCTTGTAACCGATTTAATTTTATTTTGCTTTTATTTGTTTGCGTTTTACCATTTACAAATGAACCTCGCATGCTAAATAACTTTGACGTTAACTTTGATGCATTAAACGACATAATTTGGACATAATTCGCATGTTTAGCTAAAAACGTTGTTTGCATAACATTTCATCATTTTACTAACGCATGTACACGAAAACGAACGGTATCTTAGAAGAGGCCGCTAAGAGCGGGCGGGGTTGGGTGTCCTTCGTGGGCTTCCCAACACGTACCCTCACCCCTTACTCAGAACCATGGTTTCTGGATGTCCGAAATCGTTGGCATACGAGAGTCATTCGATGCACGATATCCGATAACTCGGCGTCGGTATCGTAATGCAAAGGGACGAACTCATAAACTCTAGCACAAAAAGCGGGTCGTGCTTTGTGCAGGAAACGTCTAAGTGTAGAGTGAGTTTGAACGGGTCCGAATTCCCATAAAATTCGGTGGCGACTCCTAACTTTGATTTAAATTTCAACCCGAGATCAATCTTACCACGAGATTCATTCGCCTACCCAAACCCGCGCGTGGCCGCGTCGGGGTGGACCTATGTCATGTCCACAATTTGGTGACTCCGCTGGGGATACCTGATGTACCACTAGTCATCGGGGTTCCTAGGGTGAGACTCGAAAAGAAGTCGTTTGATTAATAGTGTACGCGCATTAGTTTAATGATTCATGCATAATCCAAATTTTTCCCGGGCCGGTTACTTGTGACCGACGTCCCACTATACCGCGGTGCATTCCTAAATGGGTGCGCTAAAAACTTCTATGGCCGAACTCGTATGGGTTTCGCGGCATGTTCTAAGACCAATTCGGCTTAGGAAGTCCGTTCTGATTTACGAGAAAGCAGTCGTTGTTGGTATAGACCCGATTTTGACCGACCGAGACTTAGTGTAAAGCATACATAGCGTCGTTATAATGCCTGCGTGACTACGTGCTACTTGGTTTCCGTGTCATCTTTTTCATAAACCGTCATTTCAAAAAAAAAGCATCTTGTCAAAAGTATCCAATTTTTAATACTCGGAATGCTGCCGAAATTTAGACTGATGATTTGATTCAAAAGTAGCCTATTTTCTAGCCAGCATGCTGTCCATTTCAAAATTCGAATTTCCGATCCACCATTCGGTTTTCGAATTTTCAAAATTCATAATCCCATTTCGATTTTCAAATCTTCGGGATCTCGTTTTCGATTTTCAAATTTTCAGAAACTCGTCTTCGATATTCAAATTTCAAATTTTGAAACTCTCAACTTTTCCAAAAACTTCCTTATTATAGGACTTACCGTTATCCGTGTGTCCGGTCTTTTCATAGTATGTCGAAGGTTTGTAGCGTCGAAACTCCGTCGATCTTACATCACGGGTTTCCTCCCTTTCCCGAATCCGCCTTGTCCTAAAGGCATGACCAACCCGTGTAGGGCATACCCCTACAACGGAAGGTCCGTATAGACACTCGAGTCAAAAGTCTGGAGAAAAATCTCACATGGACCTTCCTTCGAACGGGACTCGGCCCCCATAGCCGAATCCTAAGGAAGTCATACCACCCACGAGTCACCCGTCTAGGTGTCTTCCTCGAGTCTTTTCTTTCTCACTTGGTCTTCTTTTCGTCGCTCAGGATGTACTATTTTGATTCCAAGATCTGGGTTCGGTTTCTGATTACGCGGTATTCTTATAGACAGGCCACCGTCAACCAGACACAGAAACAGAATGGAGGCAGCTTTGAATAATCTGAAGACCTCCATGGATGCCATGGTCGCCAAACATACCGATATTGAGACCGAGCTAACATCAATGAGGGCTGACCATGCGACCGTCGCTGCTCGTCTGACTATGGTGGAGCAAGGGACTCCTAATGCCGAGGCCGCTAGGCCTTTAGCCGAACTGGTTAGCGCGGTGCACCGACTAGAGGAACAAGTTCACTTAGCTGGGAGTAACAACATCCATCGAGAAAATAGCCATGAGTACGCCCCGGTGAATGACAAGCTACCCGCGAACCTGAATCTCACGGGCATACCAATGTTTGAGGGAACCGAAGACCCGTTACTACATGTACGGGCCTTCAAGGAGTTCATGGCTATCAAGGAGGTAGATTCTTCGATGTTTAAGATTCTCTTTGCTGCATCCATTAAGAAGCACCCACGGGCCTGGTACTATAGGCTAGACCCGAAGAAATACTCTACTTGGGATGATGTGGCTACGGAATTTGCTCGGAACTATGCTGACAACACCGAGATCCAAACCACGATGCGCTCTTTGGAGGTTATGGCCCAAGAGCCCAAAGAAGTTTTTACCAAATACCTTCAACACTGGAGGGCTGAAAGTGTAAAACTGGCCGACAAGTCCAGTGAGAAAACTTTAGTGGAGGCTTTTGTCAAGAATCTCCTCCCCTCCTACCAGGTTCATCTCCGGTACGCTGTCGTACCCAATTTCACCACCCTTACTGAAATGGGTATGAGGATTGAAGACGATCTGAGGCTAGAGGGCCTTACTAAGGCCTCTAGCAAAGGATACCAAGGGGCTTCCTCCTCCGCCACTAAGCCCCAAGCTGCAACCCGCAGCATTTTCGACGCGGTCAATCTACTAGATGCCCCATCCAAGAAGAACACCCCACCTCGGGTATTCACTGATATAGCTACCACCTATACTTACACCTTACAAAGGTTATCCTCTAAAGGCCTAATCCAACCAATAGGCCCAACTCCCGAAGTTCCGGTCGAGAGGCGCTCCAAGAACTACAATGCCCAAGCTTATTGCCAATACCACCGAGGCAATGGGCACGATACTGAAAAATGTTGAAAGCTGAAGCACTTGATCCAGGACTTGAATGAGAGCGGTAAGATCCCGTTGCCTGGAGATAAGCCAAGTAACAAGGAGAATCCTTTCAGCTCCCATGCCATCTTTACCGGGGAGGTGATTGATTGCTCCCATCTTATCTCTCCATTTATCCCGCAAGTAAACGGGATCTGGTTCGATGACGAGGACGATGTCTACCTCATTAAAGGGGAAGCTGTCCCCATTACCCCCGAGGAGATTCGAAATACTAAATCCCGAGTCTTAGCCAACAACCACCTTGGTCATCCCTATCAAGCCACTAGCTCTAGGGACACCCTTATCCCGACAGCCGTCACTGAGCCACAAAGGACGGAAGTCGCCCCTGAAGAGCCGACCGTTGAAACGGCTCTCGTGAAGCAACTAAAGAAGACCCGAGTTGACCTCACCATATGGCAACTCTTAGTTAGCTCACAAGAACATTGAGAAGCACTCACTAAGGCTCTCGATCAAATTAAGATCGACTCTCTGGTTACCCCTGCTGAAATTGTAGCCACGGTCCTGCCCCAGTTGAAGGGCAAAACTAAGGAAGGAGGCCCACTGATCACTTTTTCTGAAGCCGACCTGCCATCGATCGGGGCCTCTCATAATATGGCCCTGTACTTCACTGTGATCTGCCGGTGAAAATATCTCCCGATGACCCTAATTTATGACGGATCCGCTGTGAATGTCCTTCCCTTGAGGACCGCCAAAGCCCTCGACATTACCGAGGCCGATTATATTCCGACGGCTCAGACCATCCAAGTTTTTGATGGGAGCCCAAAGACGGTAGCTGGGCCCAAAAAACTGACAGTTATAACCGGCCCAATAGAAAAGGAGTTGGAATTCCAGGTGATCGATGTCACCTCTTCCTTTAACCTGCTCTTAGGGAGGCCATGGATCCACGTTGTCAAAGCGGTATCCTCCACCCTCCACCAAAATATCAAGTTGCCCCTACACGATAATGTTATTACCTTAGAGGCAACCCCAATGACTGTGGCTAGCTGTAACGCCACGGGCCGTACGGACCTTTGGGGGTTCGATTTCGTGGGAATGATCAAGGAGGAGTACCTTTTCAGGCCTTACTTCACCACAAGCATGGACACGATGCTACAAAACATAGGGTACTTTTCGAGGGCTACCTCCCGACCCAATTTTCCAACTGGGAAGATTATTGAGGTCCTTAAGGACGAAGACTCTCACTTCGACCTTGGTTATGCCACCACTCCGGGCAATGTTGTCCGAGCAAGTATTGAAAAGACCTGCAATATCATTAAGGGTATCTACTTGAGCCCTTATAGCCCACGGTTGACTGACTACTTTGTCACGCCGGTATTTCACTACAAGAAAAACTCCATACAGCTACCATCCACGCCCGATTGAGAAATTCAGTCGCTTATTTAGCGACTGAAAGTACAACGCGCGACCGATATTAGTCGCTCGACGAGGAGACGGATTTGTAAAAAATTAATTAGCCTCAGCGAACGAAATCAGTCGCTAAAAAAACGACGCGTGACCGATTTCAGTCGCTAAAATAGTGAACTAGCGACCGATTTTGGTCACTAAATCTGTGACCTAGCGACTGAAATCAGTCGCTAAAAAAAACGACGCGCGACCGATTTAGGTCGCTAAGGCTACTAAATTTTTTTAAAGTAAACGAACACCCCCCTCCCCCTCCCCCGAGCCATTCTCTCATTTCACTCTCTCTCTCTAAAACTCGTCTCCCTTCTATCTAAAACTCGCCCCTCCTCCTTTCCTCTTCATTTCTTCTTCAATTATCTCATTTTCCTTAAGGTATGTTTATCTATCTATATTTAGTTTCAATTATTTATTAATTTCTGTTTTTATCGATTTAAATAAATTAGTTATTGGGTTGGATAATTTTTTAGTTGTCGGAATATTTTGTGTAGTTAGAATGTTAATCGCCCAATAGGTTCCCCAATTTGAAATAGGTAGATTGTTAGTATAAAATTAGGGTTTGTGGTTAAGTAGTTTAATGAATTGGGTTGTTTTGATGTGTTAGGAAATTGGAAGTGAAGTACAATTATGCTGATTTAGTGATGTAATTATGGACGAATTGAGTGGAAATAGTACTATGTTTAGGTGAATAGAGAATTTTACAGAATATGTGAGTAGTGTATATATATTAGTAAATTACTTTAGAGGAAATAATTTGTATGTGGTTATTGTCTCAATTTTTTTAGATTAAAAAATGAAGAGACAGGAACGAAAATGGATGTATGGGGAAAGATTCGATAAGAGACGACGTCCAACAAAGGAATTTTAGAGGGTGTTAATCGCTTTCTTGAGTTCGCTAAAACCCATCCCGAATACGCGTCAGAGGGTAGATTTAGGTGTCCTTGTGTGAAATGTAAGAACCTCAAATTCTTGGATAGTATTTTGATTAAGGAACATATTATCTCAAATGGGTTTAGCCCAAATTACTATTATTGGATTTGTCATGGTGAGACGTCTGCTGTTGAGGAATCTGAGGTTGCTCAGAATGAGGGCGGGGTGAGAGGAATGATTGTTGATGTGGTTGAGTGCAATTTGTTTAATGATGAGAGCATGTACACTAACGACGATGACCAACCAACCCCACAAGAGCCAAACCCACGAGCGAAAGCTTTTTTTGATATGCTAGAGGCTGCAGAGAAGCCATTATATGGAGGGTGTGATGTGACATTGTTAGAAGTTGAGTCTATGGTACTGACCCTTAAATGTAAGAATAACCTACCTTTTGGGTGCGTACACGGTATCGCTGCGTTGATTGAGAAACTCATCCCAAAAGACAACATTATGACCAAAGCATTCTACAATACCAAAAAAATAGTTAAAGGTCTTGAACTTCCGCATCAAAAGATCGATGCTTGTCCCGATGGATGTATGCTTTTATGGAAGGACGATGCCGTGCTTGAGGAATGTAAGATATGTGGGAAGGGTAGATACAAAGTTGTAGATGGGAATATTGTTTTGAGGGGTAAGAAGGGAAAGAGTGTTGCGAGGCAGAAAAAACCTATACCACTTAGTCGACTTACCTACTTTTCCATCGCCCCTAGACTTCAAAAATTATATGCAACTAGAACCATTGCCGAACAAATGAGGTGGCATAAAGAAGAAACTCGTGTAGAGGGGAAGATGTGTCATCCCAGTGACGGGGAGGAGTGGAAACGCTTTGATAGGATTTACCCTGAATTTGCTGAGGAACCCCGTAACGTGAGACTTAGGTTGTGTACCGATGGGTTCGCCCCTTTCGGTCAGTTCGGTAAGTCATACTCATGCTGGCCTTTCATGGTCACACCGTACAACTTACCCCCATGGCTTTGTCTGAAACCACCGTTCATCTTCCTTTCTCTCATTGTTCCCGTCCTAAAAAATCCCAAAAACCACTTGGATGTTTACTTACAACCAGTGATAGAGGAATTGAAACACTTGTGGGAAGTAGGGGTGGAGACATATGATGTGTCGTTGAAACAAAATTTTCAGCTTAGAGCGTCGCTTTTGTGGACTATAAACAATTTCTCTGCGTATGGTATGTTGAGTGGTTGGTCTACGGCGGGCCAAAAAGCGTGTCCTTGTTGCATGAGTGAAAGTAAAGCATTTTACCTAAGAAATTCAAGCAAAATTAGTTGGTTTGACTGTCATAAACAGTTCCTACCCGAGGGTCACATCTACAGGAAGAATAGGAGAGCTTTCAAGAAGGGTGAGGTGGTGCTAGATGAGGCACCGATTCGTCTCCAAGGAGATGAGATTTGGGAGGTGATTTCAGAGTTCCTATCTACTGTTGACGGGACCGATCAAGAGTTCAAAGATTTTAAGAAATTAAAAAATTGTTGGTTTAAAAGAAGCATCTTCTTCGACCTTCCATATTGGAGTACTTTATTACTCTGACATAATCTGGACGTGATGCATATTTAGAAGAATTTCTTTGAGCAACTGATTCACACCGTCATGGATGTAGAGGGTAAGACATGTGACACCGTAGGATCCCGAAAAGATTTGAAAAAAAATTGTGACCGTCCGAAATTGCATATCAAGCAGGATGGGTCCAAGCCTATGGCCTTGTTTAGCCTTGATAAGGCTCAGAGAAAGGCCTTGTTAGAGTGGGTAGGGAAACTGAAGTTCCCTGATGAGTATGCATCCGATTTTAGTCGGTGTGTGGACATTAAGAACCTGAAGCTCCAAGGGTTGAAGAGTCACGACTGCCACGTGTTCATGGAGTGGTTACTACCTGTGGCGTTGAAGCACCTGCTGCCGGAAGGTGTTTGGAATCCTATCACTGAGATATCTCAGTTTTTTCGAGATTTGTGTTCGTCGACCGTTACAATTGACGACATGACTCGGTTGGAGAATCAAATTGCTCAGATACTATGCAAACTTGAGATGATCTTCCGACCCTTCTTCTTTAACTCAATGGAGCGTCTACCGGTCCACTTGCCCTACGAAGCTAAAGTGGGAGGACCGGTACAATTTAGATCGATGTACCCATTCGAGAGGTGAGAACTTTCAAGCAACTACTTACTTACCCACTAACGTTAGACACTATAATTTGATTACTAACATAATGGCTTGATGATTGTCGTAGATTTCTCAATCATTTGAAGAAAAAAAATTGGTAACCAAGCTAGGGTCGAGGGCTCCATATGTAATGCTTATTTAACAGAGGAGATAGCAAACTTTTGTTCTCTGTATTCCGAGAAAGAAGTGAACACCAAAGCCAAAAATCTGAACCTAGAAACACCCGAGACGATTCACCCCAACATACCAGACTTTTTTCAAAGTAAGGTAGGTGAGGGATCGTCATCAGCTGGCGGATGGAGGACATTAGATGAGAAAGAGTACAATCGTGCTCACCTGTATTTGTTATCAAACTGTGAAGTTTTGGAGCCGTACGAGAAGCAGTTTGTAACTGAATTTGTAGCTGCTAATCCACATTTAAATGCTAATGATGTTTGAAATAAGCATGAGGAACAGTTTCCCAGTTTGCTTAAGCAGCATGTAATTTCAGAGAATATTCAGGATGATTTGGTTAGGAGTCTAGCATTAGGTCCTTTGTGGAAGGTTAGGACTTGGAACCGGTATTCGGTTAATTGTTTCAATTTCCATACATTTGCCCATGGTAGCAGTAGGAGTAGATGTAATTTTGGTGTGAGTGTGTCGTCACTTGAGGGTGATGATTACTACGGTCTACTGGAGGACATCTTCGAGGTGTGCTATGTTGGGAATGATCGTGGGTATAGAGCTGTGGTATTTAAATGCAAATGGAAGGACAACTCAGTGCAAGGTACTAGAGTACATGAAAGGTACAAACTAGTTGAAGTTAATCATACCAAAAAATACTCCAAGTACGATCCATTTATACTTGCACATCAAGCACACCAAGTGTACTTTGCGCCTTATCCAACCACAAAGAACGACAGAGCTGTAAACCAGTGGTGGGCGGTGTTTAATACTAAGCCACGGGGGCACTATGACACTGACCTCTTCCAAGAGGATGTCATTTCTAGTGGTACAACATTGTCTCCAGTTGATGAGAATCTTTTCGCAATTGATGATGATGACAATAATGAGGTGGATCTGGGGGAAGATTTTGAAGACGATGAAAGTGGTGAGGAAGAGGAAGGTGCTTCTAGTGATATGGTCGAGGAGGAGGACGAGACCAATGATTTAGAGGTCAATGACGAGGAGGAGGAAGATGACTACGAGGAAAAGGATGTGGTTGGTTCGAGTAGGCAAGTGGAAGATGACAACGACAGTGACGATGATTTCTAGTAGGGTATAGTTTTAGTAAGTTATATTATTTCAACTTAGTAATCTGCATTATATATTTTGGGCAAATTATTTCAATATTATGATGTCAATTTCTAACTTTCTAATATGTCTGCAGATATGACGTTGGGGAGCAGACTGCGGTTCGGTAGCGGGAGCAGAAGCAGGGGGCGGCAGCAGCAGGAGGACCAGGAGGACACCCGGATGGAGGACCAGAACGAGGTCCAACAAGATGATAATGAAGAGGAGGTGACCAACGATCAGCAACCAGAGCAACCACAACAGGATCAAGGGCTTCAATATACAGACGACGGGTGCCTAATTATTAGCCCCGATAACACATGGTGAGACATTTCATTTCCTTATTTTGTGAGACATCATCTAATTTCACTCTTTGGTGTAGGTTTCGGACTCGTGCGGTGGTGACTGGCGTAAAGGACAGTTTCATGAATGAATTGACTACTTACTGCACTAGTTGGACCAAGGTGCCTCAGTGGCAGCGGGAGAAGTGGTTTGCGAACTTTAAGGTGAACCATTTTTTTTGTTTTATTAATTATCTGTTATTGTTTACAGATTACTAATATAATGACAACAAACAATCTTGTAGATGAAACACTGTTACAACGACGGTCTCGAGGTGGCTGCGCGCGACAGATACATGGACGTCGCAAAGGAAAGATACAAAGACAACATGTGGAAGTTGGCGAACGAGGGAAGGGCACACAAATACCTTAAAGGTTTGATTAGTCAATTACTGTTCGTACTTGAATAGAAAGTTGTATATATCTTCAAAACGCTTATTGATCTCAAAGTGTATAAATTGTAGGTGACGCCATAAACAGTTCGAAATAGCCCGCTCCGACCCGAAGTTCCTTAAGAGATCGGTCCAGGCGAAGAAGAACAAGAGGCGGGGAGGGGACCCCGAGGTGGAGGCGGAGCGCACCCACTACGGTGGGTCGCAGTCGATGCACCAGCGGGCTATGAATGTTAGTATTTCCTTACCTTTGTTTTTTATTTTGGATTCTTATTTAATGTTTTCATTATAAATATAAATGAGAAATCTACATGTACTGTCAACAGTTGAAGAAGCAAACTGGAGAATTCCCTCCGCCTGCGCAGCTATTTCTCGACACGAAGACCAAGGGGGACGACAAAAGCGGTCGATCGTTCGCTACGCAGAAGGACGCCAAAATTTGGGTAAGTTTCAAGCATAAGGCTTCTTTACTTTTTTTTTTATTTAGAACTCTCCTAATCATGACTCCAATTTCTTGTAGGATTTGTATATGGAGGCCACCAGAGCGCCCGAGAATGTAGGTGTGGACCCGAGCGCGATTTGGTTCAGTCGCGGATGGGTACCGCAAGGGAGCGGTGTACGGTACGGGGAACGCTCATTCCCTGTACTGGACACCACCCAATGCTCGGGGGGCCCATGCGACCTCGACGGAGTGTGTACCATCCGTCGTTCAGGAGATGAGGTCAGAAATACAAGAGGAGAGGGCGCTACGGGCGGTTATGGCTAAGAGGATGAAGGAGTAGGATGAGAGGCTGAAGATGCAGCAGTCCATTAACCTGCAAATTCTGGAAGAGCTACAGCACCTTAGGAGCATGCAACAGCAGAACTGTAACTCCGGCCCCACTCCCCGACCCCGAGATTATAGAGACCCCTTTGGTGGTGACGGTGGTAG
Organism: Agrostemma githago; assembly: GCA_958450325.1. NCBI lineage: Eukaryota > Viridiplantae > Streptophyta > Magnoliopsida > Caryophyllales > Caryophyllaceae > Agrostemma > Agrostemma githago. The sequence goes on along the minus strand of OY288246.1, from coordinate 62,498,851 downwards.
TGGTGCGTCAGCTAGTTTCACTGTTAGGTGAGTAGATTGAAAACAGTTTATAGTTTGTAAATGTTTGTTGAAAACAGTTTGTAACAACACTTTTAATTTACTGTATTAAAGAAATTTGCGTGCTTGGTTGCCAATTCTGGAGTGTGGAGCTGGCGTAACGTTTGGAATGACGTTTGGAATGCTTAGAATGATGTGCGGGACGTATTTTGGTTGTTGGTTTGTGTTTTTGTGCAGATTTTGGCTAGAAACGAAACAAATAAAATCGGCCTATTTCAGGTTAGGTAGCGACTGAAATCAGTCGCTAATTTTCTCATTTTGCGACCGATTTCAGTCGCTGTGGACGCTCAAAGAACACCACGTCACACCCTTTAGCGACTGAAATCAGTCGCTAATCTGACGCTCTCAGGGACTGAAATTGGTCACTAAATGGCTGCCATAGCGACTGATTTCAGTCGCTAATTTTAGCGACTGAAATCGGTCCCACGTAGGATTTAGCGACCTATTTCAGTCGCTAGACGTGACTATCTGTAGCGACTATTTCTTAGCGACTGTCAACTGTCACGCGTCTCTTTTTAGCGACAGATGACGGTGGCTAAGAGTAGTCGCCTCAGACTTAAATTCTTGTAGTGTTTAGGGTTGTTCAGGTTGGTCTGTACCAACTCAATGTTGTGCACCCCGGGACCCAATTGGCCTGGGACTGCAACTATATTCTGGATGATGTGTTTGCCCTCATCCAGTCCGATGATGCCAAAAATGCTGAGCCCCTACTTTTCGGGGAAGACACTGTAACCCCGACTCCAAAGGAAGACCTGGTCAACCTGATTCTTCGCAGCAACAGGTTTGACCCAACAAAGCTGATCTCGAATGTTGGCTATGAGACAGGGAACAGGACCTGGAGGAAGACTATCAAATGGACTAACAGTCAAGGAAGGATCTACAAGCTGGTCGCCGGAGAAGGAGACATGCTTGAGTCTGAGTCTGAGTGTGAGTCTGAGGTCGAGTCTAGGAGGTCCGGTGCTAGAGTCACTCCTGTAACCCCTCTCCCTTTAGTTACTCCTACTTCTGGTGCTTCGGGGTCTGTCCCGAGTGCCTTACCTATCCCGCCACTGATTAATGATCAGATGGCTGCTCTTTTCGAGCTGTTTTCAAAATTTTCAATCAATAATAACAACCGTTCTGCTTACGACTTGTCTCTTTTTAATTCTGGTTTCAAAATATTTTATGCAATGACATTGAGAAACCCGACAAACAGGTACCATTACCTTCACATCTGATCGAGCAAATAGAGCAAAGGGAATCCCGAAATCCAGTAATCGAGGAGACCGAGTCCATTAATGTGGGAACAATTCACGAACCTCCTCCAAGAATTCAAAGATGTCTTCGCATGGTCCTACAAGGACATGCCTGGGATAGACCGGGAAATAGCCGAGCACCACATACCTATTAAAGACGGATGCAAACCGGTTAAGCAAAAGCTCCGCCGAATGAGGCTCGACTGGTCTCTCAAGGTAAAAGAAGAAGTCGATAAGCAGTTCAAAGCCGGCTTCATACAGGTGTCCGAATATCCGGACTGGGTTGCGAACATCGTACCAGTTTCTAAAAAAGACGGTAAGGCACGTGTCTGCGTAGATTTTCGGGATCTTAACAAGGCGAGCCCGAAAGATGATTTTCCGTTACCACACATCGACATATTAGTGGATAACACGGCTGATCATGCCCTTCTATCATTTATGAACGGGTATGCCGGGTACAATCAGATCAAGATGGCGGAAAAAGATATGAGTAAGACCACCTTCACTACACCTTGGGGTACTTACCGCTATACCGTCATGTCATTCGGTCTCATTAACGTCGGGGCCACATACCAACGGACCGTTACCGCTTTATTGCACGACATGATGCGTAAAGAAGTAGAAGTTTACGTGAAACACATGATCGTCAAATCCAAAGACCGGGACGGTCACATCACCGCCCTGAGAAAATTTTTCACCCGATTGTGCAAATACAACATGAGGCAAACCCTCAAAAGTGCAGTTTGGGGGTAACATCAGGCAAATTACTGGGTCATATCGTTAGCCAACGTGGTATCGAGGTCGACCCAGCTAAAATCAATACCATTACCGAGATGCAACCTCCTAAAACCGAAAAAGATAAAGGGGATTTCTCTGGAAAGTCCAGTATATCAGCCGTTTCATTTCCAAACTAACCATGGTGTGTGAACCGATTTTCAAGAAACTGAAAGTAGGGGAACGGATACTGTGGGATGACAAGTGTCAAGCTGCTTTCGACAAGATTAAGGAAATCATGTCTGCCCCGCCAATCTTAATGCCACCTCAACTATAACACCCGCTATTTTTCTAAGCTTTTTATTCTTTCCGTTAGGACTCCATCTTAACTCTGTCACTTTTCGGCCTCATATTTCATCATTTTACTAAGTTCTATTTTCATTTTTGAGTTTAATGATATTTATTTCTTTTTTTTTGGAAGATTTTAACTCTTTCAAATCTATTTATTTGATTTTCTTCGTAAACTAATTTATTTTATTTCTCTTCGAATTGACGTTTTAAGCTCGGATTTAAGTTACTCCTCTTCCTAAAAATGTTTAAATACATTTATATAATATTTTCAACTAAGAAATATTTTCATTTACGAAAATTTAGCCATTTATGATTTTAATACGAAGTTTCACGAATAATTATTTTCTTACGCGAGGTTTACTCGAATTACTTTGAAATGCCTTTAACTATTTTACGATGATACTTTTTATCAACTTATATATTATTTGAGACCATTTCCTCACATTTTGGACCGACAAAGCTTCTTGTCACAATTTTACTACGTATTATTTATACGTTTCATTTTATCACGTTAAACCGTAAACGTAAGATTATTTTCTTTTCATTGAATTGATGCATTTTTACTCAAACTTTTCACTTTATTATTCATTCATTTTTACACAAAAATAATCAAGGCAAATACTCTTCATTTCCTCTTCTTTGGCCATGAGTTCCAACATCATTTTTCAGCCATGTTTGGTCTCAAATCGAGTCTTGATCGTCCCTTTTTCATCTCCAAATTAATCGTTTATCTTTTTCCTTCGTTAAGGTAATAATCGATGTTATTTCCGATCGTTATTTACCTTGATTCTTTTAGTTTTCTCACGGTATTTTTGTACCATGTATGTCGTGTGATGTAGGTTCCTTGGACGACGCCGAAGCCGATGAATTTATCGTAGACTCGGATTTGGATTTGAGGTAACGTCGATGTTACTCGGTATTTCATGATTTTAATTGTGTATTTGTATGTATATATTTTTATGTTTTATTTTGACAATATATGTATGTCATAAAATCTGGAAAATTTTTAAAAGTTGAAAATTTGCATGTTTCGTTATTTTTATCGCTTTTACGAGATTAACGACTAAATCGTCATATTAATTTGTAAAAACGTAATATTCGGCCTAAACATGTAATATATGTTTATATTCTGTAGAAATTATTTTTTTGATGATTTTTAATAATTTAGTATTTTTCTTATATTTTAGTTATCGATTATTGAATTATTACCGTTTACGGACAAAAACGATTAAAAGTCGATTTTTAGTTCTAGTACCTAAACAATTTATTTTAATCTGATTTTTTACGTGGTGAAACTTTCTGATGAAATAGAATTTTCTGAATGTTTTCATAATTTTTCAGAATTGTTAAGTGGATGAATTAATTAATAGCTTTATATCATCGTTTATCGTTAAAACCGTGTTTGTCGTTTAAATTCTCGATTTCTGATCTTTTGTGTAAATCTGGAAAACATATGATTCTGATGATTTCATAAAAAAAATGTAATTTTATGATTTTTAGTGCTTTAATAAAATGTTGGGAACGATAAGTTTTATTAATGGAATCGTTAATTGTGAAAACGGGTTTAAAAGACGGTTTTAGCGGGATTTATTAAATCTGGAATTTTTGGAAATCTGGAAAAAATAGTAGTTTCTGGAAAATCATGATTTTTAGGTTTAATAATAATTTTTGGATATTAATACGTTAATCGTTTTGTAATTACTATTTTTTATTAATCGTTATTGTCGAGATTAGACGATTAACGAGAAAACGCTTTAAAAACCGAGTTTTAGGATTCTGGAAAATTTCCTTTTCTGGACAGAATGACCATAATATATTTTAGCTATTTTGCGTAATTTTTGTACTATTTATTAAAGTTTTTAAGTAATAAATATTGATTTTTGGACAAATTATGATTTATCGTTAAAATGCTTCATCTTACCTAAAGAAATTATTTTTCCAGCCATTTTGAAAGTATTTAAATCTGAAACATTGTGATTTAAATCATCCCTCAACATATTCTAAATATATTCAATGGTTTAATTAAATAAAAGACGTTAAAAGATTTAATTTGACATTTGCCCGTAAAATCCTATTTATGGTCGTATTGTCGAAACTATTAATAATTAGGAAATTTTAATTTTGTAAATTTTGGAAACACCCTAATTAGTAGTAATAAAATGTTTAAGACATTTTTAATCATTTTATAAACACTCGTATGATATTTCAATAATTTTATAAACTCAAATGTTCCTACTTTAACAATTAATATCGTTAAGGCTGAAAGTATTAGTTTTATAAATCTATATCGTTTACTAAAAAATGTTGTGTTAGTATGAACTAATATTTTCGATATTTTTATATGATGCTATTTTTAGTAAAGTTTCTTAAAATAGAAGTTTCCTAAAATAGAAAGTTTCCTCTTTAAGACTATAATGTTTACTCTTTTGTTCTCTTATTATTACAATGATTATATCTTTTGAATATCGATAATGGCTTTGTTTTGGAGTTATGGAATAAGGATAAGTGTGGGGTTAGAGTAATACAGTCTAGGATGTACTGTTTTGCCATCAACTATAAGGCTGGTGTATCCATTTGGTTGTTGAACTGGATACATTTGGTGTCCAGGAGTATATGTGCATTGTTCCCTTAAGCTAGATATCGCATCGTGTTAGTCGTTGTCAGTTGAACTGGATACATTTGGTATCCAGGAGGGGTGTATATTACTTAAGCTAGGACCTCGCATGATAAGCCGCATTTTGACTGCCAGGTGTCTATGGTAATTTCCAAAAAAACACCCGATGATGATCGGACGCTAACGTTTCTCTACGCGATCGGACATGGGCTCAAAACCATTAGTTGTTGGCTTAAGTACTTATGGAGTACAAATCTCACAGAACATACCTCAAATTCAGGCCCAGTGGGTCGTTTCCAGTCAAACAAGACTAATTTGGGTCAAAACCGACACCGGAAATAAAACCGACTTTTAGCGATTGGGTCAACCCCGGTGAAAGCCGTTTCCGAGACACATAAAAACAGCCATACAAACATCAAAAAACTCAGCCCAAGTACAAAACCCATCTCGAGGTCCAAAACGTTGGACCCATGCGACTCAGCTGACCCACTCGATCGAGTGCTCAGCTCCACTCGATCGAGTGGGCCCTCATTCAAGCCTGACTGCGTTTGGATGGGCCACTCCACCGAGTCGGGGGGCTACTCAGTCGAGTAACCCTAGCCGGGTGTGCATAGCCTAGCCTATATAAACACACCTATGCACAACACTTTCACAACTTTTTTTTTATCATCTCAAAAACCCTAATCAAAACCCTAAGCCCTAATTCAACCCTAATCCTATACACAAACCCTAACCCTAGTACTTAGGAATTGGAACCTTAACCACCACAACTTAACCTACATCTCGATACTCACGTGCAAGCCACAACTACGAGTCCCGTCCGAGAACAAGAACATGTAGGTTGAGGGTGCCAAATCCCTTTCTTCTCTTTTCTCTTTCTTCTTCTCTTCGTCGTCATCATCCCGTTTTTTATTATTTATCGTCATTATCGCGTCTATAAGATCGTTAATATCGCTAGTATTAAAAGCATTAAAATACTTGTGGATTTGTGTCGAGTGCGAAGGATGTCAGAATAAGGAAACCCGAATATACAAGAGTATTGCACTCAGCGTTGCCGGTCGCTTATCCTGACACCCCTAACATTTGATTATTGAAACAAGTCAACTTAAACAATAATTTTTATTTCGTTCGCATCATCATTCAATCGCATATTTTCATCAATTACAAACTATTTTCAAAACAAGCATCTTTTTTTAAGGGTCGAAACCCGTTGACGCGGATCTGATATCACATAATCCCTAGGGATTCATTACGATGTCGGAGAAGCCGAGGAAATCAAGTCTTTCAATTCAAGTAATGTGTCAACTGTTAGATTCGATACCAACTCAATAGTTGGATGTCGAGTCTAACGATCTAGTCAAATAAATTAATTAACACAATTTCTCTTTGATGCTAAAATAGACGTCATCTAATTCGACAAGAATTAATGCGACGCTATAAACGCGGAGGGAATGTTATCGTTTCGGTTAATTTAAAAGCGACGTATAGCAACCTTTTTTATCTCGCTCTAATATCCGATGTCGATTCAATAATCGCACGTCGGATATGACGAGTATCATACACACGAATCGAGCACAAATTCCATAATATTTATGCTCGATTCAACAAACTCATCGAATCATCAAAATCAAAAGCAATTTCAAAACCGAGAACGAGTTGCAAAGCGAACCCTGGTTTGTACATGGGGCACTCGATCGAGTGGCACACCAAAAACGAGACAGAATGCTTTTTCGACCTCCACTCGGTCGAGTCTCACAATGACTCGGTCGAGTGGCAGCGTACTCGGTCGAGTTCGTCAATAACTCGATCGAGTAGGGTCTAAAGTACGGGACAGAAGCCTTTTCAGAGGTCCACTCGGTCGAGTCCCTCAATGACTCGATCGAGTGGCCTCATCACGACAATACCGTGAGTCTCACATCCCCTTTCTAGTCTCGATAAAACCCTTTTTTATGACTTAGGTCAACACGTGTCAATCAATGGCGTGAAACATCACTTTTCAAAATCATGATACATCTTATTTACATTATTTCACATCATTCCATATTGCCTCATTCTACAAACCGTTATTATCGTTATACCGTTACTAACCGTTTGTTCTTTTGTTGGTTTACTTTTTGTTTATTTTATCGTACTAAAATGAACCTTCGCATGCTAAATTTAACTTCGACGTTACAATTAGTTGCATTAAATCGACATAGAAACCCATTCCATTTTTCACATGTCTAGGAAATATATTGTTTGCATAACATTTTCCCCGTTCAACTAACGCGCGTATTAGAAAGTCATTCGATATCCTAGTAGAGGCCGCTAATGTGCGGGCGGGGTTGGGTGTCCTTTGTGGGCTTCCCAACACGTACCCTCACCCCTTACTCAGAACCTCGGTTTCCGGATGCCCGAAACCGTTGGCGCACGAGAGTCATTCAATACACGGTATCCGATAATGTCGGTATCGGTATAAAATGCAAACGGACGAGCCCGATAAACTCTGACATCGGAAATGGGCCGTATTTTGTATACGGCCCACTACGACATAGGGTGGGTTCGAACGGGCCCGAACTCCCACAAAGTTCGGTGGCGACTCCACTTAGATTTAAATTTCCATTCGATCCATTCTCATATGGAGATTCATTCGCCTCCCCAAACCCGCGCGTGGCCGCGTCGGGGTGGACCTATGTCATGTCCACATTTTGGCGACTCCGCTGGGGATTAACTGATGCGTGACTTACCATCGTCATCCTCAGGGTGAGACTCGAATAGAAATCGTTTGACTAGTACAATACGCGTTTTAGTTTTACGGTTCATGCTTAACCCCATATTTTCCCGGGCCAGTACTCGCGACCGACGTCCCACTATACCGTGATGTACTCCAATATGGATATGTCAAAGGTGTGCATAGTCGATTCGAGTGGGTTTCGCGGCATGTTCTAAGCTCAACTCGACTTAGAAAGTCCGTCCCGATCAACGTCTAGACTATGTACACTGGTATAGACCCTACTCAGACCGACCGAGACTTAGTGTAAAGCATACATGGCGTCGTTATAATGCTAGCCTGACTACGTGCTACTTGGTTTCCGTGTCGTTTTCAAAAACCGTCAACTTTTCAAAAAATACATCCTTTTCAAACTATCCAATTTCAAAACCCGGGACGTACACCGAATTTAGGACTTATGATTTTACTCAAAATAGCCTATTTTTAGCCGGTATTCTGCCCATTTCAAAACTCGAAAATATTTTCAAACCTTCAAATTTGTGGCCCGATGCACTTTCCGATTTTTTTCGAAAAAATCGGGCCCTTCCCCGAGTTTTCTCAGGTTTTCCAAAAATAATCCATTTTCTAAACCTTCCTCTTCTTAGGACTTCTCGTATTTAGCAGTGTTGGGTCATGTCATAAGTCGTCGAAGTCTTTAGCGTCGAAACTCTGTCGATCTTACATCACGGGTTTCTTCCCTATCCCAGTCCGCCTTATTAGACTAACGCAAGGCCCACCTACGTAGGACATACTCCTACAAAGGAGGGCCCGTTTACACAATCGAGTCTAAAAGTTTGGGGATGTCTCACGTGGACCTTTCTTCGAACAGGACTCGGCCCACTCGCTGAATCGTAAAGAAGGCCCACTTTTCACAAGTCACCCGTCTAGGTGTCTTTTCCGAGTCATTTCCCTTTTCAGTCTTGTTCGGGATGTACTTTTTATTCCAGGATTTGGGCTAGTTTCTTATTACGTGGTGTTCTTACCGACAGGCCACCCGAAACCAGATATCAACGCAATATGGACGCACTGAAAGACGCCCTAGCCAAGATCGAAGCCCAATTGACTGCCATCCAGACTGACCAAACGACACTCGCCACTCGTGTGAGCGCCATGGAAAAGGGGATTCCTCCTAATGTTGGATCTGAGCCCACCGGGCCCATAGCTGAACTACTCGGCGCTGTTCGCAGGCTCGAAGAACAGGTTCACCTGTCAACAAAGAACTCGATCCACACTGATAATGCTCGTTCCTACTCGCCTTTAAATGACGAGCTACCTGCTAACCTCAACCTCACGGGAATTCCACCACATCCGGGCTTTCAAAGATTTTATGACGGTCAAAGGGGTGAAGTCCACCATGTTTACGCACTTATTCCCTTCCTCCCTCGAAAAGCATCCTAAGGCCTGGTTCTACAGGCTCGATTCCAAGAAATATAAGACTTGGGATGATGTGGCGACCGAATTTGCTCAAAATTACGTTGATAATACCGAGATCCAGACTACAATGCGTACTCTGGAAGTGATGGCCCAAGAGCCCAAAGAAGGGTTCACCAAGTATCTGCAGAGATGGCGGGCCGAAAGTGTGAAGCTGGTTGATAAGCCCAGCGAAAAAGTGCTAATGGAGGCCTTTGTGAAGAACCTCCTCCCATCCTACCGGGTCCATCTCCGGTATGCAATCATCCCCAATTTTTCCGCCCTTACTGAAATGGGCACAAGGATCGAGGATGACTTAAGGTTAGAGAGCCTGACTAAGGCCTCTACCAAGGGATATCAAGGGGCCAGTTCATTTGTGAGCAAGCTCACACCTGCAGCTGCAACTCGCAGCATCTTCGATGAGGTAAATCTGCTTGACACCTCATCCAAAAAGAATACACCAACTCGGGTATTCACGGATATAGGGACTACCTATACCTACGCCTTACAAAGGCTACCTTCAAAAGGCCTTATCCAACCAATAGGCCCGACTCCCGAACTTCCAGTGGAGAAAAGGCCCAAGAGCTACAATCTCCAAGCCTATTGCAAGTATCACCGAGGTAATGGGCATGACACAGAAAAATGTTGGAAGCTGAAGCATCTGATTCACGATCTGATTGAAAGCGGGAAAATACCGTTGCCCGGGGACAAGCCGAGCGACAAAGAAAACCCGTTCAGTGCCCATGCTATATTCACGGGAGAGGTAATCAACTGTTCTCACCTCATTTCCCCTTTTATCCCACAAATCAACGAGATATGTTTCGATGACGAGGACGACGTTTACCTAGCCAAAGGGGAAACTGTCCCCATCACAAGTGAAGAGGTCCGAAAAGCTAAGTCCAAAGCCTTAGCCACTAACCACCTCGCCACAGCCGGGCGCTCTACTCCAACAACCGTCACTGAACCTGCCAGGACGGAATCCACCCTCGAAGAACCAAGCAATGACACGGCTTTGGTCCAACAATTGAAGAGGGTTCGAGCTGATCTAACCATATGGCAGCTTCTGGTTAGCTCACAAGCGCATCGGGAAGCACTGACTAAGGCTCTCAATGAAATCAAGGTCGATTCACAGGTTACCCCCGCTGAAATGGTAGCCACTATCATGCCCTATCTCAGGGGAAAGTCGAAGGAAGGCCCGCTCATAACCTTCTCTGAATCTGATCTGCCACTGTTCGGGCCCAATCATAATCTGGCCTTATACATCACTGTCATTTGCCGAGGGAAGTACCTCCCGATGACCCTAATCGACCACGGATCTGCCGTGAATGTCCTACCCCTAAGGACCGCTAGGGCCCTCGGCATCACAGATGCCGACTATCTCCCAACGGCGCAAACTATCCAGGCTTTCGACGGAAGCCCAAAACCGGTAGCCGGGGCCGTTAAATTGCCAATCATAACGGGCTCAATCGAAAAAGAACTGGAGTTCCAGGTGATTGATGTCACCTCATCCTTCAACTTGCTACTCGGAAGGCCTTGGATTCATGCAGTCAAGGCCGTATCCTCTACCCTCCATAGAAAAGTCAAGATGCCACTTCAAGACGGTGTCATCACACTAGAGGCCACCCCCATCACCGTGGCAAGCTGCAATGCTACGGGCCGGGCCGACCCACGAGGATTTGATTTCGTGGGTATAATCGAAGAGGAATATCTCTTCAGGCCTTACTTCACCACTAGCATCGACACGATGCTACAAAACTTGGGCTATCTACTGGGGGCTACATCGAGACCATATCTTCCAGCTGGGAAGATTATCGAGGTCTTAAACGATGGCGAATAACAGTTCGGATTGGGTTATGCTATAACCCCGGAAAACGTGGTCCGGGCCGATATTCACAAGGCCACCAACATCCTCGAGGGTACCTACTTGGGCCTTTATAACCCGAAGTTAACTGACTACTTCGTTACTCCAGTTTTCGGAGCTATTCAAGTGGGCCTCTACCAACCCACCATCACATATCCCGAGACCAAAACGGCTCGGGAATGCAACTTCATCCCCGATGATATATTCACCCTTGTCCAAGCCGAGTCCAAGGAAGGGGAAAACAACGCCAAGCCCGTGCTAGGGCTCCTATTTGGAGAAGACAAGATCGTCCCTGCAAAGGATGATCTGGTCAACCTGATCCTTCGCGGCAATCGGTTTGACCCAACCAAGCTAATCTCCGAAGTCGGTGCGGACACCGGGAAAAGGGCCTGGAGGAAGACCATCAAGTAGACCGACGGCCAGGGTCGAGTCTACAGGCTGACCACCGACGAGGGGACATGCCGGATACCGAGTCCGAGTCAGAGTCAGAGTCGGAGTCTGAGTCCAAGTCTAGAGGGTCTGGTGCTAGAGTCGAGTCTGTAACCCCTCTTCCCTTAGCCACACTGAGGTCTCGGGGCCTATCCCAAGACCTCTCCCTATCCCGCCACTGACCAACGAGCAGATGGCCGCTCTATTCGAGCTTTTCTCTAAATTTACCATTAATAATAATAACGAAAACCGTTCTGCTTACGACTTGTCTTATTTCCAAAATTCTCTCGATTTCAAAAATTTTATATGCAATGACATTGAGAAACCCGACGAACAGGTACCTCTACCTCCGCATCTGACCGAGCAGCTCGAACAAAGGAAGTCCCGAGATCCGGTAATCAAAGAAACCGAGTCCATCAATGTGGGAACCAGTTTAGAGCCCCAGATGCTTAAGTTGGGCCTATCCTTAGATCCCGAGGATAGAAAACAATTCACAGACCTCCTCCAGGAATTCAAGGACGTCTTCGCATGGTCCTACAAGGATATGCCGGGAATAGATCGGGAAATAGCTGAACACCGAATACCCATCAAAGATGGGTGTAAACCGGTAAAACAGAAACTCAGAAGAATGAGGCCCGAATGGTCTCTCAAGGTAAAAGAAGAAGTCGACAAGCAATTCAAAGCGGGCTTTATACAAGTGTCTGAATATCCAGACTGGGCCGCGAACATCGTGCCGGTACCCAAGAAGGACGGCAAGGTGCGAGTATGTGTGGATTTCCGGGACCTTAACAAGGTCAGCCCAAAAGACGATTTTTCGTTACCACACATCGACATACTGGTGGATAACATGGCCGATCATGCCCTTCTATCATTCATGGACGGGTATGCCGGATACAATCAAATCAAAATGGCTGAAGAGGATATGAGTAAGACTACCTTCATTACACCTTGGGGTACTTACTGTTACACCGTCATGCCGTTTGGGCTTATCAACGCCGGAGCCACTTATCAACGGACCGCCACTACTTTATTACATGATATGAAGCATAAAGAAGTGGAGGTTTATGTTGACGACATGATCGTCAAATCCAAGGACCGAAGTGGGCACATTGCAGCCCTAAGAAAATTCTTTACCCGATTACGCAAGTACAACATGAGGCTAAACCCTCAAAAATGAAGTTTTGGGGTAACATTAGGCAAATTACTGGGCATCGAGGTCGACCCAGCTAAAATCAAGGCCATTACCGATATGCAGCCACCCAAAACCGAAAAATAAATAAGGGGGTTTCTCAGGAAAGTCAAATATATCAGCCGATTCATTTCAAAACTAACCATGGTATGTGAGTCCATTTTCAAAAAACTGAAGATCGGAGAACGGGTACTGTGGGACGATAAATGTCAAGCGACTTTCGATAAAATCAAGGAGATCCTGTCTGCACCGCCGGTTTTAATGCCACCTCAACCTGGTCTGCCTTTGTCGTTATACCTAACAACGACCGAGACAGCCATGGGGGCTATGCTGGCCCAGACAGTCAATTCAGAAGAACGGGTCATTTACTACATCAGTAAAAAGTTCCTAGAATACGAATGCAAGTATACAATGCTTGAGAAAACGTGTCTAGCTCTGGTCTGGGCCACTAAAAAGCTCCGACATTACATGCTTAGTCACGAGGTACATGTTTTATCCAAAATGTATCCTATCAAGTACTTGTTCGAGAAGCCCATCCTCAGTGGCAGGATGTCCAGATGGACTTTGATGCTCGCAGAGTTTGACCTCAAATTTGTGCCATTAAAAGCCATCAAAGGCCGGATAGTGGCGGAATTCCTCGCCGACAGTCCAATATCTGAAGAGGGACACACCGATACTTGGGCCTTTCCTAATGAAGACATATTCCATACCGATACTGAAACATTGGTTTTGTATTTTGATGGATCGTCCAACTTCCGAGGATTTGGGGTCGGAATTCTTTTAATCTCACCACAAGGGGAGCACACCCCCTTATCCATCAAATTGGACTTTGACGTAACCAACAACGGAGTCGAATATGAAGCATGCATTCACGGGTTGCAAGCCGCCGCTTATTTAGGGGTAACAAACCTCCGGGTCCACGGCGACTCATCGCTGGTCATCAATCAAGCGCTCCAAAAATGGAAAATTCGGAACGCCAATCTCGTGGCTTACCAAGCACGGGTAAGGGTTCTAGAGAAACAATTCCAGAAGGTGGAATATATCTACCTACCCCGAGAGGAGAATCAATTTGCAGATGCACTTTCCAAATTAGCATCCCTACTAAATATACTGGAACATCTTACTAGCATGCCGATCTGCGTTGAAAGACGGTCCGAGCCGGCTTATGTCCATGTCATCCAGGATATCGAGATAACTGACCCAGAACCTTGGTATCAGGCTGTCCTAACTTACTTGACATCGGGAGAGTATCCCCAGGGAACTGAAAACCGGGCCAAGAAAGCCCTCCGAAGATTGGCAACCCAATTTGTTCGCACGGACGACGGGCAGCTATACAAAAAGACGGCACAGGGGGCTCTCCTCCTGTGTGCCGACAAAATACAGGCCGAAAAGGTTATGGCCGAGGTACACGATGGTGAAAATGGCCCGCATATGAACGCCCATATGCTAGCCCGAAAAATCATGAGGCTCGGGTATTATTGGAACACCATGGAAACAGACTGTCAGCTATATGTCAAACACTGCCATAACTGTCAGATCTTCGCTAATGTAAAACACATGCCATCTTCCCTATTATATACCATGACATCACCATGGCCATTTTCGACACGGGGTATTGACATAATTGGAAAGGTGCACCCATTCGGGACGGGAGGTCATTGCTTCATTCTGGTGGCCATCGACTATTTCACCAAATGGGTCGAAGCCGAGTCATTCGGTGTCTTCAACGCCAAGCACGTGGCCAAATTTATCCAAAACCAGATCATATGCCAATACGGGATCCCACACGAGTTTATCAGTGATCATGAGACCCACTTTCAAGCTGAAACCGCTACGTTGTTAGCAAAATACAAAATTCAAAGGCATACATCTTCTCCCTACCGTCCCCAAACAAACGGAGCGGTAGAAGCAACTAATAAAACAATTGTCACCATACTTAAAAAGATGGCTGAGAATTACCGGGATTGGCCCGACAAAATACCCTTTGCTCTCTGGGGGTATCGGACGTCAATTCGCACCGCAACTGGAGCAACTTCATATTATCTGTCATATGGAATGGAGGAGGTCCAACCGGTCGAGCTAGAAGTGCCATCTCTCAGGATTTTACTTGAAAGCCGAGTACCGGAAGCGGATTGGGTCCAAGCCCGATATGACTCGTTAGTACTTTTAGACGAACGGCGATCCCGGGCCCTCAACAATATCCAAATATATCAAAAGAGGATCCAACGGGCTTTCAACAAAAGAGTTAGGCCCAGAAACATCAAAGAAGGAGATCTGGTCCTAAAATCGGTTCGTGCCTTACTACCGGTTGACCCAAGAGGAAAATTCAAACCCAGTTGGACTGGGCCATATTTAGTCAAGAAGGTCCTGTCAGGAGGAGCGGTGATACCGACAGACTTGGACGTGAACGAATTCGTCAACCCAACCAACTTGGACCAGTTGAAGCGCTACTACCCATAAACCCCCATCCCAATGTCATTTGCAAAAATTTATAAAAATTTGTCTTTTTATAAATTTTCAAAATTATAGACAAGTCAATAAGTTAGAATTAATCATTCTACTGTCGCACATCTCGAACTAATAGTCTTGGTGTATTTCGAAAATTGCAAAAAAATTCAAGTTTGAACTACGTTTGGTTTGATTCCGCTAATTGCGAATACGTAGACAATCCCTCAAAATGGGACAACCACTGCAATAAACGAAAAGACGGGAACGGTGTTCATTAATACGTCTTTATTAAAAACCGATAAACTCGGGAAATAAAAAAAAAATAAAAAAACGGCACACACCAAAAAAATAATAATAATACTCAAATAATAAAGCAAAGGAGACTAATATTCGTGCATTTTGCCCTTTCCTTTGTCCTTTGGGTCGCGTGGAGCCCGAGGTTGCCGGGGCGGGGGCGAGTGTTCCCGAATCACGAGGGGAACCTCCATAGCTCGAACCCGTTTCTTTGACAGCGGGTCTTCTGCTATTGTCTTTGGTCCAAGTCGAGCCCGCACGTGCTCGGGTAGTCTATCTCATGGGCCAAGTCGGTCCTGCACTGCTAGTCTTGGGCCCAGTCTCCTTTCCAAGTCAGTCTGGGGGCTCACTTTCCCCCACGCACCTTTAGCACTAGACTCTTCAGCTTGAGTCTTAGTCTTCTTTTTCTGACCTGACATTAGACGGACCAGAGTAGCTGGAGTGTCACCTTCGTCGAAGAAGCCCCTATTGTCTTTAACTTGCTCCGTTCGCAGCAGATCAAAAGCTTCATCGACCTTCAGAGCAGCTCGGGCTTTGGCATCGCCTTCTTTGGTCCACTTCACATAAGAGTCCGAAACCCAGATTGAGTGACGAGATGTGGGAGTAGGCCAAGTATGTCGGGTGTACCATCTTTGCATCCAGGTATCGCACATCACATCAGTCATTTGGTAGGTGTGGACATGACATAGGTCCACCCCGACGCGGCCACGCGCGGGTTTGGGGAGGCGAATGAATCTCCATAAGAGAATGGATCGAATTGAAATTTAAATCGAAGTGGAGTCGCCACCGAACTTTGTGGAAGTTCGGGCCCATTCGAACCCACTCTATGTCGTAGTGGGCCGTGTACGAAACACGGCCCATTTCCGATGTCAGAGTTTATTGGGCTCGTCCCTTTGCATTTCAATACCGATACCGTCACTACCGGTTATCGTGTATTGAATGACTCTCGTGCCCCAACGGTTTCGGGCATCCAGAAACCAAGGTTCTGAGTAAGGGGTGAGGGTACATGTTGGGAAGCCCACGAAGGACACCCAACCCCGCCCGCACATTAGCGGCCTCTACTAAGATATCGAATCATTTTCCAATACGCGCGTTAGTTGAACGGGAAAATGCTTATGCAAACATTATTTTCCCTAAGCATGTGAATGAAATTGAAAGAGTTTCTATGTCGATTTAATGCAACTAAAATATTAACGTCAAAGTTTTATTTTAGCATGTGGGTTCACTTTAGTACAATAAAATAAACGAGAATTAAAACGACAAAAGAACAAACAGTTAGTAACGATTATAACGGTTTGCAAATTATGGAATAATGTGAATGTGATGATGCAATGCTTTTGAAAAGGTGATGTTTCACGTGATTGATTAGGCACGTGTTGACTTAAGTCATAAAAAAAGGTTAACGAGACTTGAATGGCATTGTAAGACTCACGGTATGATGCGATAAAGGGGCCACTCGACCGAGTCATTGAGGGACTCGACCGAGTGGACCTCTGAAAAGTGTTCTGTCTCGTTTTTGAGACCCTACTCGATCGAGTTATTGACCAACTCGACCGAGTACGTCGCCACTCGACCGAGTCATTGAGGGACTCGACCGAGTGGAGGTCGTCATAACCTTCTGTCTCGTTTCTGGGGTGCCACTCGACCGAGTGGGCTAGGCACTCGGTCGAGTGCCCCCTGTACGAACTATGGTTCGTTCGCAATTTGGTATTAACTTCAAAATTGCTTTTGATTTTTGATAATTCGATGAGTTTGCCGAATCGGGCGTAAATATTGATTAATTTGTGCTCAATTCGTGTTTACGATACTCGTCATATCCAACGTGCGATTATTGAATCGACATCGGATATTGGAGCAAAATAAAAGTTAATTGCTATAAGTCGTTTTAGAATCAACCAAGACGATATAAATTCCCTCCGCGTTTACGGCGTCGTATTAATTCTTGTCGAATTGTATGACGTCCATATTAACATCAACGAGAAATCGGATTAGTTTGATGATTTGACTAAGTCGTTAGATTCGACATCCAGTTATGGAATTGGTATCGAACCTAAAGATTGACACTTGAATAAAAAGACTTGATTCCCTCGGCTTCTCCGACATCGTAATAACTCCCTAGGGATTATGTGATGTCGGATCCGCGTCAACGGGTTTCGACCCATATTGAAAGATGCTCAATTTGAAAGATAGTTTGTAATTGATGAGAATTGTGATGAGACTATAACGATACGAACGAAAACGTAGAAAATATTGTTTAAGTTGACCCATTTCAATAATCAAGTGCTAGAGTGTCAAGATAAGCGACCGGCAACGCTGTGTGCAGTACACTTGTATATTCGGGTTTCCTTATCCTGACATCCTTCGCACTCGACACAAATCTACGAGTATTTTAATGTCTTTTAGTACTAGCGATATTAACGATATTATAACGCGAATAAAATAACAAAACAAAACAACGACAATGACGATAGACGACACGACGCGAGAAAATGGAGAAAAGGAGAAGAGCGGGAATTGGCACCCTCAACCGCGGGTTTTTTATTTGATGGGTTTTTTTTTGAGTTGGATTTTTGTGTTTGGGTGGCTGCTTTGTATGTCTCGGAAACGACTTTGACCGGGGTTGACCCAATCGCTAAAAAGTCGGTTTTATTTCCGGCGTCGGTTTTGGCCCAGATTAGTCTTGTTTGACTCGAAATGGTCCACTGGGCCTGTATTTGAGGTTTGTTTTGTGAGATTTGTACTTCATAAGTGCTTAAGACAACAACTAATGTATTTGAGCCCATATCCGAGCGCGTAGAAACACGTTAGCGTCCGATCATCATCGGGTGTTTTTTGGAAACTACCATAGACACCTGGCAGTCAAAATGCGGGTGTCTACAGAGCCCCCACTCTGACTGAGGCTTGGACAAGGCAAAAGTCAGAGTAGCCACCAGGCCAATCAAGGGTTGAAACCTGACGGACTTCCGGTCGGGTCGTTTATAGTCCATTAGACTCGCGTGAAGGGCTCGCTAGCCACAAGCTAGAAGTCATACCTGAGCTGATGAGGATAACTCCGTGGGGAATTGGACTTGTCGCATAAGTCCTGGGTGCGCCTGTATGTCGGCTCGTCCCGTGTTATTCCGAGGAAAATGCCACATAGGGCCTTCCGCTGGGGAGATGCAGTGGGTTGTCTGTCCCTGTTTGAGTCGTACCTGTATAAGTCACATAAAATTTGCATGCAACACGTAGGTAGTAAAGTGACTCGCGCTGGGGAAGATGGTTTTTTGAATTTTTGAAAGTTTTGAAAATTTTGAAATTTTGAATTTTGTTTGAAATTTTGACCCCTAAAGAAGTTTAGGAAAGTTCGGGATGGCTATCTCCGTGCTAGTATCGAGACTAGTCTTGTGGCTTGATTCCGTTTAGGATTAGGAAACTTTTGTGATATGGAAAGAGGGCTATAGAATTAATACTATAATTACCCCTCCCTGGCCCTTGATTTTTCTTCACAAATTCCTCCACAATTCCTCCCTTCTTAAAAGAAAGTCTCTTATTCCTTTCAAGAAAATAGCCATGGGAATCGACAGGTTGACCGTGATGCTGCAGGAGTGGTCCCGACGTTTAAGGGACACAGATAGGGTGGCTCTCAACCGGACGGGTATTACTCAGTTGTACCCGTTTCGTTAGATCCAGCTTGTCTTATTGGGATGACATATATCATGTCTTCGCCTTTCCTCGAGGAGAAGTCTGTCCCTTGCCCGAGGAGATCGCTGCTATAGGAGGGTGGAATCCGATACTTCGTCCTGCCATCCCGTATTCAATTTATGACCCGAGGAGGAAGCTTCGAGAATTTTTAGGGCTTTCTCATAACAAGGTATCCCGTATGATGGAGGGTGATAATATTTCTCTGATTGACTTGGCTGAGAAATTTATGAATCCTCTCGATGTCCGGGTCAGACCGGCTCACAGCCGTAGGGCTTTTTCTTTCTGCATGCTCCATGTTTATGCCTTTCAGGGTCACATGGATTTATTGTCTTGTATGGGTAATGCCCGCCTTCTAACCGTGGTTGATTTGATGGAGACGGAGTACAGCCCGGCTTGGCTGATCACGGGTGAAATTATCCAAGGTCTAGATAATCGCAAGAGGGATTCGTCGGTCCGTCTCACTGGAAGTACCTGTCTACTGCAAGTATGTTACTTTGCATTTTTCTCGATTTCTTGATTTTTTTATTTTTTTTGCGACTTTTGCTGCTGCAGTGAACACTCGATCGAGACATCCTGGCACTCGATCGAGTGCCCTCGTAAAAAAGCCCCCTTGTTCGTGTTCAGGGGTGTCACTCGATCGAGTGTCTCAGGCACTCGACCGAGTGCCCTTAGGCGGACACCTATTTCGCCTCGGGAACTCATGTTTTGTTTCCTTTTTCAGATTTGGCTATATGAGAGGCTATCAGTGATAGATCCTCCTCTTGATGCGAGCAACTACCGTCATAACCAGGTGATGACGAGAAGGCGGGCCATAGACTTTTCTCGTCAGATAACCCAAAAGTATTTGGACGAGGTGTTGTCTTTTCACAGTGGCCCGTTAATTCGATGGGTAGTGCCGTGGTGGCCCATCCATCTTTAGACTAGCTTGGACCCGAGGGACGGAGCCCGCTATCAGGTAATCCTATCTTTCAGGCAGACAGTTCATATTTACCCGAATCGCATACTAAGGCAGTATGGATGGACCCAGCGTATCCCAGAAGTTGAAGCAGTTGTGAGTGACCCTACCCAACTGACTGACGTGATGTGTGATAACTGGATGCAAAGATGGTACACCCGGCATACTTGGCCCGTTTCCAAATCTCGTCACTCGACCTGGGTTTCGGACTCCTATGTGAAGTGGACTAAAGCGGGTGACGCCAAAGCCCAAGCTGCTCTAAAGGTCGATGAAGCTTTTGATTTACTGCGAAGGGAGCAAGCTAAAGACAACAGGGGCTTCTTCGACGAAGGAGATACTCCGGCTACCCTGGTCCGCCTAATGTCAGGCCACAAAAAGAAGACTAAGACTCAAGCTGAAGGGTCTAGTGCTAAAGGTGTGCGGGGGAAAGTGAGCCCCCAGACTGACTTGGAGAGAAGACTGGGCCCAAAACTAGCCGTGCAGGACCGACTTGGCCCACGGGATAGGCTACCCGAGCACGTACGGGCTCGACTAGGGCCAAAGACTGTGGCAGAAGACCCGTTGTCAAAGAAACGGGTTCGAGCTAAAGAGGTTCCTCTTGTGATTCGGGAACCCTCGCCTCCGCCCCGTCGACCCCGGGCTCCACGCGACCCAAAGGACAAAGGAAAGGGCAAGATGTCGGGATATCAGTCTTCTTTGTTTTAGTATTTAGATATTATTACTATTTTTTGGTGTGATTTTTTTGTGTATGCCGTTTTGGCGTTTTTTTTTTTTTTTTTGTAATTTCCGAGTTTATCGGTTTTTAATAAAGACGTATTAGTGAATACCATTCCCGTCTTTTCGTTTATTGCAGTGGTTGTACCCTTTTGAGGGGTTGCCTACGTATCCACAATTAGCGGAATCAAACCAAACGTAGTTCAAAATTGATTTGTTTTTTTGCAATTTTTGAAATACATCAAGACTATTACTGCGAGATGTGCGACAGTAGATTAGTTAATTCTAACTTATTGACTTGTCTATAATTTTTTGAAAATTTATAAAAAAGACAAATTTTGTAAATTTTTGCAAATGACATTGAGATTAGGTATAAGGGTAGTAGCGCTTCAACTGGTCCAAGTTGGTCGGGTTGACGAATTCGTTCCCGTCCAGGTCTGTCAGCACCACCGCTCCTTCTGATAGGACCTTCTTGACTAAGTATGGCCCAGCCCAATTGGGTTTGAATTTCCCCCTTGGGTCAACCGGTAGTAAGGCACGAACCGATTTTAGGACCAGATCCCCTTCTTTAATGTTTCTGGGCCTAACTCTTTTGTTGAAAGCCCGTTGGATCCTCTTTTGATATATTTGGATATTGTTGAGGGCCCGGGATCGCCGTACGTCTAGAAGAACTAACGAATCATATCGAGCTTGGACCCAATCTGCTTCGGGTACTTGGCTTTCAAGTAAGATTCTGAGGGATTGTACTTCAAGCTCGACTGGTTGGACCGCTTCCATTCCATATGTCAGGTAATATGGAGTTGCTCCGGTCGCGGTGGGAATTGAAGTCCGATACCCCCAAAGGGCAAAAGGTATTTTGTCGGGCCAGTCCCGGTAATTCTCAGCCATCTTTTTAAGTATGGTGACAATTGTTTTATTGGCCGCTTCTACCGCTCCATTCGTCTGGGGTCGGTAAGGTGAAGATGTATGCCTTTGGATTTTGTATTTTGCTAGCAACGCAGCGGTTTCAGCTTGAAAGTGGGTTCCGCGATCACTGATAAATTCATGTGGGATCCCGTATCGGCATATGATCTTGTTCTGGATAAATTTGGCCACGTGCTTGGCGTTCAAGACACGGTATGACTCGGCTTCAACCCATTTGGTGAAGTAGTCGATGGCCACCAAAATAAAGCAATGACCTCCCGTCCCGGAAGGGTGCACCTTTCCGATTATATCAATACCTGTTACGTTTTATTTTGTAGTACCGCAAGCGTACGGGTATTGTAGCATACGGGTCGATCTCAGGGAGGTGAATGATTAAGTACTAGCTAATTTCTGACTATGAGTTATCTACGTCAAGTAAGAAGGTGTTGATTTTATGACTAATTTTAACAAGCTAAATGTAATAAATCGAGATGAATTCAATAATGGAAAGACCTAGGGCAATGGTTCACCATTAACATGGATTATCGATGCAATCAAAAAGTGACACTACTTTGTCAAATTACCGTCTTGGGTGAGACTAGCATTCCTATTTTAATCAATACCTTAAATTCTCCGTCGAGACATAAAAAGCCTATCTAGCATGTTATAAATCCTATTCTCATGGCACGAATAACAAAACTAGACGCATTAAGAATCAATACTAACATGTCCCAATTATTCCAATTCACTATTCTCATGTGAAAGTTCAAATCTTGTTTCGGTTCTCTAAATTAAAACCCGACTCTCGTCGTAATTAAAATTGAGTAGAAATTAATCGACAAAGATACAAACTTTTAGGCATGATTCATATGAAAACATCCAACTTTCATTGTAATGATAATCTAGACTCAAACCTAGCAATTCAAACTAATTAATCAATTATTAAGCACAACCGAAACAAACCCAATTCAATAATTCAACAAAGCGCGATTAAAATCAAAGCATCAATAACTCATATTATCGGCTCACCGAGCCCTAGATAAAAGAACTACTCACTATTCATAATCAAAATAATAATCAACAAATAAAATAAAGAGTAGGGAATTAGAAAAACTTAGTCTTGAATAATGAACAAAATGATGAACGATCGTTTCTTCAAAGTCTTGGAAATTTGGAATAATAAAACTAAAAAGCATAAATCTAATAAAATTGTATAACTTTTATGTATGTAGTCTAGGAATGATATGGATGTTCTAATAATAATAGTAATCACATATAAGTAGGATAGAATAGAGGAAGATCAAGAGTCATTGACGGGTAGCTATTCGCTAGTAGCGGCACATTTCGCTACTAGCGGCACTCTGGAAGCTTCACAAATTGCATGAATTCTGATGAAGCCTCTACTAGCGGCAGTTTTGCTCTTCGTCATCCGCTAGTAGCGGCACTTAAAAACTCTCAATTCTTTCTTCTTTGCTTTTCCTTTGATTTTCTTCTCTTTTTTCTTCATTCAATCCTCGATATAACCCGGCATTTGACATGTATACCACCACTATAATCCGGGCATAATACATGAATTCCTCGGCTCTTCAAAATAGCTAGAAGCGTCATCAAAAATCACATATATAATCAAATCATGTGAGATCATCGGAAATCACTCAAATATCACTATATCGTCCAAAATCCACTCTCAAACACTATAAATATGACGATATATACTCACAAATAGTGCTAAAAATAGCACTTAACAAATTCCCCCATGCTAAACCTTTACTCGTCCTCGAGTAAACTCAAAAGGCATAAGACGATATCAATGCAAGGTCTAGCGAACTCCCTCACTCACAAATGGTTAGCTCACAACTTCCTTCTTATATCGCCCTCACTACCTACTCCGAAATCGTCTAGCTTAGCATGGTCAACACCAAAAGATAAATCAAGGAGTCAAGTCAGTGTAGGACTCCCCCATGCTAGCTCAAAAACACTCTCTAACCACAAGCCAATAATATCAACATCAATAAACATCATCATAACCAAAATAGGATCACAGCAACCAACGATCCCCAACACACAATCCAATTCCAACACAAAACTACGACGCCAAAAAATGATCCTAATCCTAACCCTTACCTCCAAACGCCGTCTTCTTATGTCGCCGACCGCCATGATGTTTACTATTTGCCCATAGTACGGGATATTATGGCCCCTTTTCTTTCTTGCGGCTCTTCTTTTTCTTTTTCTTTTTTCAATCCCTCATTTTGCCTAGGCCGCCCTTCCGGGTTTTCAACCTAGCTTTTTTTTTTTTTTTTATTGAGCTCACTTTTTCCACTCACAACCTCAATGTTGCCTAGAACGTCTGCCCTTGCAGATTTTCATTCTAGCGAGGCCTCCCATTTTTTTGCCTAAGCCGCCCTTTCGGGTTTTCGACTTAGCGGGATTTTTTGTCTTTTTATTTTTTTCCTTTTTTTTTTGTTTTTTTTCTTTTTTTTCGAGAAAATAAATATATACACAAGTGAAATGTCCCTCCCCCATGCTTGAATCGAGCAATGTCCTCAATGCGACAAAGACAAAAATAAAATAGGAAAGAGGGGACAAATCACCTATCATGAAGAATCAGAGGAGTCCTCAGAAGGTTGACGAGAGCCACTACGCGCCTCTCGACGACTATTAATATCGCTCCTCTCAGCTGCCAACTCTGCATAGAATTGCTCCGAAGGGGAAGTGTATATGTTAGGATGTCTAGCTGATAAAAACTTGTCGAAACCTCGACACAACTCTAGCACTTCTCGCATAGCTAACCCTTGTTCCGCTCGCCAATCATCGACCTCTAACCTCCACATATCGGACTCCCTAGAAGAGGAAGAAGCATGTGTGAATGAGGGAGAAGGTCTCTCGGTCGCATTTTCATCATCACTACCATCCATAGCATCATCATCATTTTCTAAAACTCGCTTCGCTACCCTTTTGTCACCCGGCTCCAAGAGAGTAAGTGGGTCACGTGGTATATATAAATCGATGGTCCTTGGCCCTGTAGGAATAGATTGCTCCGTAGAACGAGGCAATCGTAAGTAAGGTGAAACTTTTGGACCACGACGCCATAAAAAATAACCACGGGTCACCGAATCTTGAAGCATAAATGTACGCTCCAATGTATCAAAATCGAGCAAGTGACCCCCCGTCACCGGAGTAACTGTGCTAGGAATAGTGACTTTCAAATGTGTAAGTATCAATGTGACCATGCCACCCATACTAATTTTTCCTTTAACGTTCTTCCTACACTTAAGGCAGCTCGATACAAACAGGTCAACCCAATCACGAACCATTGAAGCCTCGGGCATCAACGCTCACAAGTAAGTCATTCCAGTTTCCCCGCACCTTCACAAATTTTTTTCCCTTTTCTTTTTCTTTTTTCCTTTTTTCTTTTCTTTTTTTCTTTTTCTTTTTTTTCTTTTTTTTCCCTTTTTTTTCTTTGTTTTTTTCTTTACATAAAAAAAAAAAAAAAAAATACATACGTAACTTGGGTTGCCTCCCAAGAAGCGCTTGTTTAACATCATTAGCTTGATGCATTCTTTTGTAGTGTAATTCTTAAGAAGATGCAGTCAAAGCTCTTAGGAGACGATCATAAACCAGTGAATGCGACTTAGATAACTGTGAATAACAACATGTTAACCAATAGACAAAGACCCAACCAAAAGATCGTAGGAACTTATCATACATTTTTGAGGAACTATTATCATACATAAACACATCAATCCATGTTAGAGTCTTAAGTCCATCAAATTTTGTAGCATGAGATTTGGAGGATGAGACATCATCCTCAATATCACAAGGTAAAGGCATACTTTCATTATTAATCATCTTAGAAATTTCAGGAGGCCTATCTTTATCTATTCCAAAACTATCACAAAGAGAAGGTGATCGACGCCAAGCAAACTCCTTCAGACTTATGGAATTAAAAGAGGGTAATGAGCTTAGACAAGGTGGAGGATAAAGGAGAGGAAAAGATGGAACCATATTAAGGGGATTATATTTGAAAGATGGATATGAAGTACAACCATGAAGAGTGCTATTAGAATGGTTGTGAGGAACAAATTCCTCCCTATAATCACAATCCTTAACCTCCGCATCCGTCAAAAACCCCTCAATAGGATGGTAAATTTCACTCACGCTCCTATCATGCTCAATACTATTATTTACAAGTTCACAATTATCACTAATTTCCACATAAATATTGTCTTTAACACACAAAGAAAAAGAGAAATTTGGCTTACAACCGTCACGAGATAGCCAGTCATAGAATTTCAATGCTTCATCATCAGACCTGAAAGGAAAATTTCCATTAGAAAAGTTAAGCATTGATTGTGTACAACTGTTGATACCTTTCTCTATTGTTAGACATAGCTCTTCGTCGCTAAAGCCATGACCATCCAGTGAGACAAGGTATTGTTTAAGTCGATCAAGGTAAGCCCAAAATTCTTCATCGTCATATTGTGGAAAACCGAGATAAAACATAATTAAAGGAAAATAACGTAGTCTAACAAATCAAAAATCTAAGCTAATATTAATCCATTACCTCCCCGGCAACGGCGCCAAAAACTTGTTACGTTTTATTTTGTAGTACCGCAAGCGTACGGGTATTGTAGCATACGGGTCGATCTCAGGGAGGTGAATGATTAAGTACTAGCTAATTTCTGACTATGAGTTATCTACGTCAAGTAAGAAGGTGTTGATTTTATGACTAATTTTAACAAACTAAATGTAATAAATCGAGATGAATTCAATAATGGAAAGACCTAGGGCAATGGTTCACCATTAACATGGATTATCGATGCAATCAAAAAGTGACACTACTTTGTCAAATTACCGTCTTGGGTGAGACTAGCATTCCTATTTTAATCAATACCTTAAATTCTCCGTCGAGACATAAAAAGCCTATCTAGCATGTTATAAATCCTATTCTCATGGCACGAATAACAAAACTAGACGCATTAAGAATCAATACTAACATGTCCCAATTATTCCAATTCACTATTCTCATGTGAAAGTTCAAATCTTGTTTCGGTTCTCTAAATTAAAACCCGACTCTCGTCGTAATTAAAATTGAGTAGAAATTAATCGACAAAGATACAAACTTTTAGGCATGATTCATATGAAAACATCCAACTTTCATTGTAATGATAATCTAGACTCAAACCTAGCAATTCAAACTAATCAATCAATTATTAAGCACAACCGAAACAAACCCAATTCAATAATTCAACAAAGCGCGATTAAAATCAAAGCATCAATAACTCATATTATCGGCTCACCGAGCCCTAGATAAAAGAACTACTCACTATTCATAATCAAAATAATAATCAACAAATAAAATAAAGAGTAGGGAATTAGAAAAACTTAGTCTTGAATAATGAACAAAATGATGAACGATCGTTTCTTCAAAGTCTTGGAAATTTGGAATAATAAAACTAAAAAGCATAAATCTAATAAAATTGTATAACTTTTATGTATGTAGTCTAGGAATGATATGGATGTTCTAATAATAATAGTAATCACATATAAGTAGGATAGAATAGAGGAAGATCAAGAGTCATTGACGGGTAGCTATTCGCTAGTAGCGGCACATTTCGCTACTAGCGGCACTCTGGAAGCTTCACAAATTGCATGAATTCTGATGAAGCCTCTACTAGCGGCAGTTTTGCTCTTCGTCATCCGCTAGTAGCGGCACTTAAAAACTCTCAATTCTTTCTTCTTTGCTTTTCCTTTGATTTTCTTCTCTTTTTTCTTCATTCAATCCTCGATATAACCCGGCATTTGACATGTATACCACCACTATAATCCGGGCATAATACATGAATTCCTCGGCTCTTCAAAATAGCTAGAAGCGTCATCAAAAATCACATATATAATCAAATCATGTGAGATCATCGGAAATCACTCAAATATCACTATATCGTCCAAAATCCACTCTCAAACACTATAAATATGACGATATATACTCACAAATAGTGCTAAAAATAGCACTTAACAATACCCCATGTCGAAAATGACCATGGTGATGTCATGGTATATAATAGGGAAGATGGCATATGCTGTACATTAGCAAAAATCTGACAATTATGGCACTGTTTGACGTATAATTGACAGTCCGTTTCCATGGTGTTCCAGTAATACCCGAGCCTCATGATTTTGCGGGCTAACATATGGGCGTTCATATGCGGGCCATTTTCACCATCGTGTACCTCGGACATAACCTTTTCGGCCTGCATTTTGTCAATACATAGGAGGAGAGCCCCTTGTGCTGTCTTTTTGTATAATTGCCCATCGTCCGTACGAACGAATTGGGTCGCCAATCTTCGCTAGGCTTTCTTGACCCGGTTTTCAGTTCCCGGGGGATACTCTCCCATTGCCAAGTAGGTTAAGAGTGACTGATACCAAGGTTTCGGGTCGGCTAGCTCGATGTCCTGGATGGCGTGTACATACGTCGGCTCGGACCGCCTTTCGACGCAGATTGGCATGTTGGTTAGGTGCTCCGGGATATTTAGCAGGGACGCTAATTTGGAAAGTGCGTCTGCAAATTGATTTTCTTCCCGGGGCAGGTAGATATATTCCACCTTCTGGAATTGTTTCTCTAGAACCCTTACCCGTGCTTGGTGAGCCACGATATTAGCGTTCCGAGTTTTCCATTTTTGGAGCGCTTGATTGATGACCAGCGATGAGTCACCGTGGACCCGGAGGTTCGCTACCCCTAAATCAGCGGCGGCTTGCAACCCGTGAATACATGCTTCGTATTCGGCTGCATTGTTGGTCACATCAAAGTCCAATTTGATGGATAAGGGGGTATGTTTCCCTTGTGGTGAGATTAATAGAATTCCGACCCCAAATCCTCGGAAATTGGATGCTCCATCGAAATACAGATCCCATGTTTTGGTATCGGTATGAAATATTGCAGGGTTCATAACCCTCTAATTAGACTCCTCTAATTAGTTACTAAACTACTTGTTAATTTAGTATATAAAGATCTAGTTACATGCATGACATAAAATGACAAAAAGTAAATACAAGAAGAGATTTCCTTACATAAACAAAGAGGAAATAACGGGCACAATAAGAAAACTCCTTTTCTTACTGTTCTTGAGCTTATATTAGTATGGATGATCCTCCAAAATCTTGAATCTCCAAAGTAGAAGATCTCCTTCTAGTTGCACCAAGATTCAACCCAAATAATCACTATTATTATTAACTAGATGATAATAGTGATGAACCTATACTAATATTATGAATATTACTACTTTAGTAATAAAGATGAATATTAGTATGAGAGTGTTTTTGGAGAAGAGGTAAAGGAAAAGCTTATGAATGAATGGGTGGATGGATGGATTTATAAAGAGAACAAAAAGTTCCCTTATAACATCCCCAAAACCGGCACCCTTAAATTAGGGAAGACCAATTGCTTTATTTTATTTGCATGCATAAAGTCAAGGGTCTAGTGTAATAATTACTATTATTCATGCATGCACATAAATAAGAACAACCATTATTGCCCTTATTTTACTAGTGTGTCATATACATGTACATAAAATGGGTCCATTTTATTTTTGTCATTTGTCATACAAATGCTTATGTGTGACATGATCAATTATCTCATATAATTGATCACATCAAATAAATAATATACTCTTAACTCTTTAAGTAGTACATTACTATTATATCTATATATAATAGGTCCCATAATAATAATAATTACTTAGCTAAATTTACAACTTCTTGTAAATATTAATGGCTAATTATCACTACCCATGAAAGCAAACAAAACCTCAACTAATTTAGTAATTAACATTTAAATACTAAACTAGGCCTTATTTAATCCTATTAATAAGACGTGAAATTTATTCAGTCAATTATCGTATAATAGACTAATAAACTTAATCTGACTGAGTTCTAAACTCTATCTCCAATAAATAACTCTAATTACAAAGCATATATCAAATATATACGCAAGGAACTGATTAACTGTATCAAATACAAATAATTAGTTTTCTATTTGGGTCTCATCCTATAGGTGTGACCGAAAGGGATCAGTTGATCACCGCCGTCTTACGACAATAACGTCTAACTCTAGTCAGCTGAGCGTTATCGATTTACGTTAATCAACTGACGTGGAGTATCGATGTACTAATTATCCCAAGTATATTCCGTCCATGAGATTTAATATATCAATGCACTATTGTGGAGGACACTTGCTCCAACAATCTCCCACTTGTCCGATACAAGTTGTGCATGTAGCCACTATATTGCGGAGGACTCCTACCCCATCAATATCTCCCACTTGCCTATACAAGTTGTGTGCTACCGATTCTCTTGTCTCTTTGATGTCACATCCTCCCACTCATCACAAGGTGTCTTTCAGGTCGCACTTGTGATTTAATTATAATTAGAGTGGTTTTCTCGATCTGGAGAATAACTGTCTGACCGGAAAATCTACCATAGATCTATTTCCGAGCGTGGCCACGCATTTCCAGTTACTTCTCCTCGAGTGGCCCAAGGATGTTTGTACCCAACGTGGGTGGACAATTCCTGTTGACCCATCTTATACTGTATAATGCAGATCACCATGACCCAGAAGATGTCCATCAGCCTCCTTTCACGGTACGACCTAGGACACCAACCAAAGCCAATTGGAAACTGCACCGACTCAGATAAATGGTCGCCAGTCTAAAGAATCGACTCATAGGAATAAAATAGAAATCCCTGCCACGACCAGGCCTCAACTATTTTGATAAGGGACTCTATTGTGGTCACTGCCCGGCAGAGTGACAATCAGTCTGCCTATGTAAATGACCAGTCATCTCCATGACCCCATGGTCTTTGAACTAACCATCGATCAACTTACAATCTTGTCACTCCGAGTCGTCACCTCATTAAGTGACAAGGGGCAAAAATACCATGTTCAAATGTTCACTTGAATAGGGTTCAAGATTGTCTCACAATCCATTCGAATGAACAAGGTATAAGTTTTAGTCAAACTAAATAAAAGAGTTCATATTGAAACTCGAACAATGAATGCTATTATCAGAAATGTAAAAATTGCTACAATATCCAATTATTACATCTTAGATAACTTAAAGAAAATCTGGGACTTTTCTCAATCCCATTGCGACAACATGACCATCATGTTTAGCCTTTGAAAGAGGCTTGGTTAAAGGATCAGCGATGTTCTCGTCTGTCCCAACCTTGCATATATCGATTTCCTTCCTTTCCTCGAGATCTCTTATCACGTGGTATTTCCTAAGTACATGTCTAGACTTATTGCTAGACTTGGGCTCTTTTGCTTGAAAAATGGCCCCGCTGTTATCACAATATATGGTGATAGGATCTTCGACAGAGTGGACTACTCCTAGTCCTTCCAAAAATTGACGAATCCAAACAGCTTCCTTTGCAGCTTCCGAAGCCGCGATGTACTCAGCTTCTGTTGTAGAATCCGCGGTGACACTTTGCTTGGAGCTCTTCGAACTAATGGCTCCTCCATTCAACATATAAACATAGCCGGATTGGGACTTCAAATCATCCCGATCGGATTGGAAACTGGCATCCGTTTAACCTCTTACACGTAACTCAGTATCCCCTCCAAACACTAAGAACGAATCCTTGGTCCTTCGCAAGTACTTAAGGATGTTCTTTACGGCTGTCCAGTGACTTTCACCTGGATTGGCTTGATAACGACTCGTCATGCTCAAAGCATACGAAACATCGGGACGAGTGCACGTCATGGCATACATGATTGATCCAACAGCGGAAGCATATGGGATCAACTTCATGCGTTCAATCTCTTCGGGTGTGGAAGGACACTGTGACTTGCACAAAATGGTACCTTGACTCATGGGAAGAAAGCCTCTCTTAGAGTCTTTCATTTTGAATCTATCAAGAATCTTATCTATATAAGCTTCTTGACTTAATACCAACGTCCTCTTGGACCTATCTCTATGGATCCGAATACCCAAAATGCATTGTGCATTTCTCAAATCTTTCATTTGGAAGTGTTTTCCTAGCCACTCCTTTACGGAAGCAAGCATCGGAACGTCATTCCCGATAAGAAGTATGTCATCCACATACAAGACAAGAAAGGTTACCTTACTCCCACTAAACTTCATGTACAAACAAGGTTCCTCGACACTTCGAATAAATCCATACTGTTTGATAACATGATCAAAGCGATGATTCCAACTTCTGGACGCTTGCTTAAGACCATAAATGGATCTCTTAAGCTTGCATACCTTCCTAGGATTAGATGTATCTACAAAACCTTCTGGTTGTGTCATATACACTTCCTCTTCTAGAATCCCATTCAAGAAGGCGGTTTTGACATCCATTTGCCAAATCTCATAATCATGAAATGCGGCAATCGCTAGGATAATCCTTATGGAGCGAAGCATTGCGACTGGAGCAAAGGTTTCGTCATAGTGAAGACCATGAACTTGAGTAAAACCCTTTGCCACCAATCTGGCTTTGTAGACATCTTTATGTCCATCTATGCCATTCTTGATCTTAAAGATCCACTTACACTGAAGAGGTCTCACCTTTTCAGGTAAATCAACCAAATCCCACACTTGGTTTTCGTGCATAGAGTCCATTTCGGATCGCATGGTTTCAAGCCATTGCATGGAATCACGACTAGATATGGCCGCTTTGTAGGTTGTAGGTTCGTCACTTTTGCAAAGTAACATGTCCAACGCATCTTCCTCGACAATACCAAGGTATCGATCAGGAGGATGACTAACCCTCGTGGATTTCCTAGGTTCAAAGGGAACATCAACCGTGTCCGAGGAGGAGGGAACACTTTCCTCCACTTCATTTTCGGTTTGTGGCTCTTGGACTTCATCAAGTTCAAATTTTTTCCCACTCTGTCTTCTAGAAATGAAGTCATTTTCTAGAAAGACAGCGTCACGAGCCACAAACACTTTGTTTTCATGACGATTGTGGAAGTAATAACCTTGTGTTTCCTTTGGATACCCTACAAACCGACATTTGTCGGATCTTGGTGCGAGTTTGTTGTCAGACTTGTTCTGAGCATATGCCTCACAACCCCATATTCTCATAAACGACAAATAAGGAACCCTTTCCTTCCATATCTCATATGGTGTCTTATTGGCTGCTTTAGTCGGGCTTCGATTTAGTGAAAATATTGCGGACAATATGGCAAAACCTCAAAATGAATCAGGAAGCTCAGTGAGACTCATCATGGACCGAACCATATCTAATAAAGTTCGGTTTCTCCTTTCGGCCACACTATTCAATTGTGGTGTGCCAGGAGGAGTCCATTGTGATACTATGCCACAATCTTTTAGGTGTGAATCAAATTCATTATTTAGGTATTCACCACCACGATCGAATCGTAGTACTTTAATCTTTTTATCCAATTGGTTCTCTACTTCACTTTGAAACTCTTTGAACTTTTCAAAAGCATCGCTCTTGTGCCTCATTAAGTAGACATACCCATATCTACTTAAGTCGTCGGTAAAAGTAATGAAGTAGTTGTAACCACCCCTAGCGGTGATAGTCATTGGGCCACACACATCGGTATGTATAAGGCCCAATACCTCACTTGCTCGTGTTCCTTTACTTGAGAAGGGAGCACGAGTCATCTTGCCCAAAAGGCAAGACTCGCATATGCCATAAGATTCGTAATCAAACGGTTTGAGAAGTTTCGTTGAAACAAGTCTCTTTATGCGTCGTTCGTTTATGTGTCCTAAACGACAATGCCAAAGGTAGGATTGATTAGGTTCACCCGTTTTGAGCTTCTTGTTTTCTACATGATATATATCATTAACATTATCTAGAACATAAATACCTCCGATAGACGTAGCTTTACCATAAACCATGTCATTAAATGAAAAAGTACAACAATTGTCCTTAATCATAAAGGAAAAACCTTTCATATCAAGTACGGAAATGGAGATAATGTTCTTGGTTAAAGTTGGTACGAAATAACAATTATTCAAATACAACTCAAAACCACTAGCTAGAGTGAGTACATAAGTGCCTACGGATATAGCGGCTACTCTAGCTCCATTTCCCATGCGTAGGTCCACATCACCCTTGGCTAGTGCTCGCACGTCCCTCAGCCCCTGTAAATGATTACAAAGGTGAGAACCACGTCCGGTATCTAATACCCAAGTGGAAGTGCAAGTATAGTTAATGTCTATCATATAGAGAGAAGTGAGGACAATACCTGACGGAGTCTCACTCTCGTCTTTCTTGTTCTTCAAATCTTTCAAATATTTGGGACAATTGCGCTTCCAATGTCCCTTGCCATTACAATAATAGCAATCGGCGTCGGCATGTTTGTTAACCTTAGCCTTAGGTTTGCTATTCTCAATAGCTTTCCCTTTGTTCTTGTCTTTTCCTTCTCTCTTGAATTTGGTCTTACCCTTGTTTTTACCCTTTTGAACCCCAAGATTGAGATTCTTCATTTTCATGGAGAGCATGTCTCTCTTCTCACTCCCACTAGCCTCCATGTCCCTCTCCGCTTGGTTGAGGAGTGCATGAAGCTCTTGGAAACTCTTGTCCATGCCATGCATATTGTAGTTCACCCTAATTTGGGAGAACTTGGAGGGGAGTGAGTGAAGAATGCGACCTATTGCAAGCTTCTTGGGAATGCTACACCCTAGACGCTCTAGAGTGTCATTATGCTCAATCATCTTGAGCACATGGGGACCAACTTTTTGACCCTTTTCTAGATTACCCTCGAAGAATTTCATCATAGCTTCATATTGACGGATGTCGGGTGATTGAGAAAAAGTCGTCGTAACCCTTGAGAATATCTCATATGCATTAAGGGTAATATATTGAAGCTTGAGTTTTGGAGACATTGACCATATCAAGACATTCTTGATATCGTTAGATATCTTCAAAAACTCCTCATAAGCGGTCCTCTGTGCCGCGGTGGCTCTAAGACCGGGTTCATTGGGTGGTGGCTCGTTCAAGTAACGAATGACGTTGTCGGACAACGCCGCACCTTTTATGGTTGACTCCCACTCGATGAAATTACTTCCATCGTCTTTCAAGATACATTTGTCCATAACAGACCTAAGCCAAGAATCCTTTCCGAGTTGAATGGTTCCATTGGTAGCCATAGCGATTTATTAATACTACAACAAAATTTAGGAAATATTAACATCCATTGTTATATAATTTACTTGTAAAACAATTTTAACAAGTCACTCATATAATGACTCCTCACGAAATTATATAAGTGATTCCGAGACCCGCATTTAGATAAGAACTAACATCGCATGCAATCCTTATGTAAAAACGGTAAGTCATTACTCGACCAATTCTACTCTAGAACTCTCGGTTGACGGATTTCAACCAAATCCATCTCCTAGCCCCGAAATAACTCCTATCTCGTTGAGTCCAACCCAATCTTGGCATGTGATCTTATCACCCTACTTATCCAAGGTAAAAAGGGGTCCACGTTGTGGTTGCCCTAATGAACAAAGGGTTCATAGGTGCTTTAATTGGTAAGGCTATATTTCAATTATTACTATGCATGTGAGAGGTCTTGTCAATATTAAGTTACTAATCACTTATAAGTGAACTAAGTTGGTGATTACGTAAATTGGTGAATTGACAATCGAAAAATAAAATGCATGATTGGCGATTTTGGCATGAGCGAATATAAAGCAAGCATCAAACAAAATAAATCCTATTATGGCCATCTAGCTAATCTAATTAACTAGACTATTACAAAATCGGAAACCAACTCCTTGGTCCCTGGCCTCTTCAAAGGAACACTTCCAAAAGGCACCGTCTATTGTCCACCGTCTTGGGTAATCTCCGTCTTCATAATAATTAATTACAAATGATACAAATGAATACATAGCATACCTATTATACATTTGTATAAATAAAACTATTAATTATTACAAACGGGCGATACGAGATCGCAATTAATTACAACCAAATCGATATTCCCTTACATTACGGGTAATACCGATTAAAATACTAGGCCATACTAGGTACAATCTTGCAAAATAATCAATAAAATGACATTCATTCATTCAACAACATTAAAATAAATAAAATTCGGTAAAAATCATGCCAAAATCGCCCTATAATATACTCCCTCCGGTTTTAAATGATTGCCCCGTTTCATTATAATACTCCTCACAAATATTACCCAAATGGGGCAAACTTATAAAACCGGAGGGAGTATCAAGTTCATCCTAGCTCGGTTTTTATGGAATTTATCGATTTTTAACCATTAAAAATCATTAATCAACACTTTATTCTCAATTAAGCTCAAACTAATTTTTCCAAACCAATTTGCAATTTCAAGAATTAGTCTCCAATAATTTGAAAAATATAGAAAATTAGTTTTAATTGATTTAATTTGCTAATTTAATCGGTAAATGGTCAATTTTATGAAATAAATTCAAATTAAATCATAAAATACCCAAAAATAAAAATAAAAATTTTGTACATTCTGGAACATTTCCAGGAACTCAAAAAATTAAAAATTTGTCCACAAAAATTTCGAATAAGTTTGGAACAAATAAATGCATGTTTATCGATTTTTATCCAATAAAAAACAATAAACATCCCAAAAGAACAAAATAAATTTCAAAAATTTACAAATATGTCCTTAAACATATGATGAAATGTAAAAAAAAATATCATGCCCAAAAACAACATGCAACTATTTTTAGTTAACTTTTAACATCAAATAGGCATAAAAACTCGGTATTTAAGACATAAATGATTATAAATTAGCAAATTAATTCCAAAAATTACCAAACTCGACCACAACCATTTTGAGGTCATTAGGTATGCATGTATCCAAAATTTTCGTGTGAAACAAATTTTCACACATAATTTTCGATTTTTACAAAGTTATCATATAACCCGAAAAATTGTCAAAAATCGACATGCATGCAACAACAAAGCTCTGATACCACTTGAAGGGTTCATAACCCTCTAATTAGACTCCTCTAATTAGTTACTAAATTACTTGTTAATTTAGTATATAAAGATCTAGTTACATGCATGACATAAAATGACAAAAACTAGATACAAGAGATTTCCTTACATAAACAAAGAGGAAATAATGGGCACAATAAGAAAACTCCTTTTCTTATTGTTCTTGAGCTTATATTAGTATGGATGATCTTCCAAAATCTTGAATCTCCAAAGTAGAAGATCTCCTTCTAGTTGCACCAAGATTCAACCCAAATAATCACTATTATTATTAACTAGATAATAATAGTGATGAACCTATACTAATATTATGAATATTACTACTTTAGTAATAAAGATGAATATTAGTATGAGAGTGTTTTTGGAGAAGAGGTAAAGCAAAAGCATATGAATGAATGGGTGGATGGATGGATTTATAAAGAGAACAAAAAGTTCCCTTATAACATCCCCAAAATCGGCACCCTTAAATTAGGGAAGACCAATTGCTTTATTTTATTTGCATGCATAAAGTCAAGGGTCTAGTGTAATAATTACTATTATTCATGCATGCACATAAATAAGAACCACCATTGCCCTTATTTTACTAGTGTGCCATATACATGTACATAAAATGGGTCCATTTTATTTTTGTCATTTGTCATACAAATGCTTATGTGTGACATGATCAATTATCTCATATAATTGATCACATCAAATAAATAATATACTCTTAACTCTTTAAGTAGTACATTACTATTATATCTATATATAATAGGTCCCATAATAATAATAATTACTTAGCTAAATTTACAACTTCTTGTAAATATTAATGGCTAATTATCACTACCCATGAAAGCATACAAAACCTCAACTAATTTAGTAATTAACATTTAAATACTAAACTAGGCCTTATTTAATCCTATTAATAAGACGTGAAATTTATTCAGTCAATTATCGTATAATAGACTAATAAACTTAATCTGACTGAGTTCTAAATTCTATCTCCAATAAATAACTCTAATTACAAAGCATATATCAAATATATACGCAAGGAACTGATTAACTGTATCAAATACAAATAATTAGTTTTCTATTTGGGTCTCATCCTATAGGTGTGACCGAAAGGGATCAGTTGATCACCGCCGTCTTACGACAATAACGTCTAACTCTAGTCAGCTGAGCGTTATCGATTTACGTTAATCAACTGACGTGGAGTATCGATGTACTAATTATCCCAAGTATATTCCGTCCATGAGATTTAATATATCAATGCACTATTGTGGAGGACACTTGCTCCAACAAATATGTCTTCATCAGGAAAGGCCCAAGTATCGGTGTGCCCTTCTTCAGATATTGGGCTGTCGGCAAGGAATTCTGCCACTACCCGGCCTTTGATGGCTTTTAATGGTTCGAACTTGAGGTCAAACTCAGCTAACATCAAAGTCCACCTGGACATCCTGCCATTGAGGATGGGTTTCTCGAACAGGTACTTGATAGGATCCATTTTGGATAACACATGTACCTCGTGGCTAAGCATGTAATGTCGGAGCTTTTTAGTAGCCCAAACCAAAGCTAGGCACGTTTTCTCGAGCATTGTGTACTTGCATTCATACTCTAAGAACTTTTTACTGATGTAGTAAATAGCCCGTTCTTCCGAGTCGACTGTCTGGGCCAGCATAGCCCCCATGGTTGTCTCGGTCGTTGTTAGGTATAACGACAAAGGCAAACCGGGTTGAGGTGGCATTAATACCGGCGGAGCAGACAGGATCTCCTTGATTTTGTCAAAAGCCGTTTGACATTTATCGTCCCATAGTATCCGTTCTCCGATCTTCAGTTTTTTGAAAATGGGCTCACATACCATGGTTAACTTTGAAATAAACCGGCTAATG
This sequence comes from Agrostemma githago, assembly GCA_958450325.1. Taxonomy (NCBI): domain Eukaryota; kingdom Viridiplantae; phylum Streptophyta; class Magnoliopsida; order Caryophyllales; family Caryophyllaceae; genus Agrostemma; species Agrostemma githago. The sequence goes on along the minus strand of OY288246.1, from coordinate 62,460,412 downwards.
TATTGAACTTTCCCGAGAAACCCCCTTATTTCTTTTTCGGTCTTGGGTGGTTGCATCTCGGTGATGGCTTTGATTTTAGCTAGGTCAACCTTGATGCCGCGTTGGCTAACGATATGGCCCAGTAATTTGTCTGATGTTACCCCGAAACTGCATTTTTGAGGGTTTAGCCTCATGTTGTATTTGCGTAGTCGGGTGAAAATTTTTCTTAGGGCCGCAATGTGCCCACTTCGGTCCTTGGACTTGACAATCATATCGTCCACATAAACCTCCACTTCCTTATGCATCATGTCATGTAATAGGGTGGTGGAGGTTCGTTGATAAGTGGCCCCGGCATTGATAAGCCCAAATGGCATAACGGTGTAACAGTAAGTACCCCAAGGTGTAATGAAGGTGGTCTTACTCATATCCTCTTCTGCCATTTTGATTTGATTGTATCCGGCATACCCATCCGTGAATGATAGAAGGGCATTATCGGCCGTGTTATCTACCAGTATGTCGATATGTGGTAACGGGAAATCATCTTTTGGGCTGGCCTTGTTAAGGTCCCGGAAGTCTACACATACCCGCACCTTGCCGTCCTTCTTGGGTACCGGCACGATGTTTGCGACCCAGTCTGGATATTCAGACACTTGTATAAAGCCCGCTTTGAATTGTTTGTCTACTTCTTCCTTGACCTTGAGGGACCATTCGGGCCTCATTCTTCTGAGTTTCTGTTTTACCGGTTTGCACCCATCTTTGATGGGTATTCGGTGTTCAGCTATTTCCCGGTCTATACCTGGCATGTCCTTGTAGGACCATGCGAAGACGTATTTGAATTCTTGGAGGAGGTCTGTGAATTGTTTTCTCTCCTCTGGATCTAAAGATAGGCCCAACTTTAGCATCTGGGGCTCTAAAGTGGTTCCCACATTGATGGACTCGGTTTCTTTGATTACTGGATCTCGGGACTCCCTTTGTTCGAGCTGCTCGATCAGATGCGGAGGTAGAGGTACCTGTTCGTCGGGTTTCTCAATGTCATTGCATATAAAATTTTTGAAATCGAGAAAATTTTGGAAATAAGACAAGTCGTAAGCAGAACGGTTTTCGTTATTATTATTAATGGTAAATTTTGAGAAAAGCTCGAAAAGAATGGCTATCTCTCGTTGGTCAGTGGCGGGATAGAGAGAGGTCTTGGTACAGGCCCCGAGACCTCAGTGGAAGTGGCTAAGGGAAGAGGGGTTACGGACTCGACTCTAGCACCAGACCCTCTAGACTCGGACTCAGACTCTGACTCTGACTCTGACTCTGACTCGGTATCCGGCATGTCTCCCTTGCCGGTAGTCAGCTTGTAGGTCCGTCCTTGGCTGTCGGTCCACTTGATGGTTTTCCTCCAGGCCCTTTTCCCGGTGTCTACACCGACTTTGGTGATTAGCTTGATTGGGTTAAACCGATTGCTGCGGAGGATCAGATTGACCAAATCATCTTTTGGAGCAGGGACGGCCTTGTCTTCTCCAAATAGGAGCCCCAACACGGGCTCGGAGTTGTTTTCTCCTTCCTTGGACTCAGCTTGAACAAGGGTGAATATATCATCGGGGATGAAATTGCATTCCCGAGCCATTTTGGTCTCGGGATATGTGATGGTGGGCTGGTAGAGGCCCACTTGAATAGCTCCAAAAACTGGAGTGACGAAGTAGTCAGTTAACTTCGGGCTATAAGGGCCTATGTAAGTACCCTTGAGAATGTTGATGGCCTTGTGAATACCGGCCCGAACCACGTTTTCCGGGGTGATAGCATACCCCAATCCGAACTGTGATTCACCGTCGTTTAGGACCTCGATAACCTTCCCAGCTGGAAGATTTGGCCTCGAGGTAGCTCCCGGTAGATAGCCCAAGTTTTGTAGCATCGTGTCGATGCTAGTTGTTAAGTATGGCCTGAAGAGATATTCTTCTTCAATCATGCCCACGAAATCGAATCCTCGCGGGTCGGCCTGGACCGTAGCGTTGCAGCTTGCCACGGTAATAGGAGTAGCCTCTAGTGTGATGACACCATCTTGGAGTGGCATCTTGACTTTCCGGTGGAGGGTAGAGGATACGGCCTTGACTGCATGGATCCAAGGCCTTCCTAGTAGTAAGTTAAAGGATGAGGTGACATCAATCACTTGAAACTCTAACTCTTTTTCGATTGGGCCCGTTATGATTTTCAGTTTGACGGCCCCGGCCACTGGTTTTGGGCTTCCGTCGAAAGCCTGGATAGTCTGTGCTGTCAGGAGGTAGTCGGCATTGGTGATGCCGAGGGCCTTAGCGGTCCTTAGAGGTAGGACATTTACAGCGGACCCATCGTCGATAAGGGTCATTGGGAGGTATTTCCCTCGGCAAATGACCGTGATGTATAGGGCCAGATTATGATTGGGCCCGAATGCTGGCAGATCAGACTCGGAGAAGGTGATGAGTGGGCCTTCTTCCTTGGACTTGCCTTTGAGATAAGGCATAATAGTGGCTACCATTTCAGAGGGGGTAACCTGAGAGTCGACCTTGATCTCATCGAGAGCCTTAGTCAGTGCTTCCCGATGTGCTTGTGAGCTAACCAGTAGTTGCCATATGGTTAGATCAGCTCGAAACCTCTTCAATTGTTCGACTAGAGTCGTGTCACTGCTTGGTTCTTCGAGGGTTGGATCCGTCCTGGTAGATTCAGTGACGGTTGGGGGAGTAGGGCGCCCGGCGGTGGCGAGGTGGTTAGTGGCTAAGGCTTTGGGCTTAGCCTTTCGGACCTCTTCAAGGGTGATGGGGACAGCTTCCCCTTTGGTTAGGTAAACATCATCCTCGTCATCGAACCATATCCCATTGATTTGTGGGACATGAGGGGAGATAAGGTGTGAGCAGTCGATTACCTCACCGGTGAATATTGCATGGGCACTGAACGGGTTTTCTTTGTTGCTCGGCTTGTCTCCGGGCAACGGGATCTTCCCGCTCTCGATCAGGTCCTAGATCAGATGCTTCAGTCTCCAGCACTTTTCAGTATCATGCTCGTTACCCCGATGATACTGGCAGTAGGCTTGGGCGTTATAACTTTTGGGCCTCTTCTCTACTGGAACTTCTGGAGTTGGGCCTATCGGTTGGATCAGGCCCTTTGAAGATAGCCTCTGTAAGGCATAAGTATAGGTAGTCCCTATATCTGTGAATACCCGATTTGGTGTATTCTTTTTGGATGAGGTGTCAAGCAGATTTACCTCGTCGAAGATGCTGCGAGTTGCAGCTGCAGGTGTGGGCTTGCTCGTAGATGAACTAGCCCCTTGATAGCCCTTGGTAGAGGCCTTAGTCAGGCTCTCTAACCGTAAGTCGTCCTCGATCCTTGTACCTATTTCAGTAAGGGTAGCAAAATTGGGGATAACAGCATACCGTAGATGGACCCGGTAGGAAGGGAGGAGGTTTTTGACAAACGCCTCCACTAGCACTTTCTCGTTGGGCTTATCAACCAGCTTAACAATCTCGGCCCGCCATCTCTGCAGATACTTGGTGAACCCTTCTTTGGGCTCTTGGGCCATCACTTCCAGAGTACACATTGTAGTCTGGATCTCGATATTATCAGCGCAATTCCGAGCAAATTCGGTTGTCACATCATCCCAAGTTTTATATTTCTTGGAATCGAGCCTGTAGTACCAGGCCTTGGGATGCTTCTCGAGGGAGGAAGGGAATAAGTGCGTAAACATGGTGGACTTCACCCCCTTTACTGCCATAAAATCTTTGAATGCCCGGATGTGGTGGACCGGGTCTTCGGTACCCTCAAACATTGGAATTCCCGTAAGGTTAAGGTTAGCAGGTAGCTCGTCATTCAAAGGCGAATAGGAACGAGCAATTTCAGTATGGATCGAGTTGTTCGTTGACAGGTGAACTTGTTCCTCGAGCCTGCGAACAGCGCTAACTAGTTCAGCTATGGGCCCTGTGGGCTCAGATCCAGGAGGAGGAGTTCCCTTCTCCATTGCGCCCACACGAGTGGCGAGTGCCATTTGATCAGCCTGGATGGCGGTCAATTGGTCTTCGATCTTGTCTAGGGCATCCTTCAATGCGTCCATTTTGCGTTGATATCTGGTTTCGGGCGGCCTGTCTGTAAGAACACCGCGTAATCAGAAACTAGCCCGAATCCCGGAATAGAAAGTACATCCCGAACAAGACTAAAAAGGGAAATGACTCGGAAAAAGACACCTAGACGGGTGACTTGTGAAAAGTGGGCCTTCCTTAGGAATCGGCAGGTGGGCCGAGTCCTGTTCGAAGGAAGGTTCATGTGAGACATCCCCAGAATTTGGACTCGATTGTGTAGACGGGCCCTCCTTTGTAGGAGTTTGTCCAACGTAGGTGGGCCTTGCCTTAGTCTAATAAGGCGAACTGGGATGGTGAAGAAACCCACGATGTAGGATCGACGGAGTTTCGACGCTAAAGACTTCGACAACTTACGACATGACCCAACACTGCCAAACACGGGAAGTCCTAAGAAGAAGAAGGTTTTGAAAATTGATTGTTTTTGGAAAATCCGAGAAAACTCGGGGGAAGGGCCGATTTTTTCGAAGAATTCGGAAAGTGTATCGGGCCCCAAATTTGTAAGTTCGAAAATGTTTTCGAGTTTTGAAATGGGCAGAATACCGGCTAGAAATAGGCTATTTTGAGTAAAATCATAAGTCCTAAATTCGGTATATGTCCCGGGTTTTGAAATTGGATATCTTGAAAAAGATGTGTTTTTTGAAAAGTTGACGGTTTTTGAAAACGACACGGGAACCAAGTAGCACGTAGTCAGGCAAGCATTATAACGACGCCATGTATGCTTTACACTAAGTCTCGGTCGGTCTAGAGGGTCTATACCAGCGTATATAGTCTAGACGTTGATCGGGACGGACTCTCTAAGTCGAGTTGAGCTTAGAACATGCCGCGAAACCCACTCAAATCGACTATGGACGCCTTTTGACATATCCATATTGGAGTATATCAACGGTATAGTGGGACGTCGGTCACCAATACCGGCCCGGGAAAATATGGGTTATACACGAACCGTAAAACTAAAACGCGTATTGTACTAGTCAAACGATTTCTATTCGAGTCTCACCCTGAGGATGCCGATGGTAAGTCACGCATCAGTTAATCCCCAGCGGAGTCGCCAAATTGTGGACATGACATAGGTCCACCCCGACGCGGCCACGCGCGGGTTTGGGGAGGCGAATGAATCTCCATATGAGGATGGATCGAATTGAAATTTAAATCGAAGTGGAGTCGCCACCAAACTTTGTGCGAGTTCAGGCCCATTCGAACCCACTCTATGTCTTAGTGGGCCCATTTTCGATGTCAGAGTTTATTGGGCTCGTCCCTTTGCATTTCGATACCGATACCGTCACTACCGGTTATCGTGTATTGAATGACTCTCGTGCGCCAACGGTTTCGGGCATCCGGAAACCGAGGTTCTGAGTAAGGGGTGAGGGTACGTGTTGGGAAGCCCACGAAGGACACCCAACCCCGCCCGCACATTGGCGGCTTCTACTAAGATATCGAATGATTTTCCAATACGCGCGTTAGTTGAACGGGAAAATGCTTATGCAAACATGATTTTCCCTAAGCATGTGAATGAAATTGAAAGGGTTTCTATGTCGATTTAATGCAACTAAAATATTAACGTCAAAGTTGTATTTTAGCATGTGGGTTCATTTTAGTACAATAAAATAAACGAGAATTAAAACGACAAAAGAACAAACGGTTAGTAACGATTATAACGGTTTGCAAATTATGGAATAATGTGAATATGATGATGCAATGCTTTTAAAAAGGTGATGTTTCACGTGATTGATTAGGCACGTGTTGACTTAAGTCATAAAAAAAGGTTAACGAGACTTGAATGGCATTGTAAGACTCACGGTATGACGCGATAAAGGGGCCACTCGACCGAGTCATTGAGGGACTCGACCGAGTGGACCTCTGAAAAGTGTTCTGTCTCGTTTTTGAGACCCTACTCGATCGAGTTATTGACCAACTCGACCGAGTATGTCGCCACTCGACCGAGTCATTGAGGGACTCGACCGAGTGGAGGTCGTCAGAACCTTCTGTCTCGTTTCTGGGGTGCCACTCGACCGAGTGGGCTAGGCACTCGGTCGAGTGCCCCCTGTACGAACTATGGTTCGTTCGCAATTTGGTATTAACTTCGAAATTGCTTTTGATTTTTGATAATTCGATGAGTTTGCCGAATCGGGCGTAAATATTGATTAATTTGTGCTCGATTCGTGTGTACGATACTCGTCATATCCAATGTGCGATTATTGAATCGACATCGGATATTGGAGCAAAATAAAAGTTAATTGCTATAAGTCGTTTCAGAATCAACCAAGACGATATAAATTCCCTCTGCGTTTACGGCGTCGTATTAATTCTTGTCGAATTGTATGACATCCATATTAACATCAACGAGAAATCGGATTAGTTTGATGATTTGACTAAGTCGTTAGATTCGACATCCAATTATGGAATTGGTATCGAACCTAAAGATTGACACTTGAATAAAAAGACTTGATTCCCTCGGCTTCTCCGACATCGTAATAACTCCCTAGGGATTATGTGATGTCGCATCCGCGTCAACGGGTTTCGACCCTTATTGAAAGATGCTCAATTTGAAAGATAGTTTGTAATTGATGAGAATTGTGATGAGACTATAACGATACGAACAAAAACGAAGAAAATATTGTTTAAGTTGACCCGTTTCAATAATCAAGTGCTAGGGTGTCAGGATAAGCGACCGGCAACGCTGTGTGCAGTACACTTGTATATTCGGGTTTTCTTATCCTGACATCCTTCACACTCGACACAAATCTACGAGTATTTTAATGTCTTTTAGTACTAGCGATATTAACGATATTATAACGCGAATAAAATAACAAAACAAAACAACGACAATGACGATAGACGACACGACGCGAGAAAATGGAGAAAAGGAGAAGAGCGGGAATTGACACCCTCAACCTACATGTTCTTGTTCTCGGTATCGACTCATCTAGATGCGGCTTGCACGGGAGTAATCGAGGTATGTTGGATGAGTTATGGTGGTTCGGGTTTTGAATTTCTAAAGCTAGGTTTAGGGTTTGCTAGTGTAGTTGAAGTGTGTGTAGATTAGGGTAGAATTAGGGTTGAATCTAGGGTTGCAAAAGTTGTGTAAAGTTGTCAAAAAGTGTAGGGTTGCAAAAAAAGGTGTCTTGAGGTGTGTTGCATGGGGTGTTTATATAGGCAAGGCCTAGGTACCTCGTCTAGGGTTACTCGACCGAGTAACCAGCTGACTCGATCGAGTGGCCTGGTGCGCCTGCAGTCGGGCCTGAATAAGGCCCACTCAATCGAGTGGGCTGAGCACTCGATCGAGTGGCCCAGCTGGGTCGCGCGGGTCAGTTGTTTTGGACCGCGGATTGGATATTTGATGGGTTTCATTTTTTGAGTTGGATTTTTGTGTTTGGGTGGCTGCTTTGTATGTCTCGGAAACGACTTTCACCGGGGTTGACCCAATCGCTAAAAGTCGGTTTTATTTCCGACATCGGTTTTGGCCCAGATTAGTCTTGTTTGACTCGGAATGGTCCACTGGGCCTATATTTGAGGTTTGTTTTGTGAGATTTGTACTCCATAAGTGCTTAAGCCAACAACTAATGGATTTTAGCCCATATCCGAGCGCGTAGAAACACGTTAGCGTCCGATCATCATCGGGTGTTTTTTGGAAACTACATAGACACCTGGCAGTCAAAATGCGGGTGTCTATAGTAGAGTCACTCACAACTGCTTCAATCTCCGGGATTTTCTGGGTCCAACCACTCCGCCTTAGTATGCAATCGGGATAAAGATGGATCGTCTGCTTGAAAGACAAAATTACTTGATAACGAGCTCTTTCCCTCGGGTCCAAGCCTGTCCAAACATAGATGGGCCACCACGGCACTACCCATCGAATCAACGGACCACCATGGAATGACAACACCTCGTCCCAATACTTCTGGGTAATTTGGCGAGAAAAATCAATGGCCCGTCTCCTCGTCATCACCTGATTATGACGGTAATTGCTCGCGTCAAGAGGAGGATCTATCACTGATAGCCTCTCGTATAGCCAAATCTGAAAAAGAAGGCAAAATATGAGTTCCTAAGACAAAGTAGGCGTCCGCCTAAGGGCACTCGATCGAGTGCCTAGGGGTCACTCGATCGAGTGGCATCCCCGAAAGCGAACAGCGGGCTTTTTACGAGGACACTCGATCGAGTGCCAGGGTGACTCGACTCGATCGAGTGCCCCCTGCAGCAGAAGAAACCGCGAAAAAAAATCAAAAATCAAGAAAATAAAAATCAGGAAAAATCCGACATACTTGCAACAAACGGGTACTCCCGGTCAAGCGAGCTGACGAATCCCTCCTGCAGTTGTCTAGGCCTTGGATAATTTCGCCCGTGATAAGCCAAGTCGGACTGTGCTCCGTCTCCATTAGATCAACCATGGTCAAGTGGCGGGCATTACCAATGCAAGACAATAAATCCATGTGACCTTCAAAAGCGTAAACATGGAACATACAGAAAGAAAAAACCCTACGGCGGTGAACCGGTCTGACCCGGACATTGAGAGGATTCATAAATTTCTCAGCCAAGTCGATAAGAGAAATATTACCATCCTCCATCATGCGGGATACTTCGTTGTAAGAAAGCCCTAAAAATTCTCGAAGCTTCCTCCTCGGATCATAAACTGAATACGGGACGGCAGGACGAAGTATCGGGTTCCATCCCCCCACAGCAGCAATCTCCTCGGGTAAAGGACAAACTTCTCCCCGGGGAAAGGCAAAGACATGATATATGTCGGCCCAGTAAGACAAGCAGGCATCAAGGAAATAACGATCGACCTGCATCTGACGAAATGGGTACAGCTGAGTAATACCCGTCTGATTAAGAGCCACCCTATCTGCGTCCCTAAAGCGTCCGGACCGTTCTTGCAACATCACGGTCAATCGATCGATTCCCATGGCTAAAATTCTTGAAAGGAATAAAGAGACTTTCTTTTTGAGGAGGGATGAATTATGAGAAGGTTGTGAAGAAAATCAAAGACAAGGGAGGGATATATATAGCATCAACCTTACAATCCTCTTTCCATATCACTTTTCCATGAAGAGTTTCCTAATTCTAACAGGAAATCAACATACAGGCCTCGTCTCGAGATTTCCTAATCTTAGCCCGAGAATTAGTCATCCCGAACTTTCCTAAATTTCTTTGGAGTCAAAATTTTCAAAAATCCAAAAAAAAAATTCAAAAATTAAAAAATCTAACGAGGGTTTACATCAACCCGGTTTGCCTCTGTCGTTATACCTAACGACGACCGAGACAGCCATGGGGGCTATGCTGGCTCAGACAGTTGACTCTGAAGAACGAGCTATTTATTACATCAGCAAAAAGTTTTTAGAGTATGAATGCAAGTATACTATGCTCGAAAAGACGTGCTTAGCTCTAGTTTGGGCCACTAAGAAGCTCCGACATTATATGCTCAGCTACGAGGTTCAGGTATTATCCAAAATGGATCCAATCAAATACCTCTTCGAAAAGCCCATTCTCAATGGCAGAATTTCTAGATGGACTCTAATGTTGGCCGAGTTCGACCTAAAGTTCATACCGTTAAAGGCTAATAAGGGTCGAGTAGTAGCTGAATTTCTTGTCGATAATCCCGTATCGGAAGAAGGACACACCGACACTTGGTCCTTCCCATATGAAGATATTTTCCATACCGATACAGAAACATGGGATCTATACTTCGACAGGACATCTAATTTTCGAGGGTTCGGAGTCGGGATTCTTTTAATTTCACCAAAAGGGGAGCATACACCTGTATCCATGAAACTGGACTTCAATGTTACTAATAATGTAGCCTAGTACGAAGCATGTATCCACGGGCTACAAGCCGCCGCCGATTTGAGGGTCACAAACCTCCGGGTACATGGCGATTCATCCTTAGTCATTAATCAAGCACTTCAAAAATGGAAAACTCAGAACGCTAATCTCGTGGCCTACCAGGCACGAGTAAGGGATCTCGAGAAACAATTCCAAAAGGTGGAGTATATATACCTGCCTCGGGAAGAAAATCAGTATACAGATGCACTTTCAAAACTGGCATCTTTACTGAATATTCCCGATCACGTGACCAGTATTCCAATTTGTGTCGAAAGACGGTCTGACCCAGCATACATCCACGACATTGAAGATATTGAGATAACTGATCCTGAGCCATGGTATCAGGCTGTATTAACATACTTGACGACCGGGGAATATCCTCCCGGGACCGACAGTCGAGCCAAGAAAGGCCTACGGAGGCTGGCAACCCAGTTCCTCTGAATGGACGAGGGAAAACTATACAAAAAGACGGCACAAGGAGTTCTTCTTTTATGTATCGATAAGATAAAGGCCGAGAAAGTCATGGCTGAAGTGCACGACAGCGAGTGCGGTCCGCATATGAATGCCTAGATGCTGGTCCGAAAGATCACGAGGCTCGGATATGACTGCCAGTGATATGTCAAACATTATCATAACTGTCAAATTTTCGCCAATGTGCAGCATATGCTGTCATCCTTGCTATATACCATGACGTCACCTTGGCCATTCTCGACATGGGGTATCGACATAATCGGGAAAATAAATCCTTCTGGTACCGGCGAACACTGCTTCATTTTGGTAGCTATCGACTATTTCACCAAATGGGTCGAAGCTGAATCTTACCGTATTCTCAATGCCAAGCATGTTGCCAAGTTTATCCAAAACAAGATAATACGTCGGTACGGGATCCCGCATGAGTTTATCAGTGATCACGAGACTCATTTTCAAGCCGAACCGGCAGCCCTGTTAACCAAGTATAAAATTCAAAGTCATATTTCTTCGCCTTACCGTCCCCAAACAAATGGAGCGGTAGAGGCGGCCAATAAAACAATGGTCACCATACTTAAAAAGATGGTTGATAATTATCGGGACTGGCCCGATAAAATACCTTTTGCTCTATGGGATCTCGGACGTCAATCCGCACCGCCACCAGTGCGACGCCGTATTACCTAACATACGGGATTGAGGCAATCCACCCAGTCGAGTTAGAGGTACCGTCCCTTAGAATCTTGCTAGAAAGTCAAGCACCTGAAGCTGATTGGGTCCGAGCACGGTATGACTCGTTAGTTCTACTAGACGAACGACGATCTCGTGCCCTCAACAATATTCAAATTTACCAGAAAAGGATTCAGCGGGCCTTCAACAAAAGAGTAAGGCCCAGGAACATTAAGGAAGGAGATCTGGTTCTTAAGTCTGTTTGAGCCTTATTACCAGTTGACCCGAGGGGTAAATTCAAACCTAATTGGGCCGGGCCATATTTGGTAAAGAAGATCCTATCAAGAGGAGCAGTAATGCTGATGGATCTAGACGGGAATGAGTTCGTCAACCCGACCAATCTGGACCAGCTAAAGCGTTACTACCCTTAAGTCTTTCTTAATGTCATTAGCAAAAGTTTATTAAAATCGTTTTTTACATAAACTTTCAAAAAGCAAGTCAATAAGCTAGAATTATTTATTCTATTGTTGTAAACATCTTGAACCAATGGTCTTGGTGTATTTCGAGATTGCAAATTTACAAAAACCTAAACTACGTTTGGTTTGATTCCGCTAATTGTGGATACGTAGGCAGCCCCTCAAAAGGGCACAACCGATGCAATCAAGAAAAGGCAGGAACGGTTTAATAATAAGATTCCTTTATTAATTACTAAAAAAAGAGAAAAACCCCAATAAACTCGGGAAATTACAAATGCAAAAATTTATAAAATTCAAAAAAAGAACACGACACTCTAAAATAAGTAGTAATAATATTCAAATAATAAAAACTAAGGACTCGACATTCAGGGCATCTTGCCCTTTCCCTTGTCCTTGCCTCCTTGGCCTCTTTGGCCGTCCACTGGCGACGACGTGGAGGCGAGCATTCCCGAATCACCACGGGTACCTTCTTGGCCCGGACTCGTTTCTTCGAACTCGAGTCCTCGATCACTTCAATTGGCCCAAGTCGGGCCCTCACAAGTTCAGGAAGTCGGTCACGCGGGCCTAGTCGGTCTCTGGCCGCCAGTCTTGGCCCGAGCAGTCTCTCCAAGTCGGTCTGGGGGCTTACCCGCCCCCGCACGCCGCTAGCACCGGCATCCTAAGCTCGAGTCTTAGTTTGTGACTTAAGACCCGATTCCAATCGGACTAGAGTGGCAAGAGTCTCTTCTTCGTCGAAGAAACCCCTGTTGTCTTTCATCATCTCCCGACGAACCAATTCGAAGGCCTCGTCGACCTACAAAGCTTTGCGAGCCTTCTCCGACTCCTCGGAAGTCCACTTCTGATACGACTCCGAAATCCAAGCGGATTGGCAAGGGTTGGGAATGGTCCACATGGGACGGGTAAACCACCCTTGTAACCATGTGTCGCACATAGCGTCCGTCAACTGGAGCGAAACGCTAATGATAGCCTCAGTTTCTGGGATTCGCTGAGACGAACCGAACTGCCTCAGAAGGCGGTCTGGATAAATGTGAACAGTCCAGTCAAGTGACAGAATCACCAGGTAGCGGGCTTGGTCCCTCTTGGCCAGTCCCGTCATCTTCGAAAGGAACCACCATGCGACGGTCCACCTAATCAAGGGACCACCATGAAATACCAGCTCCTCATCCCAATAAGCTCGATTTACATAATGATTCGAGCTTATTCGCCGCCTCCTCGAACTAATCTGACTGCTTCGATAGTTGGGAATACTCGAAGGAGACTCTATGATCGATAGGCGTTCGGATAGCCAAATCTGATAAAGAAGGAATACACAAATTTTTGTGAGCAAAGGGTGGCTCGCTAGAGGCCACTCGATCGAGTACTGTAGCTGACTCGATCGAGTAGCCCCTCTGAAAACAGGCAGACGCTCTTCAAAGAGGTAACTCGATCGAGTGACGAGTCTACTCGATCGAGTGACTCACGTGCATCAGAATTTTCGCGTCAAAAAAAACGTGAGAGGTATACCTACAGAAGACGGATGCTCCCCGTCAGTTGACGGTCCGGGTCGAGTCTCCTGGCATCAAGACCCATAATGATTTCCCCTGTCGCTAGCCAAGCTGGGCTATGACCAGTCTTCATCTGGTCAACCACACCGATGAGCCTAATCTGACCCAAGCACGAGTCAGCCTCCATCTTTCCCTCAAAGACGTAACGGTGCAGCATGCAAAAGGCAAAAGCCCTACGCCTATGAGCAGCAGTAATCCTCGCGTCCTGGGTGTTCATAAATTTGTCAGCCAGATCAAAAAGGGAAACAGAATTTCCCCGCACCATCCGATCTGTCTCAGCATGAAACAAACCTAGGAAATCTCTCAACCTCCTCCTTGGGTCAGGATAAAAGGGAGGAATAGCAGGACGAGCGTTTGGGCACCAACCGCTCACAGCTGCAACCTCCTTGGAAAGAGGACATACTTCTCCTCGCGCAAACGCAAAAACGTGATGGGTAGTATCCCAAAACGTTAGACAGGCATCCAGAAAGTGTGAGTCGACCCTAAGACGCTGAAATAGGAATAAAGCAGTAATTCCCATCTGGGTCAGTTGAACCTTTTCCTCATCCCGAAAATATTGGTACCAGGCCAAGAGTATCGCAGTCAGATTCTCGATACCCATTGCAGATTTTTGATTCTAAAAGGTTTTGAGAAGAGAAGAAAAGAGTTTGATTTGGGAAGCAGGAAGTTGAAGCAGGAGTCCTATATTTATAATAGGAAACCCTAACAGTATCCCCAACTGTCATGCCTCCTCAGCAGACATGGGCCCTTCGCGCGCAGGCCTGATCTTAGGAACTCGAGATAGGAATCAAGTCGACCCGAGCATTCCTAAAGATTTCTAAAAATTCCAAAAAAATTCAATTTTTTCAAAAAATCAATATTTTATTCCCTATGTGTTACATGCAAGTTATTATGTGTCAACATACAGGTACACCCAAGACTTCAGAAGCAAGTTTCCACGTAGCTCATTTACTCCCCACGGAGCTATAATCATCAGGACAGGTATGACCCTTTGCTTGTGGCTGGCGAGCCCTTCACGCGAGTCTAATGGACTATAAACGACCCGACCGGAAGACTGTCAGGTCGTAATCCTCGATTGACCTGGTAGGTACTCTGACTTTTGCCTTGTCCAAGCCTCAGTCAGAGTGGGGGCTCTGTAGACCCCCGCATTTTGCCTGTTAGTGTCTATGGCAGTTCCCGACAAAACACATGATGATGATCAGACGCAAACGTGACTTAATACGCTCGAATACGGACTCGGAATCAATAATATCCGACGTGGACATTTAGCGGAGTACAAATCTTTCAAAACCGACCTCAAATCCAGGCCCAGTGGGTTGTTTTCAATAAAATGAGACTAATTTGAGCCAAAACCGACACTAAAAATAAAACCGTCTTTTCACGACCCAAAACCCGGTCCAAATCAAAAATCGACCTCGCAAAAGCTTCTAGAAACAAGCGCCCAACCAACATATTCAAAATTTCAAAAAAGTCAAAGCTTCCCTAAAATGGCTCACCCGCCCGACCCACTCGATCGAGTGGCTTGACCCCACTCGATCGAGTGCAGCTGTGAAAATCAAGCAAACCCTTCTTTTCAGGGCACTCGATCGAGTACACTAGGGCCACCCGATCGAGTGACCCTAGGTCGAGGGGCATTTCCTATAAATACCCCCCTTATGCTCTTCATAAATCAAGATTTCAAAACCCCAATCACCCTACATTTTCAACCTAAGTAACCCTACACTACATACTACACACTACTCTTCGTCCTAAAAAATCCTAAGCAAAAAATCGAGCCTTTATCTCTCAAAAACAAAACACCATAACTCCATTTACATCCTCGATACTCCCACGCTCACGCCGCTATTAAGAGTCCATTTTCGAGGCCAATTAAGCATGTAGGTTTAGGGTGTCACCAACCCATTTTCTCCCTTTTCTCTTCCTCTCTATCTCGTTTTATATATATATATATATATATATGTGTGTGTGTGTGTGTGTGTATTTATTTATTTATTTATTTATTTATCATACTATATACTATTATTATCCTTACTATACTAACTCTAACATTTTTAATTTTATGTTCGCTAACATTTATTTCGTTGTTACTAACTTTTTACCTTTTCGCATCTAACATTTTAATTACGCACACTAACCATTAACATTTTTATTTATTTATTTACATTTCGTCGTAACTAATACTAATACCGTGTATAACTATATAAATATATAAATCGTATTCGGATTGAACGCGTTTAACTACGACTACCGCTCCAAGTCTGTTTAATCCCTTTACAAGTAGCGACGGTGGTGGCGCCCTCTCGAGGAGCGCCGCCCTAAGTACTTAAGGGCATAATGTGATCGTATTAGTACGTAGTTGAACACGTCCGATACCATTTTCAAGGTTGGTACGAAACCCGTTGATGCTAAACCGAACATCACGTAATCCGCAAGGATTAGTAATTATGTTGTAACGCGGAGGGGATTAATTTTGTCCTAATCCAATTCAAAACAATTTTGCAACACCTTTTTAAAAGTCTCGATACTGGTCTCGTAATCATAAGATGTATATTACGAGTACCGAACACAGAGCCGAATATAAATTTTACCATATTTATATTTGACTGGGCTAACTATCGATTTTAAAACACAACAAAATCGGGATTGCCACCATTTCGAAATCGAGTAGTACCTCGAACAGAGGGCACTCGATCGAGTGCTTTGGCTCACTCGATCGAGTGACCTCTCAAAAATGAGGCAGAGGGGCCTGTATAGGGTCACTCGATCGACCGAGTCCCACCCATGACTCGGTCGAGTAGTCCGTTTTATACTAGGACGTGAGTTCATAAACGTCAATTTAGCCACGTCAAATATTTTATGACTTCGGTCGACATTTGTAAAGTCAATCACGTGCCTACGTTTTCCAAACCATGCATTGCATTTTTTTTATTCCATTACTATTTTACTATTTTGACTTTGCTCGTTATTTTTGTTTTGTCCGGGTTGTATTTTTGCCCGTGTAGCTTGTAACCGATTTATTTTATTTTGCTTTTATTTGTTTGCGTTTTACCGTTTACAAATGAACCTCGCATGCTAAATAACTTTGACGTTAACTTTGCTGCATTAAATAACATAGTTTGGATATAATTCGCATGTTTAGCTAAAAACGTTGTTTGCATAACATTTCATCATTTTACTAACGCGCGTACACGAAAACGAACGGTATCTTAGTAAAGACCGCTAAGAGCGGGCGGGGTTGGGTGTCCTTTGTGGGCTTCCCTCACGTACCCTCACCCCTTACTCAGAACCATGGTTTCCGGATGTCCAAAACCGTTGGCATACGAGAGTCATTCGATGCACGATATCCGATAACTCAGCGTCGGTATCGTAATGCAAAGGGACGAACTCATAAGCTCTAGCACTAAAAGCGGGTCGTGCTTTGTGCACGAAATGCCTAAGTGTAGAGTGAGTTCGAACGGGTCCGAATTCCCATAAAATTCGGCGGTGACTCCTAACTTCGATTTAAATTTCAACACGAGATCAATCTTACCTCGAGATTCATTCGCCTACCCAAACTCGTGCGTGGCCGCGTCGGGGTGGACCTTATGTCATGTCCACAAATATCGACCAAGAAAAACTTTGAAATTATCTCACATCGAAAAATTATGATGGGGTGATGGAATTTTATATTATAAATAATAGTAATCATTCTGTTTTAAAAATCAAAAAAAATTGAGTCTTAAAAAAGCTTTTAATATATAAGACTACAAACTTAAAATCAACCCAGAAAAATTATAGTGATGTGATGAAATTTTATACTTCGTATTATAATCGAGAGTAATAACGGATGATGTACAGAGTATTTTATTTAGTTTTAAAAAAAGCTCTTAAGAGTATAAGCCTAAGTAAATTATCTCATAAAAAAAATTGACAAGCTGATGGAAGAGTATAAACTTAAATAAATTATACTACATCGAAAAGTTATGATAAGTTGATGAATTTTATATTATAAATAAGACTAATCATTCATTCTTAAATATCAATTAAAAAAATATTTAAGTCTTAAAAAGTCTCTTAATAACGGTACACTACAAACTTAAGTAAAAATAATCTCACATCAAAAAATTATAATAAGGTGATGTAACTTTATATTATAAATAAAAATAATCATTCGGTTTTAAATATCAACAAAAAAACTTAAATTATAGTGAGGTGGTTTATATTATAATCAAGAGTAATGTCAGAGTATGATATATTTTTTTTCGTTTTAAAAAGAACTCTTAAGACTATAAGGTCGTTTTAAAAAAAGTTCTTAAAACTATAATCTTAAGTAATTATCTCACGTCAAAAAATTATTACGAGGTGATGGAACACTATAAACTTAAATAAATTAACCCACATCGAAAAATTATGATAAATTGACGAATTCTATATTATAAATAAGACCAATCATTCGTTCTTAGAAATCAATCAAAAAAAACTTTGAAGTCTTAACAAGTCTCTTAATAAGACTACAAACTTAAGTAAAAATAATTTCACATCGAAAAATTATAATAAGGTGATGAAAATTTATAATATAAATAAGATAATCATGTGCTCTTAGATATTAACCAAAAAACCATTTGAGTCTTAAAAATATATTAAGACTATAAACTTAAGTAAAATTATCCCACATTTGAAAAATTATTAAGTTTCATCAAACAAAAATTCTTCTGAATCTTAAAAAAGTTCTCAAGACTATACACTTAAAAATTTATAATAAGATGATGAAATTTTATATTGTAAATGAGACTAATAATAATTCTTCCTTAGACATCAACCAACTTAAGGAATTCTTCCACATCGAAAAATTATGATAAGAGTAATCATTGTTTTTAAATATCAACCAACAATATTTTGAGTTAAAAAAGGTCTTAATAAGACTACAAAGTTAAAATTATCCCACATCGAAACAATTAAAATAAGGTACGGTAATGATTCTATATTATAAATAAGACTACAAATTTTAGCTAAATTATCTCACATCGACAAATTATAATAAGGTGATGGATTTCTATATTATAAATAAGACTAATTATTTTTTCTTAGATATGATATCAATCAAAATCTTTTGAGTCTTAAAAAACTCTTAAAACATATTTGAGTAAATTATCGCACATCGAAAAACTATACTCCCTCTCTTTTAAGTCTTAAAAGACTCCTAGGATCATAATAAGATGATTTCTCCAAATTATGACGAGGTGATTAAATTTTATATTATAAATAAGACTAGTCATTCATCCTTAAAAACTTTTAGTCTTAAAAAAAGTTTTTAATAAGATTACAAATAAAGTTAAATTAAATTTATTACATATCAAAAAATTATAATGAGGTGATAAAATTCTACGTAATCTTTCGTTCTTAGATATTAACCAACAATCTTTTGAGACTTATAAAAAAGTTCGTAAGACTAAGACTAAGACTATATAGTTAAAGTATAATTATCTTGCATCGAAAAATTATGATGGGGTGATAGAATTCTATGTATTATAAATAAGAGTAATTATTCGTCTATAAATAAAAGTTCTTAGTTGGACTATATCTAAACTTAAATAAACTTAATTAAATTATTCCACATCAAAAAATTATAATAAGGTGAACTTTTTTTATTATATAAATAAGAGTAATCATTCATCAAAAATATATACTCCAATAGTCCAATAAGATGATCAAATTCGATCATATAAATAAAGAGTAATCGTCTATCTTTTAACTTAGATATAAAAACAAACTCTTTTAAATCTTAAAAATAGCTCCAAAAAATTATGATGAGGTCATGAAATTTTATATCATAAATGAGTAATCTTTCGGTTTTAAATATCAATCAACGATTTGAGTCTAAAAAAGTCTTTTTAAAAATTAAAATAAGGTCATGATTCTATATTTTTTTTGATGACGAGGGAACCGGCAGTCGCTACCTTTGGTGCGCTCTGGGTAAACCCCCGGGTGTACGTAGTAGCCTGCAAACCACGCACACCATGTAAACCGTCCTTTGAACGACAGACTCGAAGTATAGATGACATAGTCTCAAGCCATACAACTCCCACAATAACGCTCTTGCAGGGGCTTGAACCTGAGACCCATGGGGTTGTAGCCACATGTTTTAACCACTAGGCTCCACCCTTGCGGGCATGATTCTATATTATAAATAAGAGTAATCGTGCGTTTTTCTGGGTCTTAAAAGCAAATCTTAAAACTATAAATCTTGAGTAAATTATCTTATATCGAAAAATTATTACGAGACGATAGAATCTTATATTATTAATAAGATTAATCTTTCGTTCTTAAATATCAATAAAAAATTATTAATCTTTCTTTCTTAGATATCAATCAAAAAATTCATTCGTTCTTAGATATCAATAAAAAAAATTGAGTCTTAAAAAATCTCTTAATAAGATTACAAACGTAAAATTATTTCCACATCGAAAAATTATAATAAGGTGATGAAATTTTATATTATAAATAAGAGTAATCATGTATTCTTTTGAGTTTTAAAATATGTTCTTAATACTATAAACTTGGCTGAAATTAAGTTTGATCACTGATATCATGTGATCATAATAAATAAGATTGATTAAGTTTCTTATTTAACGAATATACATCTTCAATGTAATTAAGCCAATTAACCCGTGCAACGCATGAACTTTAATCTAGTATATAATATTATCGTTTTATTAAAGTCCAAAAATTCATAAACAATGCTAAGTGTGTCCGATGAGTCTCCAAATACTATGAATCATGTCCGACATGTATTGCCATGTGTCCGACGTGTGTCGATGTCCGGCACGACACAATGGTTTGGAGAAGTGTCCGTGTAACCTAGGGTTCGATAGTCCTTAACCAGTCTAATCAGCACTCAACACGAAAATTGATAGTAGTTGATAGAGGTACCGCAGTATTACGATATCACGATAGAGAATATCGTGAGATTACGTGATATACAAAATACTCCGTATTAGACTATGTAATAGGGAGTATACGATATTATTACAATACTATATCATATCGAAATAATATATTTAACTTACCAATATTATGAGATTATGAAGAATAATAATACTCCACCTATATATTAAAAGAATGACAAGATAAAAAAAATAGGGAAAGCTAAGTATAAAAAAATCGAAGGGAGGAAAAAGTACTTAGAATGATGAATTCTATGAAAGAGTTTAGAATAATGAAAATATGGTTTAAATTGTAAAAGGGTAAAGTGGTAAATAAAGAAGAAAAGTAATCCGCTAAGCTCAATATGCTGCTCTTAGCAGCATATTGCAAAACGGCATATTCGACCCCAATATGTTATTACAATCCGCCATTTACCAAACACTACTATTTGGGGGTGTTTGGTAAATGGCAGATCCGCCAAAAATCGGCATATTGAGAGCAAATGGCGGGTTTGACCACAAAATATGCCAATGGTAGTGTTTGGTAAATGGCGGATTGTAATAGCATATTGGGGTCGAATATGCCGTTTTGCAATTTAGCGGATTACTTTTCTTCTTTGTTTACCACTTTACCCTTTTACAATTTAAACCATATTTTCATTATTCATGTTTTCATTATACTAAACTCTTTCATAGAATTCATCATTCTAAGTACCTTTTCTCCCTTCGATTTTTTTATACTTAGCTTTCCCTATTTTTTTTATCTTGTCATTCTTTTAATATATAGGTGGAGTATTATATTAAAATAGGAAGATAAAAATTAAATGGAAGAAGTACATAAATTTGATAAACAATTATTTGTTGCAGTAATTAATTCATGACTCGCAAGCTTCGGCTAAGACTTCATAAACTCAAGAAATATCAACTTTAATCAATATGAGAAGAAATCGACGATATTAATTATTGAAATTGTTGGTGTGAGAAGAAATTGACGTATATTTAATTAAAAAATTGTTTATGTCCTTTTTTGTTATTTTACAAAACAATTAAACAATCTACTAATCTAAAACAGCTAATAACCAAACACTATTAAAATTTTCTGCTAAATAAATCTACCAGTCAAACGGTCAAACCTGTCAATTGATTCTACTAGTCAAATCTGCTTTCTAAATCTATTTCTGCTAATAATATTCCGCTGTTTATCAAACAGGGCCTAAATCTTAAGAAGATTATGAGATCTTTAATTTAGGTGGTTGGTATACTATACATATATATCGATTATATTGGGTTATACTCCCTCTATTTCATTGGAAGATTTCACTTCAAAAGGGTCACATTTTTTACGAAATTACTTTTTCATAACGCAACTTTACTCAATCCTAACGTATTTTTCTTACTATTTCCAAATTTACCCTTCTCATAATTCATAGTTCTCCCAACCAAGAACAAATTTTCTCTCATTTGCATACAATTATTCAAACCACAATTACAAATTGATTATGAGTACTAATTCAATTAGTGATGAATTAATCATCATTTTTCCTAAATTACTTGTTTGGTTACGGTAATTACTTTTTCTAATTACTCTTTAATTGAAATTGAATGATTAAATTAGGGTTTTGTTACTTTTTTTTCTTCTAATTATGGTTTAATTGAAATTGGTGGAGGAAATTAGGGATCGATCATTAACCCTAATTCAATTAATGATAAACTAATTGTCGTTTTCCTTAAATCAATTGTATGGTTACATTAATTATTATTTTGTTTAATCAAAATTTAATTGAAATTGAAGGATTAAATTAGGGTTTAGTTACATTATTGTTTAATTGTAATTGGTGAACTAAATTAGGGTTTACGGAACGAATTAGAGGGTGGTGGTGGTGGTCACGATGGTGGTGGTGAACGATGGCCGGCGGGTTGGGTGGTCGGATTCGATTAGGTCAAATTTGAAATTCTTTTTAGAGAGAAAATGAACATCACTTTTGAGAGCGTTGAGAAATGACGGGGGCAAATAGGTAAAATGTCGTTAGGATTGAGTAAACGGTCGTTAGGAAAAAGCACGACCCATTTTTTAAGGACAGTCATATGTAAGAGAGAAGAGTGATATCAAAAAAGAGAGTGGAAGCTTTCAAAAAAAATTACGAAAAAGAAAAAGTAGAAACTTTCAATGAAACAGAGGGAGTAACTTATAAGTTACGGATTACTCCGAGTAACACAACGATTCAATTAATACAAAATATTTACGAAATTACTTTTTCCTAACGAGCGCTTACTCAATTCCAACGAATTTTTCTTCAATTTTCCTGTTTTACCCCCTCCATAAATTTTTAGCTTTTATTGAGATTTAATCAAATTTCGCATCGTTTAATCAATTTACACAATTCCGATTTTTCGAATTCGATTATAAACTCTAATTCAATTATCGATCACATAATATAAATTACTTACTTTTAGAGTAGTTAATTACTTTTTATTTTTATTATTTGATTAATTATATATTTACTTGGAAAAATATCTTTTAAAGAAAGGGAGATTTTTAAAAACAAAAAAAAAAAAAAAAAACAAAACTTAACAGCCAGTCAGCGCCACACTGTCAGCCATCCCCGACGTCCAGATCGTCTCACCATTCCACACACCGTCACCCACCCACCACCCACCCGACCCTCACCCACCGCCCAGTCCGTCTCCGACCCAACCGCTCTAGCCACCCAGACCCCACCGATCCCATCCATTCCTCCCCCATCGATCTCGAGTTTCGATGCTTGTGGTGGTTAATGGTGGTGTGTTTATGGGTGGTTTGGGTTTGGGAATTTCTAGAGAGAGAAGTAGGTGATAAAATTTTGATGTAGGAAATGATAAGGGTAAAACCGTAAAATATCGTTAAGATTGAGTAAAAACTCGTTAGGAAAAAGCACGACCCCATATTTATTCAAAATAACACCAATTTCGGACTAAGGTCAAGAAATTAACGAGTTAGCCCAAATTAAACAACCGTCTTAGATCTACTACTCCTGTCAACAAACCCTCGTTTTTACTTCCCAATCTTACACTACCCTTCTCAATCATGGCACGCAAGAATAAAAAAACCCCACCGCCGCCCGTTACCGCCAGTAACACTTCCGGCGACGACGACGTCTCGACCAATGCCGACCCGGCCTCCTCCGACTCCGCTCTTCCCTCCCAAAAACCCATCGCCTCAACTATGCCCACCTCCACCCACCGGCTTGGTGTTGATGAGAAGATTGCGAAAAAAGCAAAAAAAGCAAACGGAGAGGTGCTGGAAAAGGGTAATTTGGTAAATGTGGGTGGTGGTAGAGTGGTGGAGATGGCGATAGTGGGGTTGTTGCCGGAGGAGGAGGCGCTGGTTAAAGTGGCGATGGGGATGATGGGGGAAGGGGAGAAGGAGGAGATGAGAAGGATGTTGGAGGAGGTGAATGCCAGGTTTTTGGAAGTTTATTCATCGAGGCTGAAGGTCCTTGAGCTTGCTGCTAAGAAATTGTCCGATGGAATTCGTAATGATCAGTATTAAAATTCTGGGATTTGGAGGAATCGGAAATAAATGGATGCAATTAGGAGTGATCACAATGAAGTTTGGAGATTTTTGGGGTGGAACTTGAAATAAATGGAGATGAATGGAATTAGGAGTGATCAGTATTAGATATTTTGAGTAATTAGTGAATGAATATAGATTATGTGTGTTTAATGGTTTTCTTAGGGATGAACTTCCCATGTATTTTCGATTCGAGTTGTTTTTATTGGTTAAAGTTAGTGAAATTTGTGACCTTTGGGTTATCAACACATGTTTAGTAGGGTTATTGCCTTCTTGGATCCAGTTATAGTTTTATTATGAATGCATGATTGATAATCCTTGTCTTGGCTGTTTTGTTTACATGAGGACAATCGAATTATATTCTTTATGCTTGGCGTGTTGGGATATCGTTTAGGCTTTGTTGTGGTTGATCTCACTTCACTTCAGCCGCAAAGAACAAGGCTTTAGACCAAGGATTGATCGGTCGTTTTCATGTGTATGAATGCTCGAGTCTAGATATATCAAACTGTCTTATCAGGGGCTTTTTGATATCGAGTTTCTAAATATGCACATTCATATAGCTTTGTCTTACACTTTACCTGTTTCGTTTAGTTTCTGAACATTCACATTCAGAGAAGGTTTGTGACGATCTTCTCTGATGAGTATCGCTGATTGGTCTTTAGAGGTTAGACACGTCACAACTGGGCCTTCAACCCTTCATACTACGGTACATCACTTTTACTGTGACTCCTGTGATCTTGTCTCATTATGTTAGTTTCTTGCTGGTTTGATGATCTTCATGTGTATGCAAAGAGATTTGATTTGTGATAAAGTCGAGCATATTTGTTGTAAACTGAAGTTCAAACAGGTCAAATATTTTCTCATTTACATAGACGAAACAATTTTTTTGCTAATTCTGTTTTCGTCTCATCCATTCAACCCCTTTTAAGTGTTAGATTCGGAATTGTGATGATAATTTGAAAATTTATTTGAATGTAGATGCATTTTAGTTATTGCTTAAGATTATGTGTGTTTAATTGTTTTCTCAATCGACGATGTCTTAGCCTAGTGGTTAAGACTAGACGCTCTTGAGACTCAGGTTCGAATCCTCCCTACATTGTAATGCGACTAAGTGCGCTCTTTGTTGAACAAAAAAAATTGTTTTCTTAGGGATGAACTTCCCATGTATTTTCGATTTGAGTTGTAGTTATTGGTTAAAGTTAGTGAAATTTGTGACCTTTGGGTTATCAACCCATGTATGTGTGTTTATTACTCTACTTGCTAGCTTTTCAGGCTGAAACAAAGTTTGCGACTTTAGCATTGTACTCCGTGTGTGTTAGCCCGAATATTCTCAAGGCTGAATGCTAGTCTAACTCTAGAATTGCCAGTGATGTTGTTTTGTTCCATTAATGCAAATATTTCGTGAATGTTATTGTCATTGTGAATATCCCCGGTTAATGTTACCTTAAACGGTCATAGGAAGCTTGAGATTTGCTGTTTTAATTTGTTGGATTAACGCAAATCTTTTGTGAATGGTTTGCTATTTTGTTTAATGTTATCGTCATTGTGAATATTCCTGGTTAACTTTCCCTTGGGATACTTGAGCTCTGCTGTTTTTTTTGCTCTCATCAGTGTGGATATCCGTCTCGCTGGTCTTATGTACCTCTTATCAAAGTTTTACTGTACAATGCTATAGAGCTCCATTCCTGATGTTAATGAGCGAGTTTCAGATGTTCTTGCTGTATAGGCCATTTTGTGATGACTCAATTGTGAAATACGGAGTATTCTTTTGATAAGCTGAGGTCTGTCCTATTTTTTCCGTGAAAAAGGTTGTCGCAATGCAAGGGCAATTTGGTATTGACGGGTTTCTTTGAAAGTATCCCGAGGTTCAGGATATGGTCCAAGTGTGCTGTCTGTTCTGTTTCATCTCTTTCCTGCATTACAGCACTTTCTCTACATTGCTACAGTTTGCTTTTGCATATGTTATTAGTAATAGTTTTGTGATGTGAGGAATAGGAACATTATTGACGAAAGAATTATGGGGCTAGACATGAATAAATACAAGGCATACAAAAGTTTTTTTTTTTTTTTTTTTTTTTTTTTTTTTTTTTTTTTGCCATCGGGCATACAAAAGGTTGTGTTCATACAAAATGGCTATTATCCCTTTGAGAATAAGTTGGCTCACACAAGTTTACAGTAGTGATATTAGATCAACCAAGCTTAGCAAGGATGTTGTTAAGAGCCGATACTGTCTCAGCATAATATTTCTCTGCTTCTGAACTGCTCTTGATCTTTGCAGCATGGTCCAACTGTCGCAAAACAAAACAGACAGGTTAATGGTTTAGGTTCGTACTTTATAGATATTATTTAGACACTAATATTAGACCGTCTTTCAGAATACTCACATTGCTGATAGTATCGAAGAGCTTTTTATCGAGCTCCTGAAGCGTCTTCTTCTCGTCCTTGGGCTTAGCCGAGATGATGGTTTTCAGGTCATACCGGAGGTATGAGGATTTAAGGCGAAGGTCATTCTGGACATACGGCCATGCCTTTTTGTCGATAAATGCCTTGACATTGATGATTTCCTTTGCAGAATCCTTTGCTCGTTGAGCTGCCTCGGTCGGACCAAGAGGTTGCAGGTAGAATCTCTCCTTCAAGGGAAGTTTAAAGTCTCTTGCTTCATCGGAGTTCTCTGTTCCGGCTGTCATCAGAAATAGAGTATATACTTTCAACATCAGTTAGTTCATTGTCGTATCTACACATCCAAAGATCCTTCTCCAATTTCGGTAATATATTACTGTTCCTCATATATCTTTGCACCATTCCTGCTTTGGTTTGCATTCTATAGTTTAGAAGCGGTTTGTGACGCATGTGATCATTATCGGTTCAGCATTAACTATTACTACTCCAATTCAGTCCACTTTCACTTAAGTTGAGCATCATTAAGCTCAGTCGTCTCAGTCTTATTCAATTTAATTCAGTTTGGTTAAACTAAGCTTAACTTAGTTCATTTCAGCCGCAAAGAACAGGTTAACGTCTTAATTGATCCGATCTATGGGGTAATAGGAGAACTAGATGTACTCAACTTTACCCATCTGTCAAAATCCAATGCTATAAATTTGTCATTTACATTGTTATTCTTGCATTGTGCTGCATAATTTGCAATGCCCATTTTCAATTGTATCGAAAATTCAACGTTCTTTTTTTACTTGCAAATTATATTGGACTTAATATAAACGACGTAAGACTTGATTAACGATTCAGCACACATTTTTATGGTGAATTTAAAGATGGAGCTGAGCACATGCCGACCAGATTATGAATGAGTTTCTTTATGGTGATGGGGTAAAAATGAAGCATGAGTAAGCGGAAGGGGAATTGCTTACGAAGACCGCCAGAGGGAGGAGGAGGAGGACCGATGGGGATTTTCTTGGCCTCGGCAAGAACAGCTTGAACAAAACTGCTCGAAGCCACACCAGTCGCAACTAAACTCAACACGGCTCGACGGCTTGTCTCGGCCGACATGTGTTGTGCTCGGACACTCAATCCCGTCCTGGGCACGACTACTCGGGTAGAGTTAGGTGTGACAGGTCGGGTTGAGCCGGTGAGGTGCAAGCTCCCTTCTAATACGGCTTGAGACGAGCCTCGTAGACCCGACATTGAGGCCATGGCTTGAGCCATAATCAATCAATGTATGTATGTATGTATATTATTCTATTTATTTTAGGATGAATTAACTTGATGACATGAATTGGAAAAAAAAGGCAGAAATGTGGAATTATAAATTTCTAAAGTGTGAGGTGGATGGTTCTTCAAAAGGGGTTTGGTTGTGTCTCGAACACCTTATCTCATCACATTTTGGTCGTAGTTGGATAATATTTGGATATGACATTAGCCAATTATCAGTCGACATGTGTCAGATTTTTTGTCTTGTATTTTGCTTGTTGGATTGGGTTGTGACGTGTGAATTGTGATTCATGGATTTTTTTTGGTTTTAGTAGCTCTTGTGTGCTGACTGCTGTCTGCTGAGTTCAACTGTATGATAAGAGGCGAAAAAATGACCATTTCATCATGATAAAAATCATCATTTAGGTGTAAAAGCGACCATTTCCTAAATACTGAGTAGCGATCATTTTCACGGTTATTTCTTGGGCAAACTCTTGTTTGTGACGGGAATACCCGTCATAAATGTATGACGGGTCAAGTATTTGGGAAAAAGACAAAAATAAAAAGGCATAAAGAGGAGGTAAGGTGAGGTCTTATGGGTCTTATTCTAGGTAAATATGTATTACTTGACCCGTTATAAACTTAAGACGGATAACCCGTCTTAAGGGAGACTTACTCTATTTCTCGTTCCATGGCACGAGTACTATACAAATATCGTAAAGTATAATTTGTACTCCATATTACGGAGTACAGTTTTAGAGGCTATGTATCTAGACAAGTACTCGTAAAACATATTAAGGGTTCAACTAGTGTGTTACCCGTGAAAAATTTCACGGGTTGTCCAGTTTTAGTTTTATATAAAATATTATGAAGTCAATATCGTTTGGAGAGGATACGTTAAGGGACTGAAAGTTAGTTAGTATACTAATAGGTGTACGAAACTAAAAACAACACGTTATACATTGAAATGTGTGTCTAAGAAAAGTATGATACCCGTGAAAATCAATAGTAGTTTTGTAAACCAATGTATATCATTGAAAACCAAAACTACATTAATGCACGATTGAAAATTGATTAATGTGTGTTACATTTTCTATGCAATTAGTATTAATGCAAAGACGTGATTAAACTTAGACATGATCATATACTTTTATATCAATATATTTTACATGATGAACAATCATTTACCAAATTTAGCACATGAGAGACATGCTTCTCACATGAGAGACATGAAAAATTTCACGGGTTGTACAGTTTCAGTTTCATATACGGTATAATGAAATCAGTATGGTTTGGAGAGAATATACTAAGGGACTAAGGCAATAGTTAGTATACTAATAATTGGACGAAAATAAAGACAGAACGTTACATGTTTTTATGTGTGGGCAAGAAATGAGGTGTTACACTGATAAAAAAAAGATAAGTAACTAATTGAGTTAATTGAAATTAAAGAAGATCTCGTCGAAAGTTTTCCAATTTGACGAAGTTCCAATGCAATGATTTGATATACAAATTTTGTGTGGTGCAACAAAATCATTTAAAAGCATTAATGAAGATAATACGCGTAACAACAAATCACAGATACGAACGCATACTTGACTCATATATAACAACAAATCACAGTTAACAACAAATCACAGTTAAGATAATACCCGTATGATCGGACACATATTTGAACGTTCGACTCGACTCGTGACCCTATTCACTCGACCCGTTTGATAGGTCTAACTTTTTAGAATATGTGAACCAAATATGGAGTAATTAATTTTAGAATTCAAAATGTTAGAAATGATTTATAATATTTTTTGGTAATTAATTTATATAACATGTAAAATAAAATATTCGTTAAAATATGATAAACATTCGTAATTATATCTGTATCAGTATGAAACATACGAAATGCAAATGAAATATGAGTATTAACTACTCCAAAGTAAGCTCAATTTTTTTTACGAATTTAGTTTTTAAAAAAGGAAAAGGTGCGATAAACAATTTCTTACCCGTATTATAACAATAACTCGAACCACGATTCACTTAACCGGACCCATCCAACCCTTTTCAAATCAAAGATTTTCCAAAACGGCTGTTTATGTCAACTTGAGATAGCAATTCATTTAATGTCAAAGTTCATCTTTATGAAAATTTACATTAGCATAAACTTGTAGTTGGCGGGATAAATAATATTTTTTTCCTGAATTCTAAAATGATGTTATTTTTTATTTTTATTTTAATCTTGGTAGTATGATTAATTATCACTCTCAAGCAGTCAATTCTCGAGTTGTTACTTCTTAACTATTGAACGTATAAACAATTTTGTATGATCTTGTAAAAATAAATACACTATTGACAGTCTATCCTCTTAGTATGATCTTGTAAAATTATAATTTATTAAAAATTAATAAAATTACGATTTACATATACATGATCGTAAATAGAAGTAATATATATAAACTTGTGCACCCGTGAAAGACCCATTTATTCACTATTTACTAATTCTTACTATTGTTTCAATCAATCCCATAAAATACAACTTAATTAAGGCTCTTACCTTCTTTCAGATGCAATTAGTTTTGTAACATAGAATCAATAGTAGTTTTGTAAACCAATGTATATCATTGAAAATCAAAACCACATTAATGCACAATTGAAAATTGATTAATGTTTGTTTCATTTTCTATGCAATTAGTATTAATGCATAGACGTGGTTAAACTTAGACGTGATCGATATATTTTTATATCAATATATTTTACATAATGAATAATTATTTACCAAATTTACTGGAATATACATTAGTGAGATAAGAAATTACTAAATTATTATTTTAATATTTTAAATCAAAAAATGAATTTTATAATTTTAGACGGATTATTATTTAATAATTCCAATATACGGTGTTTTTTTGTCAATTTAAATTAATATTTATAATATAAATAAAAATATTAGTAATCTTTAATAATATGACAACACCTCATCACCCTATATTCTGACCCGACCGTGACCTTCATACTCGGGTTATTTGACATTTTTATATGAAATGTTCTTAAGCAAAAAAATACGGAGTAATTAATTTAGATTCGACGCAACGCATCAATTAATTTCAATATTTAAGTCTATTAATAGTGATTTTGATACATTTGTTCATTATATTAATGAAGGAAAAAATTACGGGAAAATCAATTTACGGGGAGGGGAGAAAAGTCTATGGAAAGGGGAAACATATTTATGGGAAGAATAATAAATTATGATGAGATATAAATTTTTTAGTCAACTTTTCTTTTATGCAAAACTGAAAGATGAATTTCTCAAAAAACTGAAATAAGTAATGGTGGGTTAACGTGTAAGTGTAATTAATTGGACTTTTTTGGTCAAATTTTCTTTTTTTTTTTTTAAAAAAAATTGGTCAAATTTTCATTTTTTTAGTTAACCTTGTTTTCTTTTGAATTTATTACTTCCTTTGTAAATGTAATTAATTGGAGATTGATTTTGATTATATTCCATGATATAATAGGTAAGTTTTAAAAAAAAATTAAAAATACATGACATCAAATATATAGATTTGACAATTGTGAGAAGAATTTGAAATATAAATAAATACTTTGTATATAATACTCCCTCCGATTACCTATGTTCTTCCCTATTTCCTTTTTGGGCTGAATTTGATTTTCTTCCCTCTTTCCATTTAAGGAAAGTTTTATCATCTTCATTAATTAATATAATATTCTTCTCTCCTACTTTTCCACCACACTTTTTCTCATTTAATTAATATAATATTCCTCTCTCCTACTTTTTCATTCTACTTTTTCTCATTTAATTAATATAATATTTCTTTCTCTTACTTTTTCATTCCACCCTTCATATTCTATTAATATAATTACCCCTCCTTATTTTCTTCCCCAAAAAGAAAGGGGAAGAACACAGGTAATCGGAGGGAGTAACAATTAAGTGTCATACTTAAGCGAAGTTAAGTAGTAAAAAAAATCAAATTTCAAGTTAACTAATAAGCTGATAACCTAATAACCTGCGAATATAACCGTCTACCCGATACAACTTGTTACTCCATATTATATTGCATATATACTATTAGCGCTGAAGCTGAGAGATAATCTTTTACATCAAGCGTCTATTACTATACTTCCCGGACACGCAATACGCTTATCTGCAAGAATTTACAATACGTAACCAATGGTCTGTCGCGAGCTCAGCTTTACTTGCCGAATAAGAGCATGTTTAGATGCCCGACATTATCAATACTGCACCGAGCATAAAACCAACAAAAATCCATCATTGAATATACCAACGAAAACCATACCAATGTTAAGATTACTAATGTCTCAATATTTATTTTTCCTAATACTGATATTTATTTTAATTTCGAGTTTGTCTCGAATATTTATTTTAACTTATTAGTACGACTTTGGTCTATTTATATATTTATTTATCTTGCTCGTTTTTAACCCGATTTCATATCTGTGCCGAGTTTTGTACCGTGACAGTGTAACACACTATTTATGAAACCAATTTATGGGAAGAATAGTAACTTATGATGAGATATAAATTTATCCGGTCAACTTTTCTTTTATGCAAAACTGAAAGATGAGTTTCTCAATAAATTAGAATAAGTAATAGTGGATTAACGTGTGAGTGTAATTAATTGAACATTTTTTGGTCAAATTTTCATTTTTTTTAATTCAAACTTTTTTTTCTTTTAAATTAATTACTTCCTTTGTAAGTGTAATTAATTGAATATTGATTTTGATTATATTCCATGATATAATAGGTACGGAGTAAGTTTTAAAAAAAATTAAAAATACATGCATCAACTTATGCCCTGTGCCGACTTTTGTAAAAAATTATGCTAAAAGTTAAAAAAAAAATTAAGAAAATATATTTTTAACCCGATTTCATACTTGTGTCGACTTTTGTACCGTGACAGTGTAAGACACTATTTACGAAACCCATCTTTTATTCATTTCGACTCTTTACTTTTTCTCGTTATCGACTCTTAGCTTTATTTTAACCAAAAGAGAATTGAAAAAAACAATAGTAAAAATAAGGTTTATAATGTTGGCGAATAAACTAACTAATAACTACATTACAAAAAATAAAATGAAATACAAAGAAACACTATTTAGGAACAATAATAATCAAGTGTAGCTTAATTATTTACGGAGTAGCTTATTGTTCAAATTTAACTTAATTATACTATATTGACACGCTATGACGGGTTGAGATTGACGATTTGACAATTAGAAAACGGGTCGAACTTATTGCTCAAGTTAATAAATACTGGATTACTTACCTCATGAGTCGCTTCTTCGTTCATATGAGATACGTTACAAAAAATACCAGTGTTAAAACAAAACTTTGCCACTTCCGCATTGCACCATGAAAGCATTTCACACCTACGGAGTACAAAATATTCAAAATGAAAACAAATATGAAACCCAAAACATAATTAGCAAAAAATTCAAAACATAACTAAAATAAATGAAAAGAAATAAAGTATTTATTTCTTTAAACATAAAAAAAGTTCTTATTAAAAAACATCAAAAAAAAGTGTATGCTTTCACTCTCCGTCTTATTTTACTTTAAACTCAAAATAATCTTCAAAACTCGTGATCTTCACCATCAAATTTGATCTACAAAAAAAACACAAAAAAATACTAAATTGGGAAAATTCGTATATAGTGTGCTAAAAATACGATACGAATAATGAATACGATAAAATACGATAAAAAAATGTGCTAAAAATCACGAATAATGAATAAAATTGTGAAAAAAAGGAAAGGAAGAAAAAGACGATACTTACTGATAATCAATTGAATTACAAATTAATCCCAAAAAAATTGGAAGAAAAATAACACTGAATTGGACGAAATAACAAATAGAAAATACAAATTCACTGAATTAGTTTTTTGTTATTGAATTTCAAAAATTGATTTCGATTGAATGTAAAAATAAAACAAATCGGTACACGAAATCAACTAAATCAAAAATTGAAAAAATACCAGGATGATTCGATCTTTCAATTTCTATTATTTTGGTTTTCTTCTGTCTGAAAATTCACCAATCAATTCGAAAAACAAAATCAGATTTTTGAAATATCAATTGGCAATTATATTAATAAAAAAAATAAAATGAAATTCATATATATCTAGATATGCAAATTAAAATAGATGTTTTTTTTCTAGTTTTTACGATATGAATTCAGATTGCAATGCCTAGAATCTTATTTATAGTATGAATTGATGTGATTGAAAAATTGAAAAAAGTGAGATAATGAATTATTAATTAGATGGATAGTTGGGAAGAGGAAAAATTGGGGTGGGAAACGTAAAATTAGAGAATAGGTGATGAAGAATGACAATTAATAAAATCAATTTAATTGCTGATGCATTTTCGAGAAGGATCAATTAACAAAGCTACTTCGTGAAACGAAGATGATTAATTAATGAAGAATTGGGAAGATCAAGGGAAGCAATTATGGAGACCAATTAACAACAATTATGAAGGCTACTATATGTTTTTTCTACAATTTTTTCACAGGTTAATGGGTTGGCTCATTGGTTTGGTAAGGTGGGATTGCACTCAAAGGACACGGGTTTGAATCTCGTTGTTGTTGTTTTTCGGAGGAGATTTTGAACTAATTTGAGGCAGAAGTGTAAAAAATGAGGCTTATTTCAAAATGGGAGCCTCACATTGTCTCAAAAAGTGGGAAGTGGTTTCTGTTTTAATATATAGAGGATGTAGTCATTGGAATAATATATTGATTCTCTGAAACAGGGAAGCCTTGAGATTAAATTGTTTAATTCTCAATACTTATAATCAAATCTTCCTCAATAAAAGTCTCTCTTTTATGAGAGTTATTTTTTCGTCCTTTATTTCAAGGTTTTTGTCTTTTAATTCGAGGTTTCAGTCCTTTATATTAGGGACTTAGATTTCAAGAAGTATATGCAAGATCATGAGAACAATGAAATTTCTACGTACGGTGATACAATTGAGGTCAGATCTCGGTCTACTATTTGTCAAAATAGAGAAAATTCATCACTTTGGAGACTATTTCAGCAGATCTATAGATTCTTTCGCGAAAGACTGTGTCAATAAACACAGATACTTATCTTTGTCTCAAAGGTGTTCTTTATTTATTTTTCAATTTGACATCGTTTGTAGATGCCGGATGCTTATTATTAATGATATTGATCTTCACTTCAAAAAAGAAAAAAAAGAATTTATATAAACTTATGATTAAATTGTACGGAGTATTCATCTTAGTATTATTGATTGATACTCTATATTGTACGAAGTATTCTCTAAACCCATAGTCTCTTACGAGATTAAATAAAAGTGAAGTTTAAGATACACTCGAACTTTTATTTTGAAGTACGGAATATAATAATCTAGTTTGTATCCTTCACAAAAAAATGAAAATAACTAAAACGAAAATAACTCTTTTATATTACGCGTTACATTGTTACAAGTGTCCCGCCCAATTTGAGATACAACCTAAAACCCGTGTGGCTCAATCCTAATCACATGTTGGCATGATCCTTGACTACTGGACTCTCAATCTGTTTGTGAGAGTTATCAGACCAGATTGACTAGGAATGTCATCAATGGATCCGACTCGGATCGAGTGAAGTTTCACCTAAAAAACATCCTCTATCATATTGTCACTTACTCACTTGTCCATACATAATCCACAAATAACATAAGTAGTATGGATGATAAACGAATTATGACTTAAATTAAGTCTAATAAAGTAATTTTATTTCACTCAGAATTATAAAGCTGGCTAGTGATTAAGTTAAGTACTTTGAAACAATTTTGCGATTAGGATTTGAGTGGTTTAGCGTGGAGTTGTTGGTGGGGTAGTCAAAGGTGGTTGTGGGTGGCTAGTCGATAAGGATATGGATAGAGCAGGGTGGTCGACGTAGGGAGAGAGCGGCATGATGGTGGGCGACGATGGAAGAGAGCGACATGAATAGAGCAAAAACCTCAATTTTCTTTCTGTGGTTGCTAGCGCAAGGAGAGCGGCTGTCGCGGTAGTGATATGGTCGAAGGTAGTTGTAGGTGACCGACGTAGGGAGAGGGCGGGGGAGCGTAGTGTTTGTTGAGGGTCAAGGGTGGCAGTCGAGCGTGGGCTGGGTGAGAGATGATAATGGGTCGGCTCTAAGCCGGGTTCACTAGGATCCAACCCAAGTCTGTCATACATACCCAGGGGCTTGGACCTAGACACGACCTAGACCCGCATGGATCTAAAGTCATTAATCCATCCAGGATGGGTGGTCGGGTCTGAGTCTACTAGTGAGACCAAATTATACCAAATCCCCTATCTACTAAAAAAAATACTCCGTAACTCATTTTTCTCCAAATGTTCAATTCTATTTATGGAAACAATTGATAATAATAATTCCTATAATATAAATACAGATTTTCTAACGTGTATCCACTGGGTACATGTTCATGTTAACATTCTTTAATAAAGAAGATTCACAAGAATCTCATCTAAGTATGGTAAATAGAGTAAATATTGTACAGTAATTTCTTAGGATAATATCATTATCAATCTTGTTTTATTTAACATGTTAACGTGTGCCCTCTTGAAAAATCGATATAAATAATCTACAAATCAAATACGAGTACAAATAATTCAAATACTACAGTATTAATATTTTGCAACAACGTTGTAAACTACTACGGAGTATAAGTATTATTAACTTCGTGACGATGTAATCATTATAAACTTATATTTCTCCGTTCAAGTCCAAGCTACCCATATTCGTTTTTCGGACGTTCAAGTCGAAATTTACCATTTCCATTTTAATCATTGTTTTAAACGTAAATTAAAAATTACTCCCTTTAAAAATGCATAAATTAAAATTTACTCCCTTTTGAATTTTTTTAATACTTAACAACCAAAAAGATGTCTCAGTTGAAAAATTACTTGCATTTATGAATTCCGGCCAATTTGGTTGTTGGTTGACGAAAATACTCTTGCTCTTTCTTCATTTCAATTTCATATCTCAACCTAAATCGTGCCAACAAAACCAACTGCACCCGTCTTTATGTTGGATAATTTACATTTTTCAGACTGTCTTCCACGATTTTCAGAAATTCCGACTTTGGATGAGGATATAAGGGAATGGACGAAGGGTATAGGATATTATAAGGGAGGGGTGGTTTGGGCATAAAATGACAAAAATCAAACAAAAATTCAAATTTACCGGAAAAACTGGTCGAAATTCTTAAATGCAAGCAATTTTTGAACTGAGACATCTCTTTGGATGTTAAATATTAAAAAAATTTCAAAGGGGAGTAGATTTTAATTTATGCATTTTTAAAGGGAGTAATTTTTAATTTAATCTTGTTTTAATATTAAACAAATACTTTAAATCTTACGTATTATATTGAAAAACAAAAATACTTTTTTCTAACGATCTTTACTCAACTCTAACGAATTTACCCTAATTTTCCCAACTTTACCCTTCCCATAATTTATCCTAACTTGTAACTACCACTTTTTCTCTTTACCTCACGATTTGAACTGAATTGCGTAAGGAAGCAAGATCAATATTAGCATCATTTCAAATTTTTAAGTTCTCAATCTCTTCACATGGATGTTTCTAAGGCTCCTTCAACAATTTCTCGCATTCCGTCAACATTTTTGTTACTTAGGTTCTTTCAATTTTGCCCAATATTACGAAATGAGATTTAGCAAATTATAAACAATTGTATTGAATATTCGTATCCCTAGTTACATGATATTACAGCCTATATATACTTTTATTAGTTCGAGCTATTTACAGAATGAAATAATGTAACAACTATAAAATATACAAATATAGTAAATGGAGATTTGGGAGCCATGATTAATAGAGAGCAACGACTAGTTGCTAGTAGGGAAGATATGACATAGCTAATAACCCCCCTCAAGTTGGAGAGTGGAGCTTCGAAACGCCCAACTTGGATAGAAGGTCTTCAAAAGAGGTGCGACCCAGAGCTTTTGTAAAAATATCAGCCAACTGATTCTTTGTATGAACATGGGTGGTAGAAATCGTTCTTTTCTGTATTTCATCTCATATAAAATGACAATCAATTTCGATATGCTTTGTGCGTTCGTGAAATACAGGATTCCGTGCAATATAAAAGACAGATTGACTGTCACAATGGAGTTGAATGGGTTGATCGTGAGATACACCAAGAAAACTAAGTAACTCTTTGAGCCATTTAATTTCACACGTGGTATAGGCCATGGCACGATATTCGGCTTCAGCGGAGGAACGAAAGACCGTTGTTTACTTCTTGGTCTTCCATGAGATAGAAGAATAGTCGAGGAAGACAATATATGCGGAAATAGACCGTCGGGTAGTGGGACAACTAGCCCAATCAGCATCGCAAAGGCCTGAATACGAAGTATATTATCGGAATGAAGAAGAATACCTTGTCCCGGGGAGTTCTTGAGATATTTGACAACTTGGAGTGCAGCGTTGATGGTAGGATTTGTCGTGGATCCCACCGCCAAATAAATAACCAACTAGCATCTAACGGTAGTTAGGGTAAGTCGGGTCGTGTCCACGGAGACGGTGTTGCAAGGTTTAGACTAAATCGGCCTAAAACGAGACTAAGTCACCAAACAAACACAAAGAAGCTACTAATTGGTGAATTATGATGAGAGGAGAAGGAGGAATTAGACTAACAATGAACTAGACTATAACAAGGCTAAATGAAATAACTAAACACAAACTAAACAATGAACTAAAGAAATGATGACTAACTAAGAGGATGAATCAAATATGGAAAGAAGTGGGTTAGGTCGGGTTCATAAGAATAGTAGGGTGATCGGATTGATCATGGGTATGGGTGCCTCCTAGTGCTAGACTCGGTCCGGGCTCTCGCAACTTAGACCGATGTCAAGGTGAGTCCGGGCTCTCGCAACTTAGACTCTAATTTAGGTATGTCCGGGCTCTCGCAACTTAGACTATCCTCAACACTATCCTCAACATGACCACAAACGAGACGAACAATGAGTAGAGGAAAAACTAGCATGAGAAGCATGGCCACTACAACTCAAACAAGCATTTCAACAAACACATGGTGTGCCAAGTATGTGACTAACAACAAAGATTCACCCTTTACCCCCAATCAAACCCTAATCATCCATAATCTACCCTTAATCCCCCTACTAACCCACAAGGAAACTACTCACTCATAATCAAAGATAAACTAACAACAATAAGAGAAAACAACATCACAATCCAAACATCCATTATCAAGAACAATATGAACAATAACAATGAATACTAAGTAAAGGTTCAAACTTGAATTAATAACAATAAACAAGAGAAAGGAAGATTATACCAACACAAGAGGAAGAAAAAGATGCAATCTTGTATAAATAAGAAACCCAAAATAATCCCAAGGTTGTCAAGCTTGGAAAGATCTTCAAGTGTTTCCTTAATACAAGAACTAATTACAACTCTAATTAACTAAGATTAACTAAAGATTAAAGGAAGATTAAAACTAATGAGAGGAACTAAATCTAGGGTTTATGTGATGTAGAGAGGCTTAAGATAGTCTAGGTTAAGGTAAGATACATAAACAATACAAGAGGGAAGTATTTATAGGGTTCCAAGTGGAAAGGAATTGAAAGAAACAAGGCGGAGCTGTAACTAGGTCATTCCCGATCGGGAATATGAAATCCCGATCGGGAAACTTCCACTTTCCCGATCGGGAATATGCCAACCCGGTCGGGAATGCTTCACAGTAGCTACGTCCTTTGTGCACCTCATCCCGATCGGGTTTGAGGCCTTCCCGATCGGGATGGGTCTTGTAGGCCTCCCTTAAGAGCTTTTTGGTCCCTCCTTGCCTCTCATGGGTTTCTCGTCGATTCTCGGGACTCGGGATCGGGTCTCGGAGGCTCGGGATTGGGTCCCAGGGTCTCGGGGTCGATTCCAAGGCATCGAGTCATCGTTCCTTTATCTCGTTGGCTCCAAAAAGTGTATGCATCGAGTCGGAATCGCTCCAACTCTTCGTGATTGGTCCCGGGAACCTGAAACGAGCTAGAGGAAGCATAAGTAGCCCATAAATTGCTCCCAGGGAGCGATTCCACAAGGAAAATGGGACCAAAACACAGTAAAATAAGCACTAAAAACTACACTTATCAAGCGTTCCAGTGGTCCTTCGTTAGGCTATTCATAAATTGGGCCAAGATATGAACTGAATATATCAATTCTGGACGAGTAATGGAGAGATAGATGAGACGATCTACAAGGCGACGATATGGTTGTGGGTCGAGTAAGATATCTCTAGTGGATAAGGCAAGTCATTGGTTGGGCTCCATAGGTATAGAGGCAGGTTTGGACCAAAGTAAACCGGTTTCAGTAAGGATGTCGAGAGCATACTTTCGTTGGGAGATGAATATCCTAGTATTGTTGCGAGCAATTTCGAGGCCTAAGAAAGATTTGAGAGCCCCAAGATCTTTCATATGAAAACATGAGTTAAGATACTTTCTAAATTTGGCGATCATGTTAGGGTTGTTGCCGCAAATAGTCAGGTCATCAACATATACTAAAACATGAATTTCGGTTGTCGACGTAGACATGGAGAAGAGAGAGTGATTATACGGACATTGTTTGAAACCATATTAAAGTAAGGCTGAAGCAAGTTTGGCGTACCAACAACGAGGTGCCTGTCGTAGACCGTAGAGAGATTTGCGTAGGCGACATACCCTACCGTCGTGAGAATTATGGAAGCTGGGAGGAGGTTTCATATATACCTCCTCATGTAGATCGCCATGAAGAAAAGCGTTGTGAACGTCCATTTGATGTAAGGTCCAATTCTTGGCGACAACAATGGCAAGTAAAGTCCGAACTGTGACCATTTTAATAGTGGGGGCAAAAGTTTCATAATAGTCTACCTCTTCAATTTGGCGATTGCCCATAACGACCAAGCGTGCCTTGTAGCGTTCAATCGTGCCATCAACGTTATATTTAATTTTATAGACCCATTTGGAACCGATGGCCTTTTTATTAGGAGGTAGTTGCTCAAGAGTCCATGTGTTATTTTTCTCGAGTGCATGCATCGATTTCGAGTTGCATAGCTTTCTGCCATTCGGGAACCTGCATAGTTTCTTTAAAACAACTAGGCTCGTGATTGTTGGTCACGACCGACAAGAAGATTTGGTGGTTAGGGGAAAACTTGGCATAATTGACATAACGAGAGATAGGAAATTTAGTACCTGAAGACGGTGACAAAGCGGTGAGATAGTGAGAAGGGAGACGAAGGGACGGTTGAACAAAGTCTTTAAGATTAGAATTTGGGAATTTGAGACGATGACCGTGACCCATTTCGATGGATGTGGCGGGTATGATTGTCTCGATTTGATCAGAAGTATCGACATTATGGTCAAGTTGTCCGTGAGCAAGGGTCAGACTAAGACTAGAAGGAGGAGAGGTTGAGGCAGGAGTTGTTGTGGGGTCTACCGGATTGTGATGAGCCGTGGGTGAGGATGGAGTCGAGGTGTTTGGGGAGTTAGTAACAAGAACCACCTGATCAATGAGTGTAAGGGTGTCATGTAAGAGGGAGGTCGATGGGTCTGTGTCATCGTAAAGGTTAAGAGTTTTATAGGGAAACTCGTGTTCAACAAAGACAACATCGCGTGACTCAGAATAAGAGCTACTGTCTAAGTCATAGAGACGCCAACCCTTTTTACCAAATAGGTACCCGATGAAAATGCATTTGCGACTCCGAGATGCAAATTTATCACGGGTGCGATTAATATTTTTCGCATAGCAAAGACAACCAAAAATATGGATATTTTCCATTGGCTGAGGTTTTTTAAAGAGCATCTCATATGGGGTGTGCCCATTAAGAAGAGGTGTCGGGGTACGATTTATTAAATGAACGGCAGCTGAAACATACTCATCCTAAAATAAAGTGGGTAAACTAGCTTGAAGTAAGAGGGAGCGAGCGACAATTAAAATGTGACGATGTTTTCGTTCAACCTGCCCATTTTGTCGAGGAGTATCGACATTGGAGGTTTGGAAAAGGACTCCATTTGTGTTACAAAAATTTATACAACTTTGGAATTCGGTACCATTATCGGTTCGTAAAATCTTTATTTTCTTATGAAATTGTCGGTCAATCATAGCAAAAAAATTCAATAAAGTTTGTTGAACAGAACTTTTATAACGTAATAAGTAGACCATGTAGCCCGGGAGAAGTCGTCAACGATTGTTAAAAAATAGCGGGACCCACATGACCCGTTTGGAGTGTAGGGACCCCACAAGTCACAATGTATCAAGTCAAAAATAAAGTCGGCTTTATTCGAACTCAAAGAAAAATTTTCACATGTTTGTTTTGCATGAAGACAAATGTCACAGTGCTTGCTAAAAAAAATAGAACTAGTGCGAGAATGTTTAGAAATAAAAGGTAAATAAGCAGAAATGTTTGAGGAGGGATGCCCCTACCTACGGTGCCATAATTCAACGGAGTCGGTCGAGCCAACCAAGCATGCTCTCGTCGTCTCGTTTCAAACGTCCGTAAAAAAATATAGTCCCTCACGTTGCTCACCCGCACCACTCACCGTCTTCAAGGCACGATCCTGAATGAGACAAAGTTGAGGAGAAAATTGAATGATTAAAGTATTATCCAACAGTAAACTAGAAACAAAAATTAAATGACAGTGAAGGTTAGCGGCATAAAGAACGTCTTTTTAAAACTAGTCGAGATGATAAGATTATGTCACCACATTGTGTAGC
The DNA here is from genome assembly GCA_958450325.1 of Agrostemma githago. Classification (NCBI taxonomy): domain Eukaryota; kingdom Viridiplantae; phylum Streptophyta; class Magnoliopsida; order Caryophyllales; family Caryophyllaceae; genus Agrostemma; species Agrostemma githago. The sequence continues at coordinate 62,418,514 of OY288246.1, read as the reverse complement.
GATAGTGAGGTCACCGTTTGGTAAACCAACGGACAATGGTGTGATATTACGAAGGTTAGACAAATGTGAAAGACAACCTGACATATGATGGGAAGCCCCCGTGTCAATAATCCAATGAGATAAAGGAAAAATAGGAATATTAGCATGAAGTTTGTCGGACGGAGCGACCTTGTGAGATTGCCAAAGACGGATCAACTCAGCAAGCTCGGTAGGATTAAGAGCATTCAGGTCCACATGGTCGAGCCGGGTAAGGATGAGGAAGATGATGCAATCTGATTGGTATTAGGAGTCTGACCAACAACCATATTGACACGAGGCAGGCCTGATGTGTTGTTTAGATTAATCGCGAGACTAGGTTGCTTGTTACGGTCATAATGAGCACGTCCACGCTCGTCGGGAACAAAAATGGCTTTACTAAGATCCGAGTCATTGGGATTGATATAGATTCGATCGTGGGATCGGTCACCCCACCATTCAGAAAAGTCTCCCATGACCCAAAAACAAGACTTAAACAAATGACCCGACCTTTGACAAGCGATACAAAAGGGTTTGGATTTGTCAAAGGGTAAACCCGAATTAGAGCCCCGAATAAACTGAGTATCACGCCCCCCTCCCCCTGATGTTCGGGAATTATTTCTGTGGGAACCACGAGTAGCAAAAGCGAGTACGTTGGGTTTGGGTTTTGTTTGAGAATGAGAAAAATTACGAACACTCTCCTCCTGTAACAAACGGTTATATACGAGATTTAAATTGGGAAGAGGATTGGTACCAAGAATTTGAGATCGAGCATTGTTGAAGTGTGCATCGAGCCCCATAAGAATCCCTGACTTTTTTCTTGTCCCTTCGTGTGTCCATAATCGTCACCCAATCACACGCACATGTTTTACAGGAACATGAGGGAAGAGGATCGTATTCGAGTATCTCGTCCCCCAGAGTGGTAATTCTGCCATAATAGGCCATCAAGGACTCCGTGGGTCCCTGTCAACAAACATGGAGATCTCCCTGCAAACAATAAATTCGTGCATTGTTACTTTGACAAAAACGGTTCTTCATATCGCCCCATACTCGTTTTGCCTCGGGACGGTATGAGATTGTTTTGTGAAGGTCTGGTGCAATGCTATTGTAGATCCACGCGGTGACCAAGGCATTGGTCGACCTCCATGATTCGAAAGTAGGACCCGAATCCGATGGTTTGGAGACGGTTCCATCGATATAACCGAGTTTGCCTTTTGCGAGAAGGGCAAGCATAAAAGAACGAGATCATTCGTCATAATTGTGATCGTTGAAAGCAATTTGTGTGATACTGCTTCCCGGATTTTCCACGTGAACCAGAGCATATGATTTTTTCGATTCGAGTTTTTCGTCGGAATTCGTCATTTTTTTTTCGAGAAAGAAAAGAAACAGAGAACGAGAATCGATCATGTGTTTACGCCTCAAGAACGAGAGGCTCTGATACCATATTATGAAACGAGATTTAGCAAATTATAAACAATTGTATTGAATATTTGATGTGTGTCAAATTTGGACCATTTTTCCATCCATTTAAACCCATTTTTCCTCCGTTTTGCGAGACTAGAGTGCGATTATCGCCTTATTCTTAGTGTTTCTCGCATTAGCGTCTCTCTTTTACAATTTACGTGTTTTTGGTAGTTTTTCTGTCTATTTTGATAAGATTCTTAACCAAAGGCGTGTCCGAGCTTCTACGAGCATGAGAGAAGGGAATACCGTCCGAAGAGCAATACACAAAACTAAAAGTTCAAGTAATCCAATCAAAACGACAAAGAAAGAGACCAGAAAAGAGGTCAAGAATCCACCGGGTGAAGTTTCAGCCGATGAGATACCACCGGGCGAAGTTTCGCCTGACGACATTTTTACCTCCCCAAAGATCTTCGGGAAACATTCACCACCGGGCAAAATGACCGGGCGAAACTTTCAACCGTCGGGTGAAGTTTCGCCCGACGGTAAAAGAGCGTCAAAATGCATAATCTGGTGAAGAATTTCATCGGGTGAAACCACCGGGTGAAGTCTCACCCGGCGGTATTAGCTCATGAGTGGCATTGTTCGCGGGGTGAAGTTTCACCTTATGAAGACTCATAGGACGAAAGTCTCACTAATGAAGCAAGATTGGATTTGGGTCTTAGTTTAATTGATTCATTGGGGACTATGTATATATATAGTTAGTCCTAGATTTCCATTTCTCACCTACCTATTATCACCTTTTCATACTTAGTTTAGTCATCATCTTCATAGTTTTAGTAGCCTCCTTAGTTAGATCTTCATCCTTTGTAATTTCCATAAAAGAATTCTAGAATTAGATCAAGATTACTCTTTTGATTTATGTTAATCCTTCATTTTGGCGATCAAGTTAATTCCTTTATTGAAGATTTAGTTTTTATTTGAAGATCAAGGGGTTTTACAAGAGTTTATGTGATAAGATCCTTATTTGGTGCCTTGAAGCTTCTACATTTATTATTATCTTCATCCTTCTCTTTTATGAATTTCTTCATTGTTGGTATCCTCTTATTCACTCTTTCCTTTATTTAGTCTCTTTATTTTCCTCCCTAGTTTATTGTGTTTCTTTATTTGTCTTGCCTTGTTATTTATTTCTTCCTTAGTTGTTGTTCTTTGTAGTATTCTTCTTTTCATTGTGATTAGATTACTTTTCATTCCTCTTGATCAATATGAATTGTCTTTTCCTAGCTTCCTTATTATCTATTTTTGTTCGCCTAATCATGATTAGCGAGTAGACTTTTGTTAAGGGGATAGGGGAGGATGGAATTAGATATCATGGATTAAGGACCTTTGGAATTATTGCACTTGGGTTGATTAATTTAACTTGGAATTGTTGTGTATTTGTCGACCTTACTTGATCACTTTGGTTGATCTTTACTCACCCGAATCAATATGGGGAAACTCGGGATTTGGGTAGTTCTGGTTAGGGACTTGACTATTTCATCATGAAAATGGATTCTAGTTAGGTTTAGTGGAGGAACCGAAAGGGGACTCACTCCTTATTGAATCGTGCATTTTTCTCTTTTCTTTTTTTTTGGTAAAATGTAAATTATATTAAATAAGACTAACCAAATACATCACGGTTCAGTTCATAGACCAATAAAGGCGAAACCGCTCTACATTAGTCTATCCAGCCACGCCTGGTCTCTATATGTCAATTTACCCTTACATTGATTTTTAATTCTATTCCTAACATCAATTATAATTAAACTAGCACATCTTCTCGAAGTATAAATTTGATACTCCATCCTGCTGCTATTCCTCTGGGACCAAATGTAATAAACCGCAGCACTAATGATACTGTTAAGGATGCCATTCTTTAGTCTCGAGAAACGCTTATGATGTCTCCAAGGCTGATCGTTATCGTTCATCATCCTCACGCCTGACCAGTCTTGAAGAAACTGCAGAACTCTCGAGCTGTACGGACACTTGAAGAACAAATGCTGCACCGTTTCTTCCTCTTGCTCACAAACGCAACAAGTATTATCAGGGCAAATGTGAAGTCTATAGAGTTTATCTCTGGTATTTAGACCTCTTTGATAGAGTAACCACGAAGTAAAAACGTGCTTGGGGATTACCCACTTACTCCATACGAACTGGTGCCAATCGCAATCCTGCCCGGCTGGCGCCAGAATGTCGTAGCCTTTCTTTATAGTGTATTCTTTCCCTGGAACATTGCTCCATTCCCGGTTATCGTAAGCTACTTGCAGCTCATTTTCAACTTACAGATCTTCTTCCAATACCAACTTGCTTGAGTCGGGGGGGGGGGGGGAATGAGTATCCCAGTCACCATTATGTAAGTACGTATGTTGTATCCATTGGACCCAAAGATTATTTGGGAGATAATATATCCACCAAACAAGTTTACCTATACTAGCCTTATTCCAGGCTCTTTCGTCTTTCAGTCCGAGACCTCCTTGTTTCTTCCCTTCACAGATTTTGCTCCAAGCTACTGTAGGTACTTTGGTAAATTCAGCATTACCGTCCCAAAGGAAGTTCCTACACACCGCTTCTACTTTGACCAAGACTCCTTTTGAGAGTAGGAATATAGATGCCCAATAAGTGTGTAGTGTCCTGAAAACTGATTTAACAAGAACTAACCTGCCGGCGTATGAGAGTTTCCTTGAGCCAAGCGATCGAATACGCTCCAGTACCTTATCGATTAGCGGGGAACAATCTTTTATCGTGAGTTTAGCAGGCTTAATCGGCACTCCTAGATATTTGAAGGGCAGTTTTCCTTCATTACAACCCGAGACATGGATAATCTCCTGTCTTATATGATCCGGGACCCCATTGAAATAGACATTCGATTTCCTCGAGCTCATCTTTAGCCCTGATGCTTGCGAGAAAGTAGCGAAGGTTCTAAGAAGAACCATAATGGAGTTTACATTCCTTTTGCTGAAGAGTAGTAGGTCGTCGGCAAACATGAGGCAGCTTAGTTTCAATGGCTTGCAAAGCGGATGAAAATTGAAGTCCATATTTGTCGTAGTATATTCAAGTAGTCTCGAGAGGTACTCCATGCATATTGTAAACAAGAGCGGAGATAGTGGATCCCCTTGTCTTAGACCTCTCCTTCCTTTGAACCATCCGAACGAATATCCATTTAAGTTCAGTGAGTATGAAGAAGTAGACACGCATTCCTTAATCCATCCAATGAACTTTTCTGGTATTCTAAGCTCATGGAGCATTTGAAAAAGAAAATTCCATTCCACCGAGTCGTAGGCCTTTGAAGATCGATTTTAAACATGCATCTCGGGGAGACAATTTTCCTTCCATAGAGTTTCACGATATCCTGACAAATGAGAATATTTTCAAGGATATTCCTTCCATGGATGAATCCGCCTTGCGTTTTGGAGACTAGGTGAGGAAGAACATCTGCCAATCTGTTAAAAATCACCTTTGATATGCATTTATAAACCACATTACAACAAGCAATTGGTCTAAATTGCATTACATTAGTAGGGTTATTCGTTTTCGGAATTAGCGTGATATTTGTGGTGTTCAGCTGTTTGAGTATCTTGCCATTCTTGAAAAACTCGTGAATTGCATCACAAGTGTCCCGACCCACAATGTCCCAGGATGATTTAAAGAACTTACTTGTATATCCATCCGGTCCCGGGCTCTTGTCATCCGGAATGCTAAACATAATTGCCTTAATTTCATCATCCGTGACAGGTCTCATAAGGAGCCGAACCTGATCATCCTCACACTTGTTTCCATACTTCATAATCTTTCTATTAACTTTGACAGTGGCTGTTGTAGAACCAAGGAGGTCCTGATAGAAGTTGATGAAACTGTCCTGGATCCCACGCTGTTCTGAATGCACATTTCCAAACTGGTCCTCTATTTGCAAGACCTGGTTCTGTCTTCTTCTTGTTTTTAAAACCCCATGGAAATACGATGTGTTGGCATCTCCCTCCATATTCCAATTCATTTTGAATCAAGCATGGGGTATGATCGAACATTCCTTCAGGGAGAAAGTGTGCAAAATGAGTCGAGTATTGATCCAACCATGCCTGATTCACAAGGAATCTATCGAGCCTACTATAGATTCTATCCTCAGGCCGTTGCTTGTTGTTCCAGGTGAAGAACTTGAAGGGCCTGCTCTAAAGCAAGTCCATCAATCAGTTCACATTGATGCAAGCATTCCTGAAACTCATCAGCATCTTTTCGTGAGAAAGAACCTCCCACTCTTTCGTTCTCATTAAGGATACAATTGAAATCCCTTCCTAGTACCCATGGGCCCTGGCTAACCGCTGCAAGTCTCTTCAAATTGCTCCATAAGGACTGTCTATCTTTCCCATCATTAAAAGCGTACACCATCGTGATGTAGAATGCCTCTTGCTGAAATCTAACCCACATATGAATGTATTGAGGGTCATATTCCATAAATTGAACATCACAGATGTTGCTCTGCCACAGAATTCATATCCTCCCTCCAGGATGACAAGCAGTATTAGTAGATATGCTCCAAGAATAAAAAAACGATCTAGCTTTATTCACATTCTTAGGTTTTATTTTTGTTTCTAATAATCCAAATAGACTAACATTATTACTACTAAGGAATTTATTGATTTCCATTTGTTTATTCCTCCTATTCATACCTCTAACATTCCAAAACCCGAACTTGATCATTGAGAAGGGTTGGGGTTATTGTGACCTGCAGACCTAGGACTTCCATTACCAGATCGTGATTGTTTGGTTCATTTTTCTTTGGTTCATTGTTTACGTATCCCGTTCTTGATTCCCCGACTCCCCTTAACTCCTTTTCCTTATTGACTATTTCTCATCGTTTATCGCATTTTAGCCTAGACTCGACTTTAAAACTCCCTACTAGACCCCAAACATATCATTATTTCTCGATTATCATCACCCTCCCTGTGGATCGACCTCGACTTACCACAACTACATTCATTTGTTCTGTGATTATTCCGAGTCATAAATATTGTTTGCATTTGGGTTAGCGACAACGTGCATCAAAATGGTGCCGCAGCAGGGGAGCAGTGATAGGAATTGAGTTTTAGTTATTGTGTTAGGTTAAATTGCTTTAATTTTACTTTTCCTCCACCCAAGTACCACTTGGTGCTAGGAGTCTCACGTTTGAATTGAGTTGTGTTCAGGAACAGTTATATCCGGCATTGCTTATTCTGAATCGGTGCAAGCAAGCTAAGCCTAATTTCGGTCTTCAACTCAACCAAAGTGAAACCTCATCCATATCTTACACTACCCACCAATCACTCAACCCTCTCAAATCTTCCACAAAAATTTTCCCTCCATTCTTTCCCTTCAAACACTTCCACAAGCAAATATGACTACCTTAGGATCCCATTCCCAACCCACAAATGAACAAACCTTTTCTCCCGTCGCATATGGAGTTATACCCGATGATTTTGAGCTTAAAGCTTCCTTAATTAGTATAGTCCAATAAGACACCTATCATGGACTACCTCAAGAGGATGCTTTGGAGCACATATCGACATTTAAAGAGAAGTTAGTTGGAATGAGATCTAATGGACTCACTTTATGCCAATTCCATAGGCTATTGTTCCCGAAAACTTTGCGCGATGACGCTAGGAGGTGGCTACAAAACCGCCCCGATAACACTTTTCGAACATGGGATCAATTAGCCAATGTATTCCTAGAGAAGTACTATCCTCCTTCCAAGACGAACCGATACCGGTTGGAAATCCAAACCTTCCGACAAAATGAGAATGAAAGTTTAAGTGAAGCTTGGGATCGATTCTGGACCCTACAAAGGAGATGTCCTCACCATGGAATTCCTGGTTGGCTTTTACTCCACATATTCTACAATTCCTTATCGGATGATACAAAAGACAATGTCAACACGGCAGCGAAAGGTGATTTTTTCTTACTTGATGAAGCCGAATCTCAAAGGCTTCTCAAAAAATTGGCTAAGAGTGGTGAGTATTTGAAGGATGTCCAAGATGGAGAGTCAACCAATGGATTGAAGTCATCAACTAATACGGGAGCCATTCTTGAAGCAAAGGTCGATGAATTGGTTAGAAGATTCGAAATATTTGTTGCTAGAGATAACTCCCAATCAAAGACAAGGCCATCATTAAGAAGGATAACTCCACCTACGAAGGTAACTCCCCGAGGCGAGCATCGATTTCACCGCCTAAGCCATATCGAGTTGAGTTGCCATGTGACCATTGTGGAAACTATGACCACGAATCTGATTCATTTATGAAAGGATAGAGAGTACATCAATTGGAGCATCAAATAATTCATGATGAACCTAATTTGCACAATCCTAATTGGGAAGCCGGGTCTAGACCGACATCACATTACTCATCTCAAAGATTTCATTCTATGCCGACCCGAGAATCCTATTATTTTCAAGGCCAGCCAAGTGCAAGAAGCTTTACTCAAAGGAACTACCCTAGTTCCAATGAGTTTCATCATCATCAACAATTCTCTCATGAAAGCAACTTCAATCGAGGAAACTACCATCCTCAAGGACCTCATCAACCCAACTATGGCCCTTTATTTCAATAATCTAATGAGGGGTTTCATCCCTATTTCAATCAAGGTCCTCGAAGGTACGCTCAGTTTAACTCACAACATTCACCCGATTTTGGCACTACATCAAATTTCTCTTGCTATGATATTCAAAGAGCTGTAAAGCTCTTGATGGAAGAAAACGCACTCATCCGAGCTAGGATCGAGACCCTAGAGGCACGTGCCGCTTCTAGAGCCCGACAATCTAACACATCAACGTACTCTTCCTATCATGCATCTGTGAATGCCATAAAAGTGGTGAACAATGAAAAACTGGCGAAGTCCTTTAATGCACAAGCTTATTCAACCCATCCCTCAATCATTGACTTTGATGAAAATGTGGTTAAAGACGTGACCGAGCGACCAATGAGAGATCCTTCTAAGTACCTTGTAGGAGACCTTACTTATGTTATCGAACAAATCCCAATCAAAGCTATGAACTCGATCTCTAGGATCGATGTACCACCATTGCATGATAAGCCAAAAGCCCCTCCAAGCAACAAAGACATGGAAAGTATAACGTTCACCGACTTGCTTGAAAATATTGAAACAAGCCCTTCTATGCCTACTCCGTCCAAATATATACGAGACATCATCTTGAGTTCTACCGAGAAAGAAGAAACTCTCATCTCACCGAAGGTTACCCCGAAAGTCACTATCCCTATTAAACTAGGTGATCCCGGTAGTTTCTCTATACCATGTTCCATAGACAACGTTCAAATACACCGAGCTCTATGTGACCTAGGAGTCGACATTAGTCTCATGCCTTTGGTCAGTGCCCAAGCTATCAATATCAGGAGTATAGTGCATTTTCCGTTGAATGTCCAGATGGCCAACGGGTCTACAAAAGAACCAGTGGGGCTTGCTAGGAACCTCATGATCAAGGTAGGATCCTTGTACATCCCCACCGACTTCGTAATTCTTGACATGCCCGTAGAGGAGCGCAATCTCATCTTGTTGGGACGACCCTTCCTAGCCACCGGTGGAGTGCCTATTGACGTGAAAAGAGGAAGTTATCTTTCAACGTCGCTAATAACATTGTTCAATTTGTACTACCCGCATTCCTCCCGGAGAACTCATTCAACGGTGAATTATGGAACCAAATTGTTGAATCTCCCATTACCGAGGAACCATCTATAGAAGATGCCAATTATGAGGATAACGAGGATGACGATGCCCTATTCTTACTTTGTCCCGCCTCCGAAGAAGACATTACAAAGGATTGTAATATGCTTCTCGAGGTGGCTCGACTTATGGGCTTGCCGAGGCCAAGGAGAGAGCTTGTGATTGGTGATATTACTTTCAAGAACGTGAACCATGGTATTTCGGGTTGCTTCTCTTGCAACCCCAACTAATCTTGTGCAACTTTATTCGGTTTGGTGGTGTCCACAATAACCACCTTGTAAATAATTGTATATTCGTACTCTTTAATTTCTCTTGAACAATGATCTTTGGTATTCTGGTGGAGCATGTTTAATGATTCTTGCAGGATATAAGGAGATTTCTTTTTGGAGTATTTTGGGGTGAGCTTCTATGACTAAGAGAGTTTTTCTTCGTGTATTTCGATACACGGATTGAGAGGAGTGTGAATTTCGAGGAGTCGACATTGGTTTGGACCGGGTCGTGAAGAATTTATTTCGCAGCAAAAAAAGCATATTTGAGTGGATGAAACCGCTGGGTGAAACTTCACCCGATGGAATTTGTACCCAGAGTCCGTCAGGTGAAATTTCACCCGATGGCAATTGGGCTGGAAATGCCAGAGCTGAAGAGAAATCCATAAGGTGAAACTTCACCTGATGGAATCTCATCGGGCGAAACTTCGTCCGACGGTAAAGAATTCTGTGACTCGAAATTGACGGAAATCTGTCGGGTGAAACTTCACCCGATGGAATCTCATCGAAACTTCGCCCGACAGTATTGTGCGCTGAATTGTTGAATTTTGGACCAAAGTCTGTCGGGTGAAACTTCACCCGATGGAGGTCCACCGGGTGAAACTTCACCCCGCGTCATTACCTCCCAAACGAACCCCACATTCCTCACAATTCCGCCTCTTCTTCTCTCTCCTCAACAAAAAAAATCCAAAACCCCCCAAATTCCATCTTCTTCAATCCCTTCTAATCTTCAAATTACTTAACCAAATTCAAATCAAATTCCATCCTTTTCATCCTCATCACATTCCTAAAATGTTTTAGGAATTATTTTTGAAGAATTTGACTTAATCCAAACAACTCAAAACCCTAACTTCATTGCAATTCATCAACTTCAAGCTTCAAGTATGAGGGGATTCAAATAAACTGCCAGGAAAAGGTTATCATCTGTTTTTAACCGCAGACCGGGTTCATCGCCTTTGTCGCAATCAGAAGAGCCTGTCCCGATGCCGGTCCAAGTTCAAGGCTCGATTCCGCCTGAACAACATGTTCCGGTTGAGGTACGTTACCCGTCTATTCGTCGTAGCTTTGTCCACTCTGATTCTGGTGTCCATTTTGCAAAGAAGGCTCATCTTGATCGTTTTAAAAAACTGTGGAATTGTCGTCTTGAGCCTATCCGTTGGGCATCGCAAACCGTTCTTATCCGTATGGGCATCGAGTCGCAGGTCCGAGCAATGTATCAAAGGATTGGCCTGATAAAATTTTATACCTCAACTGAGGAAACTTTTAGAAACCTGTCCTGTGAATTTTTCGCGACTTATGAGCTGAATGTTAGTAGTGATGACACTACTGTGTCATTCCAGTTGTGAGAGACTCACCATGTCTTGTCTCATGAGGCCTTTGGCACATTGCTCAGTTTACCTACTCTTATCTTGGGAAAACCTTGGGCAAGGCAGTCTAGAGAGGAAAAATTTGCCTGAGACCAGTTTTGGCATAAGATCACCCACCAGAGAGTTTTCCAAGGGGGTAAAATGTGCTCGTTCTCTATTCGGAACCCCATCCTAAAGTATTTGGCACATATCATAGCCAAATCTTTCCTTTCGAGCTACGATACGCACCATAACTGTAGCGCTACTGTTGTACAATTGCTTGAGGATACGGTTTTGAACCGGGGCCCTTCCATTGACATATCTGAAGCTCTAGCTACACATTTTACCCAAGTTGCGAAGGGCAACCGCAAGAAGATCTCTTGTGGTGGTGTAGTTACGATGGTAGCTAGAGCATTGAGCCTTGATTTGGGCGGTGAAGCACCAGTTGTTGGAGTGGGGAAGCTGTTAGATGAGACTTATTGTTCTTTTCTGGTTTGGCCCCAAGGTGACTATAACAGTTTGTTTTTGTGTAAAATTACTGACTTGAGAGCCATTGATATGCCTAATCCCGAGTGGGTTTCGCTTGATCTCGAAGAGAATTTCGGCATGTCGAAGAGGTCCAGAGAGTATATTCGGGATCACACCCGAGGTAAGTTCTATCAAGTCAATTACCCCAATGGACCCGTCGATTATGGCGATGATGAGGTCGAAGTCGAGGATGTGGCAGAGGAGGAACCAGAGGTCGCAACCTTCCGGGCTGAGGGTCAGCGAGCATTACCCACTTCATCCTATGGACCCTCTTCCTCCCGTCAGTCGGAACCCCAGACCTCTCCGTTCTTCACCCCCGACTTCACAGACTTTACCCCACACAAACACTCTACCTTTACCCAGTCTACCCCCATTTCAGGAGGACGGTAACATGAGTCCTCCGAGACACTCCTTGTTCTTTGGATATGAGGACTTCTACAACCATTAGGGGGAGGATTATAATTACACTCATCAGACTTGGGAAAATTTGACCACCTCACTTAATTTGGCCCAAGATGCCTATAATGTAGCCCGGGATGTGCGTGATACTGCACATCACTCGTACTCGTACTCTAGGGACGATTTTGAGTACGCCCGGGACAGCTACAAAATGGCTAGGGACGCTGCAAGGGATGCCCAAACGGCTAGGTTGGCGGCGGAGGAGAACCAAAGGCTGTTACAGCAACAACAACATTATTTTGATCGATTCTTTAGTATGCCTCCGCTCGGGTCTTATTACCCACCACCTCCTCCTCCAGGTCCCTTGTGAGAGTGGTTGAGTGTTGGTAGAGGTTAGTGGGGGGGGGGGGGTCGGTTGCCCGTTGTCAGTAGTTTTATCATTTCTCTGCAGCGCCAATTTTGGCATTTTGATGATTGTTGGTGATTTGTTACTGGTGGTTTTTGATAATTGGTCAGATGTTAGCTCCTCCGTGACCCTACTTGGGTCGGTTATGCGTGAGGATTTGTTGGAAGTACCTTAGAGAAGAAGAACCTGATTTTAAGCTCTCGGTCTTAGGTGAAGTGATTCCACCAGGACCATCTGGAAAATCCAAATTTCTATTCCCTTTTCTTTTTCCCGATTTGTGAGGAATCGGGGCGAGGTGACGTGATTACACCTACGCCCCTTTCCACTCTTGGTTTTTCTCATTTTTCATTTTCATTTTCATTTTCTTATTTTATTTTCTTCTATCTTATTTTCTTTTCTTACTACGTTTTTTTTATTTTATTTCATTTTCTTTTATTACTTGATTTTCTTTTATTTCATTTTTCTTTTATTTATTTTATCCTTCTTTTTCATTTTCTTCTTTGGTTAGGGACTAGGTGGCGTGATTGCACCTAGGCCCGCCATTTTTCATTTTACCTTGTTTTTCTTTATTTTAGTTCCTTTATCTTTTGATTCACTTAATTTTGCAAAAATCCAAAAACATTCGAAAAAGTATAAAAAAAACTCAAAAAGATTTTCCAATTCTTTTCTCTTTTTATCCTTTTTCGATCTTTCCCCCTACTCATGCATTGAGGACATTGCACAGTTTTAGTGTGAGGGGAGGGGCCTACTATCCTCTTCTTCCTTTTCTTTTTCATTTTCCCTTTAAAAAACCAAAAAACCCGAAAAATATTTTATTTTTCTCTTCGTTTTAGTTTTATTTTTCTTCCCTTTTTAGTGTCACTTGTATTGCTTTGCTTTCTCCTTCTCGTAGGTACACCGCCAACCATTTAGTATTTGGACATGAGGTAGCGAAATTGAAGACAACTCGGTAATATCTTCTACCCTTGTTCTTTTCCTTCTCTATTCACATGGGAGTATGCGCATGTATGCTATTTGGAAGTTCACTTGGTGAACGTTTTGGAATCGATGGTTGTGCTTGTGTTGACTTGATGGAGATCAGAGTGCTTGGCTTTACTTGTGTGTTTTGTTTTGCTCTTTTTATGTTTTTGTTCTTTTTGTGTTCTTTTTCATTTTTGTATAGTATGCCTAGGTAAAAGTTTTTGAAACCCGATTTTGAGTTAGTGTCGAGTGTTTACTACTTCTCTTCTAGGAACCCAATTTTGATTTTTGGGCATAGTTCTAGTAGAATGACCTTGACCCAATGTTTGCATTAAATTTTTACCCTGAGTCCGCCTTTTCTACTAAAAGTCTACATCGGGATTTGCATTTGACCACTTTGACCACCCATGGAGTGATAAGGCCTTGGTTACTGTTTCCCGTTCTTTTAGCTGACCTTACTTGAGAAGCCATCTTTTAGTCCAAATTTCCATCTTTTTGTGGGTTCGGAGGGGGTGCACACCCGACTTGCCTATTTACCTACCGCTCATACACATCCACAAATAAGTTTGCAAAAGTAATGCTTACCTTGAATCTCACATACAACTCTTAGCCAATTTTGGGCTACTCAAAGCAAAAGGGCAAAATGAAGAAGGGCAAAAAAAACAAAAAAGCCCACAACCGAAAAAATGGGGAAAGGAAAGAAAAACGGAAAAGAAAATCAAAACACGAAAAACATTCCCAAACCCAAATAAATCCTTGATTGACTTTTTGTTGTGAAATGCCTACTAGAGGACCGAGTCCCGGGGAAGGAAAATAGAGATGATTAGTTAATCCTTACCATTTTGTAAACACTTGTTCACTTTTTGTTTAATTCTATTTGGCTTTCTCGAGTTTGGGACGACCCTCTAGGCTAGGCTTAGGAGACCGGATAAAACTAACCTCCAGTGCTTACTAACTTCATGGTTCACTCCAATCCACTCCATTTATCGTCCCGTTGTAGGTATTTTAGTGGACTAGAAGGACCTTGGTAATTTTTCAATGCTTTTATTGTTTGATTGTCATTCTATTAGAATTTTGTCCATGTCAACTTGAGTTACTAACTAGGTAGTGTTCTCACTTGTCTCGAGCTTAGAATCGGTGCTTTCCCCACCATTTTGATGAGGGATTCAACGATTTATTCTTCTCTTTGGATGAAACTATCTTCTTGTGTGTCTTCTTTTTTTTATGTCCTTGTGTGTGTTTAGTTGCATCCCCAATTTTGAGCAAGACCCGACTTGCCTTGCATGGAAGTACTCTACCTCATGGGTATCTTGATGTGAGTTGAAGGGACAGATCGTACCCGTTAATTGCCCCGTATCGGCTTAGCATAGTCTAGCTTAGTAGTAGTAGTTAGTTTCTTTTTGGGTCTTTGCTCGAAGACGAGCAATGGTTTAGTGTGGGGGAATTGATGTGTGTCAAATTTTGACCATTTTTCCTCCCATTTAAACCCGTTTTTCCTCCGTTTTGCGAGACTAGAGTGCGATTATCACCTTATTCTTAGTCTTTCTCGCATTAGCGTCTCTATTTTACAATTTACGTGTTTTTGGTAGTTTTTCTATCTTTTTTGATAAGATTCTTAACCAAAGGCGTGTCCGAGCTTCTATGAGCATGAGAGAGGGAATATCGTCCGAAGAGCAATGCACAAAACTAAAAGTTCAAGTAATCCAATCAAAACGACAAAGAAAGAGACCAGAAAAGAGGTCAAGAATCCACCGGGTAAAGTTTCACCCGATGAGATACCACCGGGCGAAGTTTCGCCCGACCACATTTTAACCTCCCCAAAGATCTTCGGGAAACATTCACCACCGGTCAAAATGACCGGACGAAACTTTCACCCATCGGGTGAAGTTTCGCCTGACGGTAAAAGAGCGTCAAAATGCATGATTTGGTGAAGAATTTCATCGGGTGAAACCACCGGGTGAAGTATCACCCGGCGGTATTAGCTCGTGAGTGGCATTGTTTGCGGGGTGAAGTTTCACCGTGTGAAGACTCATAGGGCGAAAGTCTCACTAATGAAGCAAGATTTGATTTGGGCCTTAGTTTAAGTGATCTATTAGGGACTATGTATATATAGTTAACCCTAGATTTCCATTTCTCACCTACCTATTATCACCTTTTCATACTTAGTTTAGTCATCATCTTCATAGTTTTAGTACCCTCCTTAGTTAGATCTTCATCCTTTGTAATTTCCATAGAAGAATTCTAGAATTAGATCAAGATTACTCTTTTAATTTATATTAGTCCTTCATTTTGGCGATCAAGTTAATTCCTTTATTGAATATTTGATTTTTATTTGAAGATCAAGGGGTTTTACAAGGGTTTATTGACAAGATCCTTATTTGGTGCCTTGAAGCTTCTACATTTATTATTATTATCTTCATCATTCTCTTTTATAAATTTCTTCATTGTTGGTATCCTCTTATTCGGGGACTACTCATCGACTTCAGCGATTTACTTAACGTCGTCAACAAATTTGATAGTAAATGACCGAATCGCCCCTTATTTAATTACTAATTAAATTAACCTAATTACTATTATTTAACCTACCTCTATTTAACCTAAGAAAATTACAAAGTCCGAAAACAACACTATTATATTTGAATTTAACCTAATCATCTTCGGAATAACATCAAAACGCTTATATTTTGATTTTTCCAATAGTCGTTGTCAATTGTTTGGAATCTCGAACGCGGTTAACAATTTCCCTTTTGATTTGAATTTGCCGTATACCGAAAACAGTTCAGAAGACGACGTCGTTGACGAGGTTAGTTTTAATTTCCCTTGTTAAGTACGCGGTTGTAAGTTCTTTTGTTATCGCGGAAAAAGAAAGACAGTCGTAGAAGCTACACGACTATGCCCGGGAATTGACGTTGCATATTCACGGCCATGCCCAGGCGTAGGCGTTGAAGTTTAATGGCTATGCCCAGGCATAGGCGTTAAAGTTTCACGGCTATGCCCAGGCGGCCAGGCGTAGGCTTTGATCTTTCACGGCTATGCTCAGGCGTAGGCTTTGATCTTTCATGGCTATGCTCAGGCGTAGGCTTTGATCTTTCATGGCTATGCCCAGACGTAGGCTTTGAACTTTTACAGCTATGCCCAGGCGTAGGCTTTGATGTTTCACGACTATGCCCAGGCACAACCGTTGAAATATCACGGCTATGCCCAGGCACTGTCGTTGATTTTCGTTGGCTACGCCCTGGTATTACCACTTATCTTCGTCGCTAATAATAATCGATATCGTGTTGTTTACATTTGCTAATTACAAATGTACTATCGTGTTATTTTATATTTTGCTTAGGAATTTTGTTATTAAGAATTATTATATTGTTTTAGAATGAATATCGCGATGTTAGTAACAACTAAAATTGAACTTGCAGATTTCTGCTGCAGAATTCGGTGGTGACGGCATTGATTACACATCCCAATTTGAGACTGAGATAGATTTTTCTAGGTCTGACGAAGCGTTCACTGGGCTCAATTGAGGGCACGCCCTCTCGGTTCAATCTAGTTAAGAGTAGTAACATAAGGGATCGTAGCGGAAAATTTTGCATAAATTATTTTCGTATAAATTTCCGTCCTATTTGATTTATATGTTGAATTGGTAATTTTCATTTCCGTCCTATTTGATTTATGTGTTGAATTGGTAATTTTTTTGTTCGGAAAGTTTTATGAGATGTAGACATGTACTCCCCTTCATTTTTGTTGAGACAAGGTAAAATTCTACTATGGGTAAAATTGGTATATTATACAAGATCGCCGACGACAAAAAGCGAAAGTGTATTCTTCCTTAGTTGTTGTTCTTGGTAGTATTCTTCGTTCCATTGTGGTTAGATTACTTTTCATTCTTCTTGATCAATATGAATTGTTTTTTCCTAGCTTCCTTATCATCTATTTTTGTTCGCCTCATTATGATTAGCGAGTAGACTTTTGTTAAGGGGCTAGGGGAGGATGGAATTAGATATCATGGATTAAGGACCTTTGGAATAAGTGCACTTGGGTTGATTAGTTTAACTTGGAATTGTTGTGTATTTGTCGACCTTACTTGATCACTTTGGTTGACCTTTACTCACCCGAATCAATATGGGGAAACTCGGGGTTTGGGTAATTTCGGTTAGGGTCTTGACTATTTCATCATGAAAATGGGTTCTAGTTAGGTTGAGTGGAGGAACCGAAAGGGGACTCACTCCTTATTCAATCGTGCATTGTTCTTTGGTTCCTTGTTTACGTATCCCGTTCTTGATTCCCCGACTCCCTTTAACTCCTTTTCCTTATTGACTATTTCTCATCGTTTATCGCATTTTAGCCTAGACTCGACTTTAAAACCTCCCTACTAGACCCCAAACATATCATTATTACTCGATTATCATCACCCTCCCTGTGGATCGACCTCGACTTACCACGACTACATTCATTTGTTCTATGATTAGTCTGAGTCATAAATATTGTTTGCATGCGGGTTAGCGACAACGCACATCAATATTCGTGTCCCTAGTTACATGATATTACAACCTATATATATACTCGTATTAATTAGTTCAAGCTATTTACGGAATGGAATAATGTAACAACTATAAAATATACAAATATGGTAAATGGAGATTTGGGAGCCATGATTGATAGAGAGCAACGGCTAATTGCTAGTAGGGAAGATATGGCGTAGCTAATACCCAAATTTGAGGGATAAAATACTTGAATGGTAAACCCTAGAAATTAAATTATTCAATTAATCAACATGCCTTAGCTATATATATATATTATATATGAAGAGACTGATTTATTGAATTATGAAGACATTGGTACAAGACAAGCGAATTAAAAAAAACTTGTACGGTTTGGATGTTTGTGGTGTTTCATGCATTTATATATGGGTCATGGATGGTTGAAATTTGAGATGTATTTAGAGAGAGAAAGATAAAAAAAACTTTTTGATGGGATGAAATGACAAGGATAAACTGGTAAAATATCGTTAGAATTGAGTAAAAGTTCGTTAGGAAAAAACACGGCCCAATAAATGTCATTATTTACTCTACGTTTAATATTAAATAAATACTTAACCTTTACACATTTGTATATTTAATAATAAACAGTCGGTTTCTTAAACTTATGCTAATAACAAATGGGTAACTTTGACTTGAATGGAGGGAGTATTATTCTGCGCTTCATGATCTTGAAAAAATAAATAAAAATATACGTACATTTCATTACATTAGTAATTTCTCTCAATTAGTTTTCCAGTTTCAATTTTATTTCTCAAATTAAAAGTTAAGACAAAAAATTTAAAATAAGTAATACATAAAAAAAATCAGCAACTTGGTTAAGACAAAAATGACAAAAATGTCGACACGATTGCCCCTTCGCCAAACGTTCGACATAAAGGTGGACTTTTAGTTGGTGGTCGCTGGTGTCTTCACGATGGGTTTGGTTACTTCAACTGTTATCATCCAATGTATGCTTGAAAACATTGCTGTTAAATGTAGGATATGGTCTCTACAGACTTACATGTTCGCATTTGCAGTGACCTGTACTTGCGTGGTACCACAAGGTATTTTCAGTTCGGTGCGTACCAGCGGCCGAGACATGTTGTTTGGTTATTGTACTGCGCGGGTGCTGACTGTCACCATATTAGATATTTGTCAGTATAGGACGTATGACCATACCTGATATGGATTATTGTGTTATTTTGTGTGTGCATACTCTTACACTAACTACTGACTACTGACTCTGTGCCGAAATACTACATTTGGTATGCTGCTTACTGTTACGGATCGGCGCTGCACTGCTATCGTATACACGCCTCGTTGGACATTGAACGTAAATCTAATAAGCAACCGGAAATTGAAACCAGGCGCAGTAAATTCTACCCAACATAAATTGAGGAGAGCTAAGTAGTCAGATATTGGAACATGATAATTGGCCTCACCAAAATGTTTGAACTCATCAGAAATTGAAACATACACCCATCACGAATTGAACATCGAACTCGTATATATGCTGGCTTTAGTTCTTATGTAGTGTGGTTGCTATGCGGCTTACGACTGAACGTTTACATAGCGGCATGTTCTATACCGCAGCCCAAATTCAGTCTGTCCATTGTGACTGTGATGATATTCTGCAGCTACTCTGCCTTTTCTCACCGTATCTGAAAAACATTAATCGAATTCCTGGAGTGTTAACTGGGTTTCTTGGATGGCGCATCATTGCTACTGCATAATTTAGACAGAGTACGTACATGTTCGTTTTAGAACAGGCAGGGCACATATGAGCGTGCGCTTTCTCGCTTGCTGTACAATATGGCTACACAGGATGATAGCTCAAGGTGAAACAGAAGAATTGTGTCACACAAATATTATCACTAAATATGTGAAGTCAGTGTTGGGAAGTCAAAGGCCAAAGAGAAGGAAAAAAAAAGATAGGAAAGATAAACAAGCGATGTATGTACAAGGTCTAATCTGCTGTACATCATGTCAATCGGGCCTCATTGCTCTAATTGTTTTCTGCATTTACCGGTTCAGGCCTATAATTTGGGCTATTATTTTTAAAGTATTGAGTTGACCCAGTCATTTCTGTTGGATGGTTATCTGCTCTATGCAATTTCTCACTTGTTAGTGGGTATTGTCAAGAGTGACGAGACTTGGGAGTACACAGTTATGTACTTGATTGCCTATAGCTGAAACCTTAACATTCATCACTAGATTACTTATCCTGTATCCTATATCCTATAATATACATACATGTGATAGCAGTTAATACATGCTGAGAGCATATTTTCTACATGGTTGACGTAGGGTTGGATCCCTTCGCTTTGTATAAAAAATATAGTGTACGTACATGTGGACACGTGTGCCACCACGTTAGGAAAAAGAATTCAGATGTAACAAGATATTGCACTCTCAGGATGTAACAAGATATTGGATCTCAGGACGTAACAAGAATTAAGATATTGTCAATTATATGTACGTTACCCGTCGGTGCCCTTCCAACTTCGATTACCACTCTTTCTTCGTGAACAGACCATAGTCTGCCTACAAGTTCACGACGCTGTGATAAACGTGCGCCCTCATACTTTCTTTGTCATTCATGTCTCTTTACACTTCAATTCGGTATCGAACACGATAGATGCGTAGCTTAATCGTTCGCCACACTTTATAATCATTTGTTTAGTACTAAGGACAGGTACTAATTACAATAGTTGCTCCAGCTAGCCCTTGCAGTGTTCTTGTTAACGAACCATCTCAGCCAGAGCCATGATTGAGACCCGTTTGTATTCTATTACGCCCCTTCACTCGAATGCGTAGTTATTACGCACCGGCTCCCCCGTACCGCAATCTGAGATTCCACTAAATGGTCTGAAAAATTGGTGACTGCCAGGGCTCGAACTCGTGACCTCTTACTCTGATACCATTTTAACGAACCACCTCGACCAAAACCTTAAAGCGATGGTTGAGCCTCGTTTATAATCTATTAGTCCCACCTTTTGAGCGCATCATGGACACTTAGTCCAGCATTCCACTTTATCCACAAGTATAGCACCGAACTAACTACCCACTTTACATACTGCACCTCCAAACTTATGACTGAACGTTTTCCCAGACGATGGCATAACTTGTCATCCTTGGCTATATATAATATAACAATAGCTGTTACAATTACTCTGCTCACACAAATTTACCTGCTTGCCTAGCTGTTAAGAGTATGCCCATACATCCAACAGCAGCTTCTTCCTGAACGATTGGCAAACTAAAAGGTGCTTTCTGCTAACTTTTACATTTTTTCTGGATTACATATTCTATGCCTTCTTTCAAATTTGTCTGGCTGCTACGTGCTTATATTACTGATTTATGTAGTACCACATTAGCTGTTTCGTTGTCTATGCACATATCTGTGTTCTGTATTTGTTCTTGAAATGTTGGGAGGTTAGTGTAGTAGTCTATGACATTGCTTCTTGTATGATATTCTCTGGGACCTCAAAGTTATATATATCAGCTTTCAGGTAATACCGCTACAGTAGTTGTTACGTGCATGTGAATTCTTTGCAAGGAAATGCATGTGAGTCGGTGATTCTGGATGGCAGGATGTTGCCACTATTTTAGCAGTGCAACTGTTTTTGCGATGCTATATTTCAGGTTCAGCCTGTTCATTTTTTCTTTGCTCTGTCCGACCTTGCTGGATGCGATGTTAGGAAGAAGGGTTCAGTCTACTTTGTGTCAAGTTGGCCATCTGGAATTTAATCTCCGCAGCATACCTTACGTGTTGCCTCGTATCTACCTATAGTCGTTAGCTCGGTGCTGCAGGGTTTGCAGCATCGGTGCATCCTATCGTAGTCGCTGTTGTAGTTTACCGTTAGCGCGAAGCTACTGCTTTACTTACTGAATATGACTCTGTATAGGACCTAACCCGCAGGTTGATGGCTACTCCGGTCCTACATATTGCAATCCCTTTTCAGCCGTTGCTAGCTCGGATGGCCGAATGTATAGAGTATTCAGAGCCGGAGTATGCGATAGTGGATGCCGGGAAGAATATCGCTTCCGTAACCCTTAGGAGTGACTATTATCCTGAAACATATACCTACATAGGAAGTATTGCCTTGACTTATGAAGAGTCATGCAATACAGCGGCAAGAGCCGCCGTTAATGATCTCATTGCCATATATGATATTTACATCAACGATTTCACATCTGCCAGAAAGGACATGTACACAAGGTGTGCCAATCTTTGGCGCTTGAAGCGCCTTGAACTAGATCAATTGGCAAAGGGTCTGCCAAAAGTCCCTCTAGAAGAAGAGTTTGATTTTCATGAGATGAATCATTTGTAGAGCGTCTCACTAGATATTATGTCTGTCCTTACAACTATTACAGATAAACTGCCTGTTGAGTGCACCCCTGTTCGCACCATAAAGCACACGCCTTCCACATTCACGGCGTGGATAGACATAGACCACAGAGGTAGTCAGCCTGAGCATATCTGTATCTTCAGTGATACGTGTGCGACTGCTGCTGCATTAGAACAGAATCTTGCCTCTAAGGAAAACAACTATTTAGTACCCCTCTATAATGTTGACATAGTAGATGCGAACTACTCTCCCGAGGCTGTCAGATTTGCTGCCTTTGTCTGCGAGTGTGCTAAGCGTAGGTTTTTAACGTTAGAAAAACAGTTGCTAGAAGTTCAGCAAGGCCTTGTAAACCCTTCTCATGCTGTAGAAGACGAGGGTACTACTCCTAAAGGCACCGTGCATGCTATTTCTAAGTCTGAGTACCCACCTTTGCCTCCCCAGAAGCGGAAAACCTGCCTCACCACCCCATTAGGGTCAGCTCCTCAAACCATGTCATCTTCTGCGGTGTCTTCAGATGATATTGGCAGTTTCTTTAAGAGCGTTGGGTCCCTGTGAAGGTGACGTATCAGTGCCGAACGACCTTTTGTGCTGCTCGTAGTTGCGACTTAACCTAAATGGCTTGGTTGGATAATGTATTGTTCGACTGTTTTAGAAGCAAATATTTGTATTAGGACTTTAATTTGGGCTCGTTGTTATCTGTGCTGTAATGAACTGCTTGTGTAAGCTGCAAACTTCTAAGATTTTTCTGCTTTGGTATTTTGATTCAAGTGGCAGCCTGCACCGCGCTCCGTGTTTTGATGCATATGTACTTATAATCCCAAAATCATACAGGCCATCAGTGCATGTTCTTTTTAAAGTATTGTCCATACTTAGGTTGCTAATATGTTAGCATCGACTGTAATCATGCGGTGCATATAGGCCATTGATTTGTAGGACTGGGAATTGCTGCATAAAATTTTCATATGCCTTCATATTTTAGCTCAGGCGTTACAGGTTGCGTACCCATTGTGCTATGTACTATGTCCATGGTAAGGCAAGTAGTTGTCATTTACACACAATTAATTGCTGCACAACATATCGAGTGTTGTGCATGTCCTAGATACAATACCTGACAATTGTGATGCTGTGCGCGATAGTTCGAGTGGACTAAGCTTAGCTGTGAGTAGTTGTTATAACGGTTGATGTGAGCCATGTGTGAGTGATGACTGCTAGCTTGTGTCAGCTACTGAACCATCGGGATAATCACTTACTGTAAGCTTGGCCATTTGGTCGCTGCATACCTGTGCAGACTGCAGGCTGTTACTGAGAGACAAGTTAAGGGTGCAGGCGAAGTACTGACGGTGAGGTGGGGATCTGCCATTCAGGCGTGTGTTTTGTTGGGATAATGGGTACGTCTTTTGTCCTGGATTGTGATGTTGTGTGGGTTTGTAGTTGTATTATTTTTCTTATGTGTAGTGTTTACGGTGCAGCTGACGAGTTTCCATACTACGCAACTACGGCTGGAACCAGCAAGCGTATGCGGCGGTGCATGACTCCAGCACAAGATTCGGCCACTGTGTCGGAGTAGCGTACTACACCACGATCTTTTGTACTTATCTTGACTCTATCTATCGACGTACTGACAACCGCCTTCAACCATATTTCAGGCCACGAACAGATGACGCATCTTCAAGTGCTCCAAAGAGGCAGACCAGACGACCTCCAGCAGCCAAGAGTGGGGTAGCGGTGGAGAAGAAAAAGCCTGGAAGACCTCCCAAGCAAAAGCATCTGTGTGCGTTTGCAATGTTCTCGTATCTGCAGCTACATATGTGTTCTAGTTACTCCTGCTACATGTTGTAGCACTTAAGTTTCTCCTCCTAACTTATCTTTTTCACTGAAATGTAGCAGGTATGCCACTTGCTGCGCAGGGGCAGCCACTGCCCGGAAAACCTTTTCAGTTACAGCCGGTGGAAGCGTGCTCAAAGTGTCATGCAAAAAGATTTGAGCATGAACCTCCGATGTTCTGTTGCGGCAACGGTTCAATAGTTCTGCCGTCGCCCACATATCTGTCGGCGTTAGTCAGATTGTACACATCTGCAGACGAGGATGCGGTACATTTCAGACGGTATGCTCGCTTATACAATAACATATTCGCGTTCAGCTCAATCGGAGGCCACATTGAGGCACAAACAGTCAAGGGTATCTATGTTTTTAAGCTGTAGGGTCAAATTTATCACAGTGTCTTAGACCTGATACCAACCAATGGTGACCCAAAGTACATGCAGCTGTACTTTTACGATGGTCAGCATGAATCTGCTAACCGTTCTGGGTGCTTTACAGTACGCACGCTTCTTCCGGTCCTTGCAAGAAATAGAAGTGACCGAGAGTACGTGCATCCGGATATGCAAAAACCCTGTCAGAGATCAGCATGTCAGTAATGCTCCTACTTCTGATGAAGTTGCTGTCATCTGGTCGGAAGACTCTAGCTTGAGTGATAATAGCGGACCGCACATCTTGGTTACTGGGCGCATGAACGTCTCGCATCAGATCAAACATTACTACGGTTTCTATGATCCTTTACAGTACCCTCTTCTTTTCCCGAGCGGTGAGTGTGGTTGGCATCAGGGGGTTAAGAAGCACGTTACAGATCCCACCACAAGAGGACTTTCTCGTGCCAGTTCAAGTGCACCGCTGCAGCCTGCTGCGACTTATCCATCAAGTTTTCAGAGTACTGAAAATCTGTTGGATGCTGAAGATCAGAGTATGTCCTCACCTTGTCTTTTGTACAGGTCACGGTAATTTTACTATTTGGAAGCACAAATTCTGATATACACGTTAATTTACGAAACAAAACAATGCAAATGTGTAAATTATTACTTGTAAATGAGCAGAAGCGTATGTTCCTAAGATGAGAACAGTAAGAAATAGAACAACAGGTATGGCTTTGGCCTTGTGTATATGATCGAGTAATTGTAGTACGCAGTGCACTAAACTGTCAAGGTCATTGTTTGATACGAATAGCTTGGTTCATGCACACACCAGCTGCTTATTGCATCCTTGCATTTCAGACGTCGTCAGTTGCTTAGAAGTAGCCATTTTGCTGTGTATAGGCTGTATTCTGTCTACTGACAACGTATCCTACTAACTCAGGATGTTCTGGACAGTCGTCGGTGCTCGAGCGTAACCTACCTTGCCGAGCATACTATGATTACAGGCTGCAACACAGACCAAATAACACGCTTCTTAGGGATGGAATGTGTCTGCAACAGTATGTAGTTGACATGTACGTGAAGCTAGAAAACTCTCGCTTGGACTTCGTTCGTTACAATCAGAATGTAATACGTTCGGAGCTATATCAAGGAATACTTGACACGATGGACGCTGGTGAGCAGTGTGCTACTAATATTGGAAAGCGTGTAATACTTCCGGCAACTTACATTGGAGGACCTAGGAATATGCAACGGCGCTATTTAAATGTGATGACTCTTGTACAGCGCTATGGAAAGCCAGACATCTTCATAACGATAACCTGCAACACAAACTGGCCTGAAATTAAAAATGAATTAGCTCCAGGGGAGGAAGCCCAGAACCGGCCAGATTTAGTAGCTAGAGTTTTCCAAGCTAAGCTAATAGTACTGAAGAAGAAACTTATTGACGAGAAAATATTTGGTGAAGTCGCTGCTTATGTTTATGTTGTTGAGTTCCAAACGAGGCCTTCCACATGCACATCTCTTGCTGATTATGAAAAAAACCAGTAAGATGAACTGTCCAGAGGATTTTGAGAGGTTTTTCACTGCTGAGATTCCTCCAGAAGCGAACGAGAGTCTCCGTAAGGCCGTAAACATATGATGCATGGGCCATGCGGTAAGTTGAACCCTGATTGTCCATGCATGAAGCAGAAAAAGACTTTAGGCCAATGTAAGTCTGGCTACCAAAAGCCATACGCAGCCGAAACCACGAATAGTGACAGCGGGTACCCAGTGTACAAACGCCAGAGTACTGGTGAGGTAGTCAAAATAAGAGGTCAGTACCTAGACAATCGTTGGGTTATTCCATATAACCCGTATCTCCTTGACCTCTTCGACTGTCATATTAATGTGGAAGTATGTTCTATCATACGGGCAGTGAAATATCTTTGCAAGTATGTCTACAAGGGTCATGAGAAAATATCATTTTCCATTGGACCGGGGGGTGAAGGGAAAGTGATTGACGAAATCAATGAGTATCAGTCCGGTCGTTGGGTGTCCTCGATAGAAGCGATCTGGCGCATATTCAGCTTTGACCTGTTTGAGATGCATCCACCGGTAATGGCATTACCAATTCATCTCGAAGATATGCAGTCAATCCAAATGAAACCACATGAAACACTATCCAATGTGGTCTCTGATGTAAACAGGCTAAGAACGCCATTAACTGACTTCTTTAGAGTCAATAGGGAAAACGCTGGTAAGGTTAGCGAAGATTACGTTTACACTGAGTTTCCTGAATACTATCAGTGGGATGCATCCCAACGGTGATGGTTCAAGAGGAAAAACAGTGTTGTTGTGCTGGGCAGGCCTGTCTTTGTATCACCGGCGGAGACGGAACGCTTTCACTTAAGGTTACTGCTGACACATGTACATTCACCTACGTCTTTTGAAGATCTCTTGGTTTTAAAGGGTCGACAGTGTCCAACATACCAGGAAGCTGCTATTGAGCTTGGACTGATAGAAGACAGTAACATGGTTGAACTGTGCCTCAGTGAAGGGGAAGCTGTTCAGATGCCCTCTGCTTTGCGACGCCTATTCGCAACCGTTCTCATGTACTGTGATCCCAGGGATCCACAGGCGCTGTGGGCCAGATACTACAGTTTGTTATCTGAACATTTCCTGGCAGAGAATCCAGGAGATGCACGGGCAGTTCATAATCTCACAATTCGCAGCATGGAACAGCACCTGGAGGCGGCCGGTAAGTCTCTCAAGTCGTATGGTCTTGACCAACTGGTAGGACCACGGGATCTTGTAATACAACAGACAAGAGGTATAGCTGATGCACTCGCCGCCCCTGTACCAGATGAGTGTTTAAACTGTCGCAGTTCACTGAACCCTGAACAGCAACACGCTTTCGACACTATAATTAGGCATGTGAAACAGGAGCTCCCTGGGGCCTTTTTTGTAGATGGGCCCGGTGGCACCGGGAAAACATATTTATACAACGCTCTGTACGCTGAGGTCCGGTTACTTGGTCTTATTGTCTTGCCCACAGCCACGTCCGGGATCGCGGCCTCTAACATTCCGTCTGGCAGGACCGCCCATTCAAGATTCAAACTTCCTCTAAAAATGGACAAGTTGCTCGCATGCAGTGTACCAAAACAGGGGAGTTTGGCTGCTCTGATCCAAGCAGCCAGATTACTCATATGGGATGAAGCTTCAATGGCCAGGAGGGAAGCGGTAGAAGCACTTGACAAGTTGTTGCGTGATCTGTGTAATCCAGATGTGATTTTCGGTGGGAAATTGATAGTGTTTGGAGGCGACTTTCGTCAAGTGCTGCCCATAGTTCCGCATAAAAATATGCGAGAGGCCGTCAACTCCAGCGTTGTATCTTCGCCAATATGGCCCCAGCTCATCAAGTTTCAGCTAACTATTAACGTCCGTGCTCGGACCGACCCACTGTTCTGTGCTTACCTTTTATCATTGGGAAACGGTGAACTTCAGACTGAAGACTGTGATCTGGTTGTATTGCCAGACGAAATTGTACACCATACAAGGGGTGAAGATGCAGATCTAATTACTACAGTGGCGAATGCAGTCTATCCAGAAGCTGATGTCCAGGCTATGGGAATCGCAGTTTTCTTCCAAAGGTCAATACTCACACCCATGAATGAGGAGGTCGATGCTGTTAACACACTACTGATTGACAGGTTTCCAGGGACAGTTGTTGTCTACAGAGGATACGACACACTGCTTGCTGACAACTGCAACATTTACCCTGATGAATTTATAAACAAACTTTGTCCTGGGGGCATGAATACGTACGAACTTGTTCTTAAAGAGAACTGTCCAATGATTTTGCTTCGAAATCTTCTTCCATCGTCAGGCTTATGCAACGGAACTAGACTTATATGTACAAAATTCTTCCCAAACGTAGTCGAATATGTCATAACCACTGGTCATCATAGTGGTAACCGAGTCTTCATTCCGCGGATCATGATGGAACCATCGGAATCTTCTAACTATCCATTCAGCTTCTATCGCAATCAGTTTCCCTTAGGGTTGAGCTTTGCAATGACTATTAATAAATCACAGGGCCAGACCCTGGACCAAGTTGCAGTATACCTTCCAAGACCTTGCTTCTCTCATGGACAACTGTATGTTGCCCTTTCTCGGGCTAGGGAATCAAGCAAGGATACTGTTGTGTCTGCACCAGCAGTCCAGGGTGCATCCGATCACTGTGTGAAAAACGTCATTTCTTACGAGGTACTGCGGCTTGCAGGCATCATATAAGATGCGAAGGACATGGATTCTGACCTGTACAGGGAATGGGAAACTTTTGCTTGGAACTGCATCCACAACAACTGTTCTGTTTCTGCCTTTTGGCTTGCTGGTTATGAACAGGACCATTAGTATGTCCCTCATATTTTGAGGGCCTGTTTTGAAGTTTGCTTCACAGTTAGTCTATTGACTGCTGCCTATGGCGCTGTACGCATTTTTTCGCACTGATGTTAAGCAGGCAATCTTTTCCAAACGTTGGTTTACTTCTACCTAGATCGGTCTTCACCGACAGGTGGCTGTGCGTGAATAACTCCACGGCCACCAGGAAGAAGGGTACTAAAGTCTTACTCCTAACTGAAGATCTGTTCAATGCTCAAACAACATCTAATGTTGTTTTCAATTGGATATTCACCAGATTGTGCTGATGATATAAACTTAGTACATCATTATTTTGTGCGTATGGTCTTTTGGTTTTATGACTCCATGTTCTACAATTAATTTACCCCCCCCCCCCCCGTCACCCCCGACAGTTTCCCACCGTTGAACCTCAATATCGACACCTTGACTGTTTGCGGACTATCGACGACACCGTTTGATTATCAACCAAGTACATCATGATAATAGTGCAGGCTGTTAGACACTACTGCATAGACAGGCATACATGCCCCAATACAGTGATTAGATAACGATTTGCATCTTAATTGAGAACACAAATAGCACAACTTGTGAAATTATCTGTTACAGATTTAGTAATACGATGGTCCAAATTAACAGATCCACGGAAATTCGGAAGGGACATGCCGACAGAAAATTAAACGGTAATGACAAAACATTCAGTAATCAGAAACCAGAAGTTACTTTTCAGCCGTAAAATCCGGGGCAGTGATGCTTCAGCAGATTGAACACACAAACGTAGCTTGAAATATTGTCCGTGTCCACATCTTTGTAGCCCTGTGCCTTTCAGTAGTCCGACACATATATGCAGCTTCTCCTCTTTTTCACCAGTCGTTCATCGGCAGTAGTCGCCACCCACACGTGAGGTCCGGATGTACTGTCAGGGCTTTGGTTGAAACCATCTTTCCCCCTACCCACCCTCTCAAAGCATCGCTGCAATTTGAAAGCATTGCTGTATCTTTCGTCGTCACCGAGGAATTTTATCGCTATAGCTCTCCCGAAATCTCCATTATTCTGCCCACTCCAAATATGGTAGACCTTCCTCACCGGATATCCCAGCTTCGTTAGTTCGTCCCTTACCCAGTTGAAGCTCCTGCCAATGATTCGCCCGTTGCTTGTTCTTTGATAAGGTAGGTTGTGCATGATGCAGGTTGGTGGGTACACAAATCTTTCATCCATTGATTTCGGGCTGCTGATTCTCACCTTCTGCTGGAGAACCTTTCAATTACAGAAATTGGTCGTTAAGCAGGTATAGATTTAGGGTTTCGTGGATGTTTTGTATGTAACAGATTGTTCTTGCATCAGTTAGTGAGGGATGACAGTTGTGGGTAAAGTATATTTACTGGAAGAGGTAAAGGCATGCGTGGTAGTTGGTGGAATTTACTCCTGTTATCT
Source organism: Agrostemma githago (assembly GCA_958450325.1). Lineage (NCBI taxonomy): Eukaryota > Viridiplantae > Streptophyta > Magnoliopsida > Caryophyllales > Caryophyllaceae > Agrostemma > Agrostemma githago. Next base: position 62,388,563 of record OY288246.1, on the reverse strand, counting down.
TGGTTATTGGTGTACGGTTTGTAGGTTGTTGATTATTCCACCCTTAGTTGCCAACTGAAAAAAGTAATAATGATTACCCTTTGTGGTTATCCATAATTCTTTGACGGTCAGTGCGAGCTTACTTCGTATTCTGTTTCCATTTTGGTGCTAGAGTGTTACGTGTTTAGTTCGTCACTTGATGGATACTCACTCTACTATAAAATATACGTACTTTTAGATCTTTGCGCGCTTATTAAGAAAATGTTTCAAATGGATGTTAAACTACTGTGGAGATTAAATAAACTATTGTTTACCAATATTGAACTTCTTTCTCTCGCTCGGTCGATTCCTACAACGTACAATGGTACATCACCACCATACACTACGTTGTGGCCTCACGTTCGTGCTTGTGACATGTTCGTCGCTCGGTATACTTAAAACACGTAAAAAAACAAAAAAAAACTGGGTCTCTTGTGAGATTCACGATGTGACTATGCATATGTTCGAGACATCACTACATTCGACATACCTTCATAAACCATACATAGATTCGTTTTAGGCAAACGCGTATCAACCACCATCTTCATGCGGCACCCTACTCCTATATACGGAGTATTTAAGAAGTAAGACACCACGATGGGAGACCAACCAAAACAGCGTGAAGCTTCAAATCGCTACTATGTAAACCGATGTCTGAAACCGGAGTGTGAGTTGTCGCACGGCTATGGACAAATTGTACTTCAGCTGGTCTCTCTTGCGTCAGATATATCCGTCGCAAGCTTAAGACGGGTCAAATAAGTACCACTTGAAGAGAAAATGACAATTATTTATCTAGGTCTCACCAACCTCACTTCTGTCTTATCCCACATATTTGGTACCTATTTGACCCGTCATACATTTATGACGGATATCTCCGTCACAAGCAAGAATTTGTGACTGTAATTACCGACTGCGGGTATAGCTAATGCCTACAACTTCCTATAATAATGACCAGCACCCCATGTCAAATCAGCCCGGGTAGAGAGATTAATTACACTAACTCAGCAGCCCTCCTCACATATGCCCCTCAGCCCCATGCTTTCCCTCCCCCAATACTGACGAAAAGAAACAAAAGGTACATCTTCCACTCTCCCAGAACTCTTCTGTTGCGTTTGCTGGACCTCCATCAAGACCAATTTTGACTGTAAGTTTTCTGCTACTGCACACCTCCCACTGTTTTGGTTGACATAAATCGCGAAATGATCCCAAATAATGATCGGTATGCCCCAGCATCCCCGCATCATGTGCAGGACGCTTTATTCTCTTATATAAGTTCCTTCTACTTATCTTCTTCACGCGCTTATTCCTTCTTTTCCAAGCTCTTCCTGCTTTCTGCCTTTCTTGTGTTCGTGTATGCTTCATTTAAGCTTAGAAATACATACATGTGCAGTGATTTACAATTTGGATAAAATTTGTGTCCATGTACCTTGCTGATGGTGCTGTAACGACTCAGCCACATCCATGCGAGTAACTCTTGGTGTGCCCGGAGTCAGTTTTGTCGCCAATGACCACAATGCCCATTATCTTTTTCTCATGCATGTCCAAATTCGTAGCTTATATTCTACTCCTATTTCATGAGGAAAAGGTGGCACCTTTCTAATGGCATCAACTTCTGTGTAGCCATTACTTAGATGTACCCAGATAATAGATGGGATAATCAAAGTAGGATGGATGTTGTATATGAGAGGAAGTGCCGCTTAGTGTTTCGTCACATCACCAGCAACTGTTTAAACTATAGTATTGTTCTCGCTTCGTATTTCTGTATTACCTATGCAGCTACCTGTGTCCGACCAGTATCCTGACATGTAGTGTTACCGTGCAGGCCTTTCGCCTGTCAGCATGTCTCCGTATTATTGCAGGGGCTGGATAACAAACAATGTAGACGCGGATAGAGATACCATCGTAGCTGGAAACAGGCAATAGAAGTTACAGCGCTTACATTTCATTTACAGTTTCCCGCATGAAGTAAGAGTACATGGTAAGCAGTATCCGCATGTAAGTAGAGTCCTTTCTAGCGACGACTACATGGAGCAGATATTCGTAAAACTTGATGCCCCTAGCAAGGCAGTGATGGCGCTTGTCTGCAAGCGATGGGCTCAGATGTTCGCACTAAGGCCAGATGCACATAGATGGGCTGCAGATTATGATTTACTCCTACAAAGACACCATCACTTTGGTATAACAACTACCATTCGGGATGAAGTTGTCGTTTCACGCAGGTGCAGATGCTACTTAACAAACAATAGCCTCGCGAAGAGAATAATGAATAATTTCCAAGTGGAGGCACTATCTTCTACACCTCATCTAGACATTAATGGTTCTACCGCTGCATAAACTACAAGCGCCTATGTTGAGCAATACGGCGAGAGGGCTGTCATCAGAGCACAGCTTGTAGCTTTAGGATTACTTAGCAAAGTAGATGTTATTGTTCTTGAATGACTTTGCTATCAATTTGCGTAACTACGGCTACTGCATGTATGATACAACCTAACTGTCATTGCTTCCTAGACATACCCCTCTGCAACATATCTATGATCGTTGATTGTGATTGTGGGTCTGGACCGTTTATTTTTCTGTAGGGTGTCGTAGTGGCGTGTTTGGAGTCGAACTTTTCTATGTGTGTTGACTGTCCATCTGCGATTCGAGTTCTGTGTCTCCTGATTCCGCGGAGTCATTCGTATACTTTCGCTCTAGGTCTGTGTCGGTACTGACTGTATCATGTCGTACAGCCGCGTTTTATACTGGGCCTCCGGCTATCTTGCGTGTCTCAGGACGATTGAAGGATCCGGTTTCCGGCTTTAGCTGACTGGTCATAGGCCTGAAACGCTTCTAACTGCTTTGGTGCGCACTGTCATTCTTCGAAAGGAACTTTCCCAGTGGTTTTGAACGTCTATGTGTGCCTGCAGGTTTGCCTTTCAGACTCGGAACACGCATTATCGTCTGTTTAGGTATGAAAGGGAAAGGTGTCATTAACGTACAACAGCACCATTCATTGCTCATGTTCTGAGACTGCTCCTGTGTATAAAGTACCCACAGAGTAAAGACCACCTGGACTCATATGATGTCTCCCGTTCTTCTGGTCGTCCACCTGTAGCATTATTAGGCTGTCTGAGAGACCTGGTGTGTAGTACTTATAAGGCAGAATCAAAAGCTGGAAACAAGTAGTGACTGTATCCCATTTTTTACACACTGTGTGTGTGTTAGACCCGTGTCTGAATTGAGTATGTTGTTGATGGTCATGTGTGGGCCGTTGTCCTCCTCCGCAAACTATAGCTGTGGATTCCCATATTCTCGTAAGTGAGTGTATAGAACATGTAACCCGTGGGTGTATAGTTTTTTAGCTCGTAAGCTTCACATCCTAAACACATAGCAATGTCTGCAGCATTATATGATCGACTCGCACATGTCGTAGCAAATATGTCGTCTGTCACAGTATAGGAGGTTGAATGATTCTGACAGCAATGTATAAGATAGATATCTTGGTAAAAACCAGAGCGCAAATAATGGATTAGACTGTGCTCATCGTGTGTTACGAAGTAATCCACACAATTAAATGCAAACATGAATACTATTACATCTGCCAGTGCAAGGTAATGCGCCTACAGAGCACCGGTGTACTATTGTGTCGTTCGTGAGTTGCCGGTGTTCAGTGTAATGTTCCGCGTATAAATGTGAAATTCAGGTTATCTGTACTTTGTGAGCTTGCTGCAATTTATGTGCAGGCGTCCATCATCTGTACACTAAGCTGACCATAATCCCTGATGAATGTGAGCTCATCAGTTAAGATGCACTCGTATAATACAGTAACGTAATAACTCAGCCTTCCTTTCTGCCTGTTTTGTAGACTGATTGGAATCATGATAATCACTACCATTTCCACCATTAATCAAACATCTTAGTTTTCCGGAACACCAAGTTACCAAATTGCAGTCATCCTTATACATCCAAGACCACCAAAGAGCACGTTCCTAAGCGCGGCGCAACGACGACATAACATATGGGAACGACCGCTCATTGCGTGAAGTTATCACACACGTTTACTAAACAAATAGCAGTTGTAGATCTATTAAACCAGAATAGTAAGTACACAACATCACATTAGCCAATAGACAGTGGCAACATGGGTACCTAAAACAAACAGAATAGACCCGCGCCTACGGTGGATACTTATACAGCTTCAGGTTTAGGCCCACCAGTTCTTCCATTACACCACGACATTAGTCCTCCTCCGACGAGGAGCCAATTGGTGAAATCTCTTCCATGTAGTCGCAGCACAAATCAGTTATAGTAAGCTTCTCCTGCGGAAGTAGCAGGCCCCCTCCATCGTCACAGAGCTCAAGCACAAACCGCCACTGGAAAACGTCCTGAAGCCTCTTGAACAGCCAAATCACATCAGACTTGAAATGGTCAAGCTCCTCGGCTTTGATGCCAACTGTATCTACACAGCATAGTAAGCAGTTCAGACAGCGTTACAATAATAGTCATGAGAACCATGAAGAAGAGAAAACCGGAGTGTCAAGTACCTCTTGAGACATTCTCGGCAGGAACTCGGACAGAGACAGGAGCAGAATAATTGGTGACGATTCTACTTATAATGGAGAGCGACAGTTCCCTTTGCAGAAGCCGGAGTATAGTTTCAGGGACTACGATGTCAGTCAACCGATCGAACAACAATCGAGTATCGTAGATAATCTTATCAATTTGCGATTGGTAATGGTGAACAGCCTCAACGTTGGACATGGCTTTAGACATTCTCTGCTAGAAGGGTTTGGGGTTTAGGGTTTGGAGGTATCTACCTCTACACTCTTGCTTGTAGCTCTCCTTTTGTTAATTCTTGTTAATATTACATCTCTACATTTCTCGTGATCTAATACATGTATAGAGTACAATTTAAAACGAATTGTAGTTCAGGTACAGTTACATCATATATGTACTGTAAGAGTATACCTTACTTCCAATATTACATTATAATTAGAGATAGATTGTGTTACATGATGTTAAAAATACCTACCAGTTCAAGTCCAACTGTACAACATAATTGGAATGTGTGTGAGTTAAATAATTACGGATCCAGGTACTACGGAGTATTTAGCAGAACATTTAATTGGCGACACATCTATATACTACACGCCTAAGTACTCAATAATTATAATTTATTTAATTTACTTTACGTTTCAAAGAATACTCATGTATAGGTATATCATGCATGTACTAAACGATTGCATCCAGTTTAGTATCGTGCTGACATAGTGAATAAAGGATACACATCTAAATTCAGACGTATTTAGAAAACATGTACAGCAGAACACCTATAACAGTGTTTGTTGCATGTACTATGTAGTACAGCTCATATTTCATGTACATTTACATCATACATGTACTTGGCGACTATACGTTATTCACAACATTGTACGTTACGTGACATTATATTAGTTTGTGTTATCGCAATCTGTGTCATCTACTACCCTTACTTAAATTAATAACATCTAGAGCTTCATTATTACTTCCTCCAAAAAAAAATTATCTTCTCATCTGACATTTTTCGTGTGAAATAAGAGCATAGGAATATGTGGTTCGAAGGAGAAGAATGATGAGAGAGAAATGTAAGGATAATTCTAAACCACATGTTGATTGTCCAAAATAGAAATAGGAATAAATGGCGTTTCATCCCAATAAGGAAATAGGGAAGATAAATAAGAAACGTGTGGAGTATTAGAACACGAATACCACCCTCCACTTAATTAGTCTATTATAGTAGACTATAATATCCTCGATAAACGGTCGAGTAGACCTTCATACCTCACTTCCTACTGCACCTCACCACATTCCTTTGCCTACTGCCACACTCAACGTCCTAAATGTTCACATCACATACATCCATCATTACCCCTAAGAATACCTTGAACAATTCAAACCCCTGAGTACTTCGGTTTTCTCCTAAGCCCGCAAGTACTTCACTGAAAAGGTAATGTGATATTACAGCTTAAAGCTTTGTCTTTCAGATGCAAATCGCATGCATATTATGCATCTGTTAGTTTCTCCCAAAAATAATTTAAGTCGTATTGTATGGTCGGTGGTGCAGGAGTTGGTGGTATTCTAAATAATTTAAGGCACCAATCGTTAGAGATTTTCCAGGTATGTGAGGATAAGATTAATGCATATAGAGCATCTTTGTAGAACTATTAGAGATGAACATATACAATTTCTGCTAACCTTAAGCATAGATTTGGTGCTCAGTGTTTGGTTTGCAAATCTGAAATTTGATCACGTATTCATCTAAGGATCGATGTCTGCTTGATTCTCTGCGTGAACTATTATGCTTCCTTTCCAACTGCGATAGATTGAGTGTGTTCGTTCGAGTCATGTTGTCTGATATTTCTGCGGATGTCAGATTCATACTGCCTTCTGTAACTTCTGCCTGCCCAATTGTTTCCCAATATTAATATTAAATGCTCGCTCGTACAAAAGGGACGAACTGTCACTGAGCTAAATGTTACGATGCTGTCTAATACCTCATTGGTGCACATTAGATATGTCGCCTACAGTGTGTTTTGAAGTCCTGCTGGACTGTTGCCTGATCTGAAACTGTAGCCTCTGCTAAATTAGGGTACAACTTACACTATAGGTTTAGAACGTTTGAATCCAGTATGTGTTGAGCTGGACGTGTCATTGCGTCGCCTGCGTACGCTAAGTATATGTACTCACCTAGCTGTCGGGTAGATCTTCGAAACCATTCGCCCAACATCATGTAAGCAATCAGTCTTATTCGAATAGTGTCTATGGTTTTGCAGAATGAAGCCCAAAGTAACTTACCTAGCTGACCTGAACACAGACAACCGTGACTTCAAGGTAAAGGTCAAGGTAATAGAAAAAATACGGCCGAAGACATCTCCTAACAAGAATATGCTCTACCAGAGTTTACTGCTAGAGGATGAAAAGGTAAAATTGCAGTTCAGAAATTACATTGCCCTCAAAAATCTATCTTTTCAGTTTATGAACAAGTTGTCCGATAAAAAGTACCTGCGAATAGTAGTCGACGTGACTGAGTGAAACATCTGTACAGTTGTTAGAGACGGCTTACCCTTGCCAATCTAGGAAATAATTGGGTCTTCTTTTATGTAGACAATTACGAAATGCGCTTGTGCAATACTCAACCTGAATCCTATTATTCGTCGCTATACCATCTAATGTGTAGGATTGCACTACTGATATATAGACAGGGCCCTGGTGTCCATCATGCCCAGCGCATAGTTTAGATAGAGTACTCCATCGGTTCTGTGCCCACCTGTTTCGCTCTAGGTAGAATACCTGGTCGCTCAACGATCCAGGATACCAATGACCCTTTCCTTCTTGCTATATATTTGCTGAGAGTATATAGACTGCACTGTTCTCCCTTGGCAGCCACTTTTTGGGCCACCCATTAGTTGACTCAGCAGTGAGACCGCAGTTCTCAGGAGCCACGGGGATCTACACTCTGAATTTGACCTTAACGTTTTTATTCCCTGACCACGGTATAGTCTGCATATTTCGATGTCGCCTTTTCGTTCACATTGCTTTCAACAATACAGGTACTGCGGAGGACTAAAATTTCTGCGTATACCTTGCAAGGCACGAGGATGTGAGGCGCTCTGTTCGCTGACCAAATTGCAATGTATGAAGATGCAATTCACCGTAACAAGACGTATGAAATAAGGAATGCTGCTATCAGCCCTGTCAAGCCCGAGTGGAAGACAGGTCCAACTGATCTCGACTACCAAATGACGTTTGCCCGTAGAACACTCATATTTCCGTTAGACGTTGACGCTGGCCTTGGTACTGTTACTGCTCATGAATACCTACCAATCTCACAGCTTCCTAAGCAGCAAGAGTACTCTGAACTATTTGGTACACACCTCTGACTCTCCAAAGCTCTGCCTCAATTCATACATCTGTGCACATATCTATCTGTAAATATATATTTAACGGTCTAAAAACGTATAGTGCTGGACAACTTGCCTAAAATTATCATATAGTTCATTGATCATGTGATATCTCAAAAATGACTACCATTAGTCCATGAGCAACTACCAACTACTATTGTAGATGTGCTGGGCGTTGTCCTGTTTGTCGAAGACCAACCGCGGGTGATTACAACATCTAACAAGCGTGAGTCCAGGGTATGAAAACTACTGCTGATTGACCATAGGTTACACCAACTTTAAACTATCGCTTGTATGACGTGTGTTTTGCATGTCAGTGAGTCTAACGTCGCACCTGGTACTGTATCTGTAATAGCACTACGCAACCACTGGCAATGTCAGTATGGGATGAACTAGCTTAAGATGACTGCACCATGCTGATTCCAGCCCCGGGAAAGTTCAGGCTCGTAGGCCTGACGGCACTTCGAGTATCAGGCTACAAAGGTCTTTACTATTCAGATTATCCTTTATTTCTTTACATAAAATCCCCAGTTATACGAATTGCTTAATGTAAACATCATGTAGGATTCTCGATGTCAACTTCTACGTCAACTACCATCATAAATGCACCAGTTGGAGCCAAAGCCGAAGCACTGTCAACCTGGTAATGCTCACGCTTAACGCTGTTTGTTAGCTGCAAAGCCATTATATTATTGGCTACTCCTCCTGGAATCTAAGCGTGCACAGTGCGAGCATTACTGCTTAAGTGCTCCTGCCCATTGGATGCCTTTTACTCGACACTGATCTTGCACTTCAATTTTACAAATACCACCGTTTGTAGGGTGGCTGCCCACCACATGGCACTGTCAGAACTGCAGTCAAGGATTCTGAATACAAAAGTGTCACCCCGGGCACAGAAGCCTACTACAATTGCAGCCATCCGTTCTAAAAAGGTGCGCACGGCACTGTTCGCTGTTTTAACTTAAACGTGTTGTTCATCTGCAACCAACTGTAGATGCATTGCTGTTTATAATCCTTGAATTGATCCGCAGGCGAAGTCAGTTCTCCAGGACGATAGGCACTAGCTGGATGTTACTATTCTAGATGCTGACCTATCCAGAATGCATGCTTACTTGGGCTGCTCACACTGCAGCAAGCGTTCCAGCACACCACCAGGAACTGCCTACACTTTCTACGCTTGCTCTGTCCCAGACTGTACTTCGGAGCCACGGTATGTTCAGCGCCATTCTACTTCTTTACATTCGCTATGACGTCCCGTACCATCCGCCCACCTTAGGCGCTGGAATTGTTTAGCCCAAATTCTCCTTCGATATCCTCAGCTACGGTCGTAATGCACACGAATTCCTACAGGGTCACTTTCAATTGTGAAATATCAGACGGAACAGGCACACTACCAATGACGACTTTCACCCCAACCGTTTCAGAACTATGTACGATGTCAGCGTCTGACTTGTTCCACATGAAACAATCTGTAAGTCAATATCCGTCTATACATACATGCTGACTAAGCTACTAGACACGTAAGGTACACTGTCACACGTTGTCCATACCTATACAGGAAAACAATGAGGCTTTTGAAGTAATTCGAGAAACACTGGAGCGTAGGAAGTTCAAGGTTTGCGTTGGACCAGCGCCGTCGCTGTCAACAAGTAACATCCTGCAATGGGTGGTGAAGTAGGTTGTAGTGGCTAACGATGGAGTTTGCACACCAGCGAACAATGCAGGCACCCCAGCAATTACTATACAAGCTCAGAAAGGTGAATCGATTGTAGTCGTAGCGGAAGAGGTAAGCGAAGTTGAACCAGGCAGCAGTAGCTCAGCTACCACAATCGACAATCCATTGCCTGAGACTCCCCGTGCAATCTAAATCTGCGTCCCGCTTATAAATCTATTGTTAACCATACCTCTGCCACTTTCGCATAGCTTAAAACTTTCGTACCTACTCATCAAACAAATGCAATGATGAAACAATCACCGTATTCTAATTGGGTGTATGTTGCACGAACCGCCAAAACTGTATCCATAAAATATCCCTGTACCTTCCGTCGAACAATTTTACGCGTATCCCCTTCCGTAAGTACGTTGTTCTGCACGGTTACAGTTGCGGGTGTTGCAACAACCGTTCACTCAAAACTGCTTCCTATGCATTGCAGCTTTGGGACAGATTTTACAGACCCAGGCCACTGCTATCCAAACCGACAGTGCAACCGAAATGTAAACCGCCACAACCATATTGACAGTTTGTAGTTACTAGCTAAACGTAACCACAACCACATTGGCATAATGTATTGAAAGGTAAGGGTATCACTGCATCTTATAGTTTTATGTGGGTGTACAGGCTTGTTAGGGGTCGAAAATCATAACAGATCCTCGGACTACCCTCACGTTTAGAATTTATCATTAGTGCATCGTATGTGTCAATGCCTAAGTAGCTTGGCTGCGCAGAGTTAGCCAAAATGATAAGACGGATCAGTGGACATACATTAGAGGATAGTGACAACTACTGAAGTAGACGGTCTCTTGACACGTAATCGATAAAACGCATCTTCGCTACCATTATGTGTTCTTTTAGTGTCCCTAACCGACACTTTTGGTCTGCATCTGTCTTTATTAGTAAACATAGTCTCTTCCGGTTTGTGCACATTTCCGTCGACTGTATACAATTCGTCAATACCCCTCTCAGGGTTACGATATACTACGATTGTACGTTTACTATTGCTCCAATGCCCGTGTGCTAAAAAAATACTTTTGTCATTTTGGAGCTCCAAAATGACAAAAGTAGTTTTGAGCACACGGGCATTGGTTTAGCAGTAAACGTACAATCGTATTCTAGCGTAAACCTGAGAGGGGTACTTAACGGATTGTCCGACAGAACGTGGGAAGGAAACGTATACAAATCTAAAGAGGTTACGTTTACTAATAAAGATAGGTACGGGCCGAAAGTGTCGGTTAGGGACACTAAAAGCACACATAGCGGTAGCGAATATGCGCTCTCTCAATTACGTGTCAAGAGACCGTCTATTTCAGTAGTTGTCACTATCCTCTAATGCATGTCTACTGATCCGTCTTATCATGCTGGCTAACTCTGCGCAGCCAAACGATTCAATTGATATACGTTGATAAGTGGCACAAGGTATTGACACACACGACGCACTAACTATAAACTCTAAACGTGAGGATAGTTTGAGGATCTGTTACGATTCTCCACCCCCAACAAGCCTGTACACCCACATATAACTATACGATTCAGTGATACCCTTACCTTTAAATAAATTAACGACAACAGTTTGAGGTATTTCTGCTTCAAACGCCTGCAGAGTCTTGCATTTCATTCTAAACACTGCGCGTTAGATTACTAAGTCCATAACAAAGATATTATATAGGTCACGTGTCTTCCAAAAAAAATCTAAATATGTTCCATAAGGGTATCTCCACGCATCAATGAGAACGACGTTGCAGCACATACACACGGTATTCGTAGCTATGTAAATTGATAACCAAGTCATTCGATAACAATATAATCTCTCGTGTCAAGTAGGCCTAGAGCTAGTACCTGTGTTGTGGTTACAGCATCCTCACCGAACTGCGCAATGTAGGTGGTCATATTTTCTGCAGAGGTAGAGTCTGTAATGTCCAAATGAGGTGTTGTGTTCATTGCTTGCGCCTGGAAACTGTGCACCAGCCTCTTCACGAGGCTATTGTTGGTCAAGTAGCATCTGCACCTGCACGAAACCACAATTTCACCCCGAATGGCAGTTGTCACACCAAATAAGTGTTCTCTTTGTAGGAGTCTGTCGTAATCTGCGGCCCACCGGGGCGCATCTGGCCTTAAGGTGAACATTTGAGCAAATCGCTTGCAGACAAGTGATATCGCTGGCTTGCCAGTCGCATCAAGTTTTACGAATACTTGCTCCATGTAGTCATCGCTCGAAAGGACTCTGCTTACTTGTGAGGGCTGCCTACCATGGACCACAACCTCATGAGCACGGTCGTATACGAAATGTAAGCGTTGTAACTTCTGTTGCCTGCTAGTAGCCGTGGCGGCAGCCCTATCCTCGTCTTCATTGTTTGCTATCCAGCCTCTGCAAGAATACGCAGCCATGGTAGCACTGGAAAGGCCTGCACGGTGTGACTACAATGGGGTCACGGAGCTCCAAGATGAAAGAAGTAAATTTGGGCAAACGTCCATCGTAGGAGCAGCAACCGTAGCTTTGCAGTTTAACATAAACCTGAAAGGCGTACATAAAAACTTGTTCGACAGGCACTACAGAGATACGTTAGGGAGTTTGGGTAGCACTTGGCTACGGAAAATACGATCATTGTTTTTTCATCGTAAGTTTTCGATGAGTTGTAGACAAAAGTTATAAGTCATGAAGAAGATGGTAGAGTTTTGGTTTACGTTAACCAAAGAATATGGATAAAATTCTAATTTATATGAAGAGTTTCGGGTGATGGAGTGTCGACAGTGGCTGCTGGGTTGTTGCTGACAACTTCATGTATGCCGACTTCCTCCACTTTGGCTACAATTGTTTCAGTTTTTTTGAGTTTGTACATTCGTTGCTAGAGTGTCGGCACTGTTTGCTGGATTGTTGACACCAGCGTCAGCTACTACAACCTGCTTTACTACCCACTGCAGAATGTTACTCGTTGATAGCAACCTCGCTGGACCAACACAGACCTTGAACTGCCTACGCTGCAACCTTTCACGGATTATTGTAAAAGTTTGATCGTTTTCCTGCAGAGTTTTGAAGGATGTGTGAAGATATAGTTTACGTGTCCAGTAATTGTATCAGCGGTTCTGTATAGATAGTTATCGACTTACAGAGTGTTTCATGTGGAATAAGTCTGACGCCGACATCATAAATAGCTTGATGCAGTGTGGTTAGCAGTTGCTGTTTCGATTTGTGTGCAGTACTTGATGCGCGCGGTGTTCCAAGAAAGCAGCGTGTATTAGAGTTAAAACATTAAGCGTGATCATTAAGTAACGAAATCGTTGATAAGTGTGGAAATTAGAGAAATATTAACATATATCTGTGCATTTTGGTGTTCGACATACACGATTTGTGGGTAACCGATCAATCTCATATTCTCAACATCATCAAAGTTGAAAACGTCAAAAGAATTTGACTTCAAAATTGGAAGAAACTTATAATAACTTATCCTTCTTCTTTCCCTCTTTGTAATCTAAGACACATACTTAAAATAACTTGTTTTGGTCATTAGTTCAGTGAGGGTATCGTCCCTTAGCCCTAACTTCTTGAACTTGTCTCTCTGCCTAATGTTGTTCCTCTATACGTTCCTTCTTATCGTCTATCAATTCACCTCATATACATCCCATTTCTCCTTCCCGTTTCCACCATGCCTTCTCCTTCTACCGCTCATCTACATGCCCTCATCTTTTTCCTTCCCCCATGTGCCCCCCCCCCCCTCACGATCTAAGATTCATCATTAAATAGGCCATGCTTCTGTCATTTAGTTTAGTTTACCCCTAGTGTCCCCCCCCCCTCGACCATTCTCCTTTTTCACCTCACTTTTCTCTAATGTTCCTTTCTTCCTGTTCACCATTACCTCCTACTAAGATCGGTTGTCCTCCTCATCTACCACTTTCATATCCTCATCTCCTTCCCCTTCCCTTATCCATTACTAAGATTAATCTATTCCTCATCTTCATCCTTTTGTCCTTCCCCTCCCCTCCTCTTCCCACCTCTGCCCCCTTCTCACCTCCACCGACCTTAAAGTTCTCCCTCTTATTGTCCCCCCTTCTTCTTCTACTATGATCATTTTACACTTTCTTCTACCTCCTTTTTACCTTTCTCATCCTCCTACAATCTTTCTTAAATTCAGAATTAAATATAATTTTCTTTTGTCATCTATTTTAGATAGTTTCTTTCATTCAACCTTTTCTATCCCTCTTATGTTTCATCATTCTTCTCATGCACTCCCTCATATCATTCTTTCTTGATCTTGTTTTTTCTAATGTTTTAGAACTTTATTTTCCTCATATTTAGAATTTTTTCAAACATGATCTTAGTTTAGACCTTTGAAAAAGATAAAGTCCATTTATTCTTTTTACTTAAATGGTTTTCTTGCTTAGAATGACTTAAAATAATCGTCTTAAACATAATTTCATGGTTTTCATTCGGCCAGGAAACATTGTGCATGTTGACGATTTACTTTGTTGTTTCTTTCACTCAACCTTTTCTATGGTTCTTATGTTTCATCATTCTTCTCATTCACTCCCTCATATCCTTCTTTTTTGTTTTTTCCTAATGTTTCCCTCATAGTTATCCCTCATAGTTATCCTTTTCGTCTATCAGTTTTCCTCATATACATCCTAGTTTCCCTTTCCTTTTCCACCATGCCTTTTCCTCGTACCCCTCATCTACATGCCCTTATCTTCCTCCTTCCCCCATGCGCCTCCATTTCCTCACGATCTAAGATTCATCATTAAATAGGTCTTGCTTTTGTCATTTAGTTTAGTTTACCCTTAGTGTCCCCCCGACCCTTCTCCCTTTTCTCTATGGTTCTTATGTTTCATCATTCTTCTCATGCACTCCCTCATATCCTTTTTTATTGTTTTTTCCTAATGTTTCCCTCACAGTTATCCTTCTCGTCTATCAGTTTTCCTCATATACATTCTAGTTTCTCTTTCCTTTTCCACCATGCCTTTTCCTCGTACCCCTCATCTACATGCCCTTATCTTCCTCCTTCCCCCATGCGCCTCCCTTTCCTCACGATCGAAGATTCATCATTAAATAGGTCATGCTTTTGTCATTTAGTTTAGTTTACCCTTAGTGTCCCCCGACCCTACTCCCTTTTCCCCTCACTTTTCTCTGATGTTCCTATTCTTCCTATGCACCATTACCTCCTACTGAAATCGGTTGTCCTCCTCGTCTACCACCTTCATATCCTCATCTCCCTCCCCCCCTCACTTTTCTCCAATGTTCCTCTTCTTCCTGTTCACCATTATCTCCTACTAAGATCGGTTGTTCTCCTCATCTACCACCTTCATATCCCCATCTCCTTCCTTTTCTCTTATCCGTCCCTCCTCTCCCGCCTCCGCTCCTCTTCATCATTCGAGATTCATCCTTATATATGACTACATTTTGTTATCTAGTTCAGCAACGGTTCGTCCCTTTCACTCATCTTACCCTTCACGCCCGTCACGTTCTTTTGTTTCACTCCTTTGTATTCTTCTTCCTCTAACGCTACTTTCTTTTTGGTTGCTTATGCCCGGCTACCAAGATAGTTCATCCTTCTTGTCCAACTTTTCGTCTTCTTATTCCTTTTCTCGCTCCTTACTTTCCTCTTTCTGCTCGTCATTGTTTAAGATTCATTTTTCCAAATAAAGTGTTTTTGTCATTTATTTTAGCGATTATGTCATCATTTCAACTGTTTCAACCTATCAGATTTCATACTCCCTCCTCCCACACGCTCTTCCCTCGTTATCACCTCACCCCCCTCCTCTTTAACATTATTTTTCTTATTCCTCTTTCCTCTACCACTAAGATCATCTTTAATCATCCTTCACAGTTCATTATCCTTTCCTTTATCCTCCTCATCAACTAAGATTTGTTTCCATATATAAAATATCTTTTTCATGTACTTTAGTGAAAGTGTGTGCCTTCAATACCTTCCATTCCTCACATTGTTCACCATATCTCCGACACTCGTTTATATCTCTCCTTAATGTTTCTCCTTTTTTGATCATTTTCTTATTTCTCCGTTACTAAGATTAATATACTCCTCATCTTCATCCTTTTGTCCTTCCCTTCCCCTCCTCTTCCCACCTCTATCCCCCTTCTCACCTTCTCCTAAAGCTCGCCCTCTTATTGTCCCCCCTTCTTCATCTACTATTATCATTTTTCATTTTCCTCCACCTCCTTTTTACCTTTCTCATCCTCCTACAATCCTTCTTAAATTCATAATTAAATATAATTTCATTTTGTCATCTATTTTAGATAGTTTCTTTCATTCAACCTTTTCTATCCCTTTTATCTTTTCACTGCAGTAATCACACAGCTTCCTTGTCGAGTTTGTCTGAGAAGGACCCGGCTAGGATACCGCCGATTACTCCTCCTATGTCGAAGAATGTCGACAGGTTTCCTGCTGTTTCGCTTGATAAGTATTCTCCTCCGATTTCTACAATATTGCAAGAAAACAGAATGCTTAGTTAGTTCCTTTAATGTTATGAAAAATACGAATATTAGACCTATCAAATTTCGACCTAACGTGTATTTTCAAGGTCAAGTCTCGAGAATCTCAACTCATGGCCCGTTTAAAACCCGTTTCTACCCATATTTTGAGCTATGACCCGACCCGTGATGTTGGAGGAAAACAGAATGCTTAGTTCCTGAACATATACTGCCAGAAATTATAAATATTAATGCTATGAAAAATACGAATCTAGACCTGTCAAATTTTGAGCTGACATGATCTGTTTTTGCAAGGTAAAGTCTCGAGAATATCAACTCATGACCCGACCTGTACGATCAAAAATATTGACTACAGGTGAAAATATGGGAATAAACTAATGCTTCGCCAGTATACGGGTGAAAATTCTGAGGTGAAAATAGTTCCTCTTCTTACGCTCGTATTCAATTATGCCCAGAATAAACTAATGTCTTCTGCCCGTTGATTCTGGAGACTATACAAAAGTGTACACTGATGTTCTTTATGTCGATGAATTCGCCTCAGAACTTTGACCTAGTATTTAACACGACGTTGTATAAGGAAAAAACGCCAACTGGCAATACGAGCGTTTATTCTACTAAAGAACCTGTTGTTCACCCGTGGAGTGTGTCGACTGAACAAGAATTCATCAAGCTCATCAAGGTTATGTCTGCAGGCGATCCTCTTATTGTGGAGTTGGTTTGAAGCTGGCTTTAATTTTGACTATTTTGCTAGTTTTGACACAGCTAGAGGATCATACGCAGTACTCTCGGATCTTCTGATTCGTTTATCGGTTACTACATTTTTTTCTAACATTCTTCAGTTTATATGTAAAGTTGTTAGTAAATTTTTCAAAATTAGTCTGTTCTGGTCTGAATTTTTCATTCTTTTGTTGGAATAGGCATAGTTACAGACTTACAGTTACACCATGTTGATTTGGCTGCAGTTATGTGCAGATCAGTCATCCTTACTGTCGACAGTGTTGTATACTATGTCCGTGAGTCCATGGCTTGTTGATCTGAACTGGTTTCTGAGATGTTTGAACCGTTAGAGATCGTCGAAACGATTAATACTTCACCCGTTTAACACATTTGACCCTTTTAATATTTGGAACGTTCGACACATTCGACGCGTTTAATATTTGACCCGTTTGAAACGTTTCACACGTTGGACGCATTTAATTTCTTGACCCGTTTGAAAATTTTAAACCGTTTGAGACCTTTGAAACGTTTAATACTTCACCCGTTTGATACATTTGACCCTTCTAATATTTGGAACGTTCGACACACGGATGCGTTTAATATTTGACCCGTTTGAAACGTTTCACATGTTTGACGCGTTTAATTTCTTGACCCGTTTGAAATTTTTGACCTATTTGAGACCTTTGAAACGTTTAATACTTCACCCGTTTGACACATTTGACCCTTTTAATATTTGAAACGTTCGACACATTCGACGCGTTTAATATCTGACCCGTCTGAAACGTTTCACACGTTGGACGCGTTTAATTTCTTGACCCGGTTGAATTTTTTGACCCGTTTCAACTCTTTGAAACGTTTAATACGTGACCCGTTTGAAACGTTTCACACGTTTGACGCGTTTAATTTCTTGCCCTGTTTGAAATTTTTGACCCGTTTGAGACCTTTGAAACGTTTAATACTTGACCCGTTTGTCACAGTTGACCCTTCTAATATTTGGAACGTTTGACACATTCGACGCGTTTATTATTTGACCCGTTTGAAAAGTTTCACACGTTTGACGTGCTTAATTTCTTGGCCCGTTTGAACTTTTTGACCCGTTTGAGACCTTTGAAACGTTTAATACTTTGCACATTTGACACAGTTGACCCTTTTAATATTTGGAACGTTCGACACATTCGACGCCTTTGAAACGTTTCACACGTTTGACGTGTTTAATTTCTTGACCCGTTTGAAATTTGTGACCCGTTTGAGACCTTTGAAACGTTTAATACTTCACCGGATTGACACATTTGACCTTTTAATATTTGAAACATGCGACACATTCGACGCGTTTAATATTTGACCCGTTCGAAATGTTTCACACGTTGGACGTGTTTAATTTCTTGCCCCGTTTGAATTTTTTGACCCGTTTGAGACCGTTGAAACATTTAATACTTCACCCATTTGACACATTTGACCCTTTTAATATTTGGAACGTTCGACACATTCGACGCGTTTAATATTTGACCCGTTCAAAGCGTTTCACACGTTAAACGCATTTAATTTCTTGACCCGTTTGAAATTTTTGAACCGTTTGAGACCTTTGCAACGTTTAATACTTTACCCGCTTGACACATTTGATCCTTTTAATATTTGGAACGTTCGACACACTCGACGCGTTTAATATTTGACCCGTTTGAAACGTTTCACATGTTTGACGCATTTAATTTATTGACCCGTTTGAAAATTTTGACCCGTTTCAGACCTTTGAAACGTTTAATACTTCACCCGTTTGACACATTTGACCCTTTTAATATTTGAAACGTTCGACACATTCGACGCTTTTAATATTTGACCCGTCTGAAATGTTTCACACGCTAGACGCGTTTAATTTCTTGACCCGGTTGAATTTTTTTACCCGTTCAACTCTTTGAAACGTTTAATACTTGACCAGTATAAAACGTTCCACACGTTTGACGCGTTTAATTTCTTAGCCCGTTTGAAATTTTTTACCCGTTTGAGACCTTTGAAACGTTTAATACTTGACCCGTTTGTCACAGTTGACCCTTTTAATATTTGGAACGTTCGACACATTCGACGCGTTTAATATTTGACCCGTTTGAAACGTTTCACACGTTTGACACGTTTAATTTCTTGGCCCGTTTGAAATTTTAGACCCGGTTGAGACCTTTGAAACGTTTAATACTTGACCCGTTTTACACAGCTGACCCTTTTAATAATTGAAACGTTCGACACATTCGACGCGTCCGACTGGAAGTTGTGCAACATTCTCTTAGCGACCACATCTTCAGTCAGATGACATCTACATCTTTGCGAGACAACGACGCTACCCCTGTAAACAGTTGTCAAACCTCTGCGATGCTCGGTCTGTAATTTATTATTATAGTCTATAGTCTACCGAGGTGCATCGGGACGTAGTAGAAACATTCGCGCCCACGCCTTGCACGTAACCGACACCGCTGCTCTGCCAGCTACATCAAGTCTCCCGAAAATCTGCTCCATGTAGTCCTCGCTAGAAAGGACTCTACTTGCCGCTGAGTGGCGCCTGCGATGGATCGGACATCATGCATACGTCTGTAGACGAAAGGTAGAAGTTCCATCTTGTTATGCCTACTATTAGCCGTGGTTTCAGCCCTATCCTCACTTACATTGTTCGTCACCCAACCTCTGCAACGATACGTGTCCATAGTAATATCTGAGAGCGCAGCAACGTGCAGTCTACACCAGAGTACCGTTTGGACACGACAAGCGAGACAACAATGTCAGAATATTAGAAAAACAGAACGAAAATGCTGGGGGAAAACCACGGTCCGAATGGCAGCGTAATAACATTGCCACATGCCTGTACTATAGATGGCATTACAATGAAAAATAGTACCAAAACTGAAATGAAGAACAAGAGCGGAAATCAGGTCTAGGCATATCAGTAGTTGTTCACAATGTCATAAGAAAGAAGCAAAAGACAGCAGATAACAGTTAGGGGCTCGATGGAGTACTATAATCACTATCATAAAAACTCTGTAATCAGCTACTATTTTGGGTCAGTAGGGAAAACTCCGTGGACAACGGGAGACCATACGTAATCAACCACCCGAAGATCTAACCTAGTAAACTTCAACGACATGCAAAGACACAAAGCATACTACCCTACACCATGTAATACCAGCTACACACAGATGCGCGCTTTGCATAACCTCTGTCTACCGCATAATATAATATTATAGTGCAAAACCAAGCCCTTGTAACTGAAATTTACAAGTGATCACACGTTAATCAACCTGGCCAATTATCAGTTGGCCCGCACAAAAACAGTATCCAGTACACTGGTTTGGATATCACAGTTCGGTATAGCTTCAGCTGCCTTATCCTGAAAGAGTATCACGAAATGCAGTCCCGATACGATATGGACCGATCAGTAAATAATAGAAGGCACATTTAAGTACCCTGAAGAAGCATCGACCCTTTGCATGGCCAGCACAGAACATATATAGCAACATGATCAGAGTAAGTACAAGAGCACAACACTACAGAGGGATTCCAAGCAGTAAACAGTCACAACTCCACAGGCTTCAGGAAATAACCCATCTTTTTTTTAAGGAAGGCCAGGGCAAAACCAAGAATGGCAGGAAAAAAAATGAAACAGGTAACAGCCGACCACAAAGATGATAAATGGCACGTATATGAGGCAACGCAGGCGGCAAAATGCAGCATTATTTAGGAACACTGCGTGAAAACCATAAAACAAAACAGGAAAGACGACGAAGAGTAGTAAGCTTACAATCAAAACGTCGGTAGCAGAAGCTCAACACTCGCAGCAGGAGAGAGCGGAGGAGGGAAAAGACGCAACACAAGGGACGAAGAGCAGTATTTTTGACTGGTTTTCTTTACCGCGGTAATGGTAAACAAGGCAAGAAGTTGAAGGGTCAATAATGGTACTTTTCAGTGTAATCGAGTGCGAGCTTGGTAAGTGTGAGGAGAGAAGGCTATAGGTAGCGTTTGTAGTGATTCAGCTATTGTTTCTTATTCACCTAACACTCTCTCTACCTTTATTTAAGTTGCTCGTGTTGTACAAGTGTAGTATTCTTAATATGGCTAGCAATATGACATAACCAAGATTCCACAGTAAAATGCTTCATATTGTACAAATAAACTGATAACATGGACTACTCCCACACATAAACAACGTCATCAAGTGACTGTGACATATTGTATGGATCGTATCAAGTATCCAAAACTCGTATTTACCTAGCCAGAAAATCCTACACTACTATTAACAATTACTCCCTCCATCCCACTATGATGTTCCTACTTTTATTCCGATGTGAGGAATATAATAATCAAGGGGGAACATCTCTTTGGGACGGAGGGAGTATCAAAGAGGTAGCAATACAACCATCGAAAACACCTCTCCAGGGACTATAGCAACAGAATTTCCGAGAATCGGGGAAAGGTATAGGAGTGATTACAAGCTGCAGAAGCGCTCTGATAGAGTCGAAATGGGTAGAGCTGACTTCGAGGAGAGCCCTAACCATATGTGTGGCCCTTGCCTATGGGTCGTAACTTACGCCCACATAAGAACGGTGAAGAAGGAAAGGATCTGCATGACTGTGTCGGCTGACTGGAAAACACAAGGATACAATTGTCCTCAGAAATTCACAACTACTGTAAAGGATCCGTTCCTAAACGTGCTGCTATGACAACAAACAAATGGAAACGACACAGACCTAGAGACCGATACGTCACAGTGTGAATAAGCGAAAGCCGAAGGCTCTAAAAGACTGAATAGTAACATCTCAGGTGATAACTAAACGCAGCGCAATCAACAGTCTCTGAAACATGCTCAGCCGAACTTAGGTCTACCATGGCCCTCACTACACATATTTCGACGCAGAGAAGGCCGTGTTTCAGAGGATAATGGAGACCATGCGTCACAATACCACCCAGGTAGTTACGGATACAGGGTTAGTAGTGCAGCTAATAGGAACTCAAACCCATCCTCGCTGTCGTGGCACGTCCCAGGCAGTGCATCCGATCTGATGGCGGTCGGTAACAACCAGATTTGCGTTTTCCCTGGCAAGTAGTCGATGTCCTCCCGCATTGCAGTTCACAAACGTATGCCACCGAAAGTGTTGGTCCGTTCTGAGATGTGTCCCTTCCCGTAGCTATGTTTCTGGAATAGAAGTCCAAACCGTAAAGCGCGACAGAATTTGTCCAGACCATCTTCGAACTCTAAGCACATGGCTCCATTGAAAGCGGCGCCCCTGCATCTACGTACGGGCACCAAACCGACAAACAGGTCACCTAGTCCCCTCAGCCTATCCTTGAGCATCAGGATAAGGGGACAACGGATGCAGTGACTGCGTTTAACCGTTTTACGGGTACGTCTTTGCCGAGGTACAGCTAACCCCAAACGGTACAGCTGTGACCCCTGTAAACATCGATATATACAGCAACACGGATGCAGTGATTAGTCTGAGGCAAAAGGGGTCCAAGGAACTTACGATGATGATAAAGGACTTGTAAACAACTAATCACACACGATTGACCGGTACAGAGCAACCTACCAACTCTATGAAGGTAAGTAGAAGCGGATTATGGGAAATCGTAGTTAATCACGCATTTAAGGTCCTTGGAGTCCATACCACGATCAACCACACCAGTGGCTATTAAAATCCACGTTTTACCAGCCCTAAAATTATCAACAGCATTTTCCCGCTGCATAACGTCCAAACAACCAATAAAAGCAAATATACAAAATGTGATAGACACAAGTAACCTCAAGGACAATAATTTATTGCTTCCCTTTGCAATCTCATCATTAGACACACACAACTTGCCAATTTTGCGACCATTTGCCTGAACACTGAGACGGAGACTTTATTTTGTTTTTGAAACGCAAAATTAAAAAGAATGAGTAGTTGGGTCACTCGACATTGAACTCTAGATATGAAAAAAGAATGAAGGCAGTATCGACCAAACGCGCTATCTACAGTAAAGCGATGCTTAAACACAAGACCAAGTACATATGCAGACCACGTTATTAGAAGACAGGACATAAGGTGACTAACAGCGCCTTACATCGACACCATTATTCCGAGTAGTCCATTCCTCATGAACCGTCACGCCTCTCGCATCAGGATCCGTAACCTATAACAATAAAATCAGAATGTGACATTAGTTTCCCGTGCCGCGATGTATTGGAAACTCATGTACTCCGTAACCTGCACTAAAGTTTTATTCCTTTTGCAATAAAGTACAGTATTATATTTGTATCGCTTGTCTCTGAAGATGGCTAAAATCCTCTGGAAGGAAAAATCGTTCATACCAACATTTTGATGTCGGTAAGAAGATCGTCTAGCTATATGAAACTTTAACCTGATTAACAGAAACGCCATCAAGTTCCAAATTAGTTAACAGAAATGCCATTAAATTTCAACTTAGTCAACCCAGGAACCATCAAATTCAAAATGGTTAATAACACGACACAGATATGAGTAGATAAGACAACATCACAATCCTAAGCAAAGTCCCTACATTATACTGTATCAGAATGCTAACTAAAGGTCACAATGAGAGAGTCTGTTCCGAAACGCGACGCTACGACACCAAACAAATGGAAACGATCCAGACCTATAACCAAAGGTCACGATGAGAAAGTCGGTTCCAAAACGCGGCGCCACGACACCAAACAAATGGAAACGATCCAGACCTACAACCAAAGGCCACAATGGAAAATCGGTTCCGAAACGCGACGCTACGACACCAAACAAATGGAAACGATCCAGACCTATAACCAAAGGTCACGATGAGAAAGTCGGTTCCGAAACGCGGCGCCACGACACCAAACAAATGAAAACGATCCAGACCTACAACCAAAGGCCACAATGGAAAATCGGTTCCGAAACGCGACGCTACGACACCAGACAAATGGAAACGATCCAGACCTCTAACCAAAGACCACAATGAGAAAGTCGGTTCCGAAACGCGACGCTACGACACCAAACAAATGGAAACGGTCCAGACCTATAACCAAATGCTACAATAAAAGCAAACACTAATCGAAAGCTACAAACAAATGGAAACAATCCAGGAGAATCTAAAATATAACCAAATGCCACAATGGAAAAGTCGGCTCCGAAACGCGACGCTGCGACACCAAACAAATGGAAACGATCCAGACTTATAACCAAAGACCACAATGAGAAAGTCGGTTCCGAAACGCGACGGTACGACACCAAACAAATGAAAACGATCCAGGCTTACAACCAAATGCTAAAATCGAAGCAAACAAACCAGGAACAAAAGTTGGTTCCGAAACGCGACGCTACGACACCAAACAAGTGAAAACGATCCAGACCTATAACCAAAAAACACAATGAAAAATTCGGTTCCGAAACGCGATGCTACGACACAAAACAAATAGAAACGATCCAGGCTTACAACCAAATACTACAATCGAAGCAAACAAATCAGGAACAATATTACCCGAAAGCCACAAACAAATGGAAACAATTCAGGAGAACCCAGAATCTCTAAAGTGGTAGTTGCTAGGACTCACCAAGAATCAGAAGGAACGCAGAGGAGGAACCCATCGAATAGCAAAAACAATCAAACCCGCAGAACCCCAAACTCTGCAGAAATCGGAAATCGGAAATGATCGATGTCTGCAAACAAAAACTAATCATAAATCGAAAATCGAAATCGGACTCACCAAATTGGACTCACCAGAAATCGAAAAGGATGTAGAAAAGGAAGAAGCAGAAACACAGAATTGAGGAAAGCAAGAGCAAAATCGAACCCACAAGAAATTAGGAACAACCAAATATCGAGAAACCCTAAACCAACCAGGATTACAAAGAAATCGAACTCACCAAAAAAACAAAATCAAACTCACCAGAAATCAAAAAGACGCAGAAAAGGAATGTAGGAGAGAAAGGAAGAAGAAGAACCGCAGGGGTAGGAGAGAAGGGAAAGAAGAAGAAGCACAGGAGGAACGCAAGCGGAAGAAGCAGAAAAGGAAGAACCGAGAAGGAAGAAGCAGGGGAGGAGGAGCAGGCGAGAGGGAGCAAGGGAGACAGAGCGTCACGTGAGGAGCACGAGAGGTTACTGTTCATAAGGGAAAAGTGGGGGAGGGGAGGTTTTCCAAACTTCATACATTTATAATGTTATAGATAGATTAGTAATTTCTCTCAATTAGTTTTCCAGTTTCAATTTTATTTCTCAAATTAAAAGTTAAGACAAAAATGTTAAAATAAGTAATACATAAAAAAAATCAGCAACAATCAAAATATACTGTGCAAGTATGCACGGGGCTATACTAGTTTATAAGAAAAAACTATAACAAATCCCCAAAGGCAGCAACAAAATTTCAATTTGTAGTAAAAATCATAGTAATAATTTTAGTTATATGCAACAAGAAAACCAATTAAATTGATGCTTAATCTACTAATAAGAAAGACAAAATAAGCAGACCCCTCTTTATCCATTCGGTTCCAAGCAGCTTGGCTATGTAAGGACAAATTCTCGAGTTTTGTTGAGGAACAATGAGATAAGCAGGCCCATGTTTATCCATTCGTGTCACATTTTGCAGACAAACTTCAATGGTGGAACCATTGGATTTTTCGGAAAATCTTCGAAAGGAAGAAGAGCTTGCAGCGTAGGTTATTGGGTTTGCAAAAATCCATGTCTCGTGGTTGCCCATACCATTATTATAAATTCGAGGAAAAGCTTAACCAACAACTAGATGATGTTCTGAAAGAAGAGGAGGTACTTTGGTTCCAAAAATCTAGGGTAGAAGCTATTTGTGATGGTGACCGTAATACAAAATATTTTCATCTTAGTACGATCATTCGTCGGAAGTTCAATCGTATTGAAAGCCTGCTCGATGATGATAATGTTTGGCAATGGGGCGAAGATCAGGTGAAAGCTCTGGTTATTAGCTACTAAAAAAGTCTTTCCATGGGGAATAATGAAAATATCTCCCTTTATCGGATAACTATCGGGAAATTCCCACGTCTAACGTTTGAGGAATCCGAACGTCTTGCTCGTCCTTATACGGCTTGAAGCAAATGGCTCCTCTGAGAGCACCGGGTCCCGATGGATTTCAAGCACTATTTTACCATTCTCAATGGGAGACAGTGGGTGGAAACCTATGCAATCTAGCTCTCGATGTTCTGAACAATAATGAATTCCCGGAACCATTATGTGAGGCATTTATCGCTCTTATCCCCAATGTCGAACACCCACAGAAAGCAGATCAATTCAGACCGATAGGTCTATGTAATGTTGCCTACAAGGTTGTCACGAAAGCAATAGTAAATCATCTCAAACTGGTCCTCCCGGATCTTATAGGCCCTACTCAGACCAATTTTGTACCTCAGAGGCAGATAACGGACAATATCCTTCTTGTCCAAGAAGTGCTTCATACTATGCGTAGCAAAAAAGGGACCACGGGAATCATGGTGATCAAACTCGATCTTGAGAAAGCGTATGACAAACTCGATTGGAGATTCAAAAAACACACGTTAAATGATATGAAACTCCCTATTTAAATGCGAGATACAATAATGAAATGTGTCGAGGCTACAAAGTTGAATATTCTATGGAATGGAGAACAAGCCAAAATTTTCAAACCTACTCGAGGCATATGCCAAGGAGATCCACTTTTTCCGTACTTATTCACAATGTGTATGGAAAATCTCAGTCAACTTATTAAAGAAGAGGTTATGGGGCAACAATGGAAAGGTATTTGTATGAGTCGACAGGGTCCAACCCTCACTCACCTTTTCTTCGCTGATGATATTATACTGTTTGGCGAAGCTAACCTAACTCAAGCACAATCTATCCAACGATGTCTTGAGTTGTTCTATACTGCATCGGGGCAGCGCATAAGTCGAGACAAATCTTATGTTTTATTCTCTTCGAACACGAACGAGTTCCATGAGGACCAAGTTCTTAATGTACTTGGTATTGAGAGAACAGAAGACTTTGGCCGCTATTTGGGTATGCCAAAAATAAATGGCCGTGTGACCCGAGATAGCTTTGAGTATCTGCTAAACAAAGTAGACAAACGTCTTTCGGGGTGGAAAGCTAAAGTGTTATCGTTAGCAGGATGCACAACATTAATCCAAGCTACTTTGCCGGCCATCCTGATGTACTCTATCTATATATGCAGACGGCTAAAATACCAAGGTCAATTTGTGACGATCTCGACAAAAAAATCTTGTAAGTTCTTGTGGGGTGGAACGAACGAGAAGAAAGGCATGCATCTTGTCTCGTGGGATGGTGTCATGAAGGAAAAGAATAACGGCGGACTTGGTTTACGAGCTATGCGACAAGTCAGTGTGGCGTTTATGGCAAAACTAGGGTGGAGAATTCTAAATGAGCCTAACTCGCTTTGGGCCCGTGTTTTTCGCTATAAATATTGCCATGGACATGTTCGATGCTAAAGCTAATAGCTCCAATGCTTGGAGGGGTATTTGGGAGAGTTTCCTCATTATTAGGAAAGGAGTCAGCACGTCGATAGGAAACGGCCATAAAACCATGTTCTGGAGCCATGCTTGGGCTACTAACGTGCCTCTCGAGGAACTCACTATAATGTCAATCCCGACTCACCTACAAGATGTCATGGTGCACGAAATGTGGGAAGAAGAGGTAGGGTGGAAGTGGGATGTTTTTGGAGATTTCTTTAATGATGATGTACTCAAGACCATTGCTTCTTTTGAAGTTATAATGGGGGAAGATAATACTGACACACTTTATTGGAATCCAACATCTTCGGGCCACTTTTCTCTGAAGTCACCGATAACTCTCATCCGGGACGAGAACTCGGACTTGGACCAAGCCTTCTGGAAGTTGCCATGGAAGACGCCCGCTCCCCAACGTATGAGCGTATTTTTGTGGCTCATCCTACACGATCGCATTATGCATAATGTTAATCGAGCTAAGAGGGGCATGATCGACGACTCACGGTGCGGAGTTTGTGGTGAGACAAAAGAAACTCTTATACACTTACTTAGGGACTGTCAAGAGGCTAGAAAGGTATGGGCAATCTTATCAGGTGTGAATGTCGAAATAGGGCGACGAGAAGATTAAGGTGTTCAATGGGTAGTAGAGAATCTACAGCAAGAATCCAAAGATGATATTCAAGAATGGCCAACTATATTCACACCAATCATTTGGTGGATATGGAAATGGCGGAACTATAGAAACTTTGAAAGATTAGAAGAAATTCCGACACATCCCGGGAGATTCTTATGGGTACAGGTCAAACGTATCAAAAAAGCGCTCACCGTAGCCGAGGTCGTGAAAGGAAGGGTCAAGATGGCACAAGAAAGAAGTCTTTGTACGTTGGATTGCACCACCTGATGGTTGGATCGTGCTTCACATAGACGGAGCCTCGAAAGGAAACCCGGGACTCTCGGGTGCAGGTGGATTATTCCGGGACAGCTCGGGTAACCCTTTATTAGTTTTCTCGGAAACACTTTGCCTAGCCACGGTTACTAGGGCGGAAATTATGACTCTCAAAAGAGGATTACTATTAGCTCGAGAGCATAACTATCGTCGCATCATTATTCAAACATATTCACAGGTAATTAGGAAGTTGATAAAACAGAAAGATTGCCTTCCTTCGGCTTACTCTCATATGATCCAACTATGTCGTAGCCTGATGGAAGATCACGAAGGCTCATGCGAAATCACTCATATCTATCGTGAGGCCAATAGTTGCGATGATTAGTTGGCTAACAAAGGAGTGATTCAACCAACGAGACTCTCAGTCTTAGAGTGCATGGAGATCCCCGTAGAACTCTTTCGCTTGACACAGAACGACATTGGAGGGGTTTCGTGGCCCAGAATTGTTCCGTTCCCTTTTTAGTTTTTCCTTTTCTAGTAGCTTAATGTGTTTGGTTCTGCTTTTTTCTTTGTTCTAAGTATTTAGATTCGTGACGTTTGTCGCTTCGATTTACAAAAAAAAGACAAAATAAGAAGTTATAAGTAGGGGTGTTCACCGATGCACACCCAGACCAGACTGGAGACCAGTCACCAATTTATGAACCCATAGACTAGACCGGTAGGTGCCCGGTCCAGATCAGACCGTATAACTTTTCGAACATCCCTAGTTATTAGTGTTAGTTTGATGAAATATGCATTAAAATGATGAAGTTTTTTTCCTAATGGGTCCATAGATCGGATCTGGGTCTCAAACTTAGACCCATGCCCGGACCCATGTTTTTTTAAGGACCCAGACTTGACACATGTCCGCTGTGTCCAAAAAATAGGACCAAAACTCGTGTCGAGACGGAGAGTGGGTTTGATTGGGCGGACGAGGATGGTGTAGGGGTCGGTGACTATAATTGGGGTTGTGGTGTGTTACTGGTAAGGGCTAGTCGGGGTGGGAAATCCCGATATTTTTCTTTTGTTTTTGTTTTTTTTTTTATAATTGTGTCGTTTATTTAAAGTGAGAAATGAATGAGGTAACCATAGAAATTGCATGTACAACGTAATGAGTTTTGTGTATGATTTAGGTGTCTCAAGATCAGGTTGGTGAATATTTAGAAAGTACTCGAATGACATTTACATCCCAAAGATTAACTAATGGCATGTCCAACCACCACGTTTTTTGTTGGCACAAGTTGATGAGACTATAATTATAGGAGACATGCACGACTTCGGCCAAGGGCATGCCAGTTTGGGTTAACACGGACAACCAAATTCAAACCTGGAATCAATACTACTGACTCGAGCGATCCATTAGTTTGTCAGAGACTCCCAAGTCCCAACCTAACTCGATCCGTTAGTAGTACTCATAATCATGTTGGGTGACCCGATTATCACCTCAATTTTCGATTTTATACTCGTATTAGATTCTAGAGAGAACAAATTTTCCCACCCGCACACCATATAAAAAAATACTCCGTAAATAAAACAGCGCTCCCCTCCATTTCGAATTTCAAATTCTCCCTCACTCTACAACGTTCACTTCTCCCCGCTCCACTCTCTCTATCCATAAACCCTAAAAATTCCCCCAAATTTACTCGATCAAATTCCCCAAATTCAATCAACCTCACTTCGTTCCACTTAATCTACCCTCTCCATTTCTCTCCCTTACTCCTCCATGCCGCCTCGAGCCAGAAACCCCCCTCTCAAATCTCCTCCTCGCGTACTCCATCTCATTTCAATCTCGAAATCGTCGTTTTTTTTCTGGTTTGGTTTGCTTTTCTTCTTTGAATTTAAACGTTTTGTGTGTTTGATTGCTGCAGAAAAAGGATGGAGGAGAGGAAAATGCGATCGACAAACGGCGGAAAATCGGGATTGGGCGGATGACGGGACCCACGGCGGCGAGCAGAGGTCGTCAGGTTTTATCGACGGTGAATGCTAATCGTCAGGATAATAGTAATAACAATAATGCTGGTGATACGGCTTCGGAGATGGCCGTTGAGGAGATTGTCGAGTTTACTAAAGATGATGTTGAGGCGCTTTTGAATGAGAAGATTAAGGGCAAGAAGTTTGATCTTAAGGTTTTTTTTTTCCGGTGATTTATGTTATCTTTAGTTGATATGTGTGTGATTCGGTCTTTTTAATTGTGGATATGCGTGGATTGATAGGGTAAATTGGAGCAAATTACAGAGTCGAACAAGAGATTCAGGCTTTGTGTGAAATGGTTTCAAGGGGTTGAGCAGAACTTGAATTCGGAGAAGGAGAACCTGCAAATTTCGTTGGATGCTTCGGAAAAGAAGTGTGTTGAGATCGGTATGCGTACTCTTTTGCTTGATCAGTTTATTCAATTCGGAAAATTCACATCAATTTATTCAATTAGGAAAATTCCGAGGATTTGATTCTACTTTCTTTTGTATAATTGCTACTCGTATGTTGAATGATGAACTTCTAAGTGGTTTGCCCAGTTGGTGTGAATTTGCTCGACGTAATTTTCAGTTTTTCGATGATTTGTGACTATATGAGCTATAGATGTTAAAAATTTAGAGTAATTCAGTTTAAGAAGCGGTCTATGGATTTGAAAATGTGGAATTTATGCCATAGAGTTCGGTGTTCAACAGCCTCAAATACTGGATTATCGGGGAGTTAGGTGTGGAAGTAAGAGTCTTTAGTAGTAGCCAACATTTACAGTAGATATAGGTTTCTGATTTTTCTGGTGTATGGTATTAGAGAATGCAAGGAAGAGCAAAGAAGATGAGCTTAACGCCATCAATAGAGAGCTTAAGGAAAATTACGCTGCTTTACAAAAGAAATTCACGAAGGAGGAGTCGGATAAGTTGGTATGCTTGCTATATACACATTCTGTTGATCACAATAGTATCGTGAGATCTCTTATCAAATATGATTATTGAGTCCCTATGTTGAAATGTGCAGGAGGCCATTGATAACCACACAAGAGAAAAGGAGGCAAGAGTTGCAGCTGAGACATTGATTGCGTCCTTGGAACAAGAAATTGAAAAAGTTCGTCATGAGAAAATGGCGTCTGACCATAAGGTAGTTTTGTGCTTTATGTGATTTGCATCAGACATCTAAAAGAGCACCTAGTTTTGCCTGATTTCTGCCCAACTTCTTATTATATCTATGTTTTGCTATGTAATCTGAATGATATAGGTAACATCTGTGAATGACATGTATAAGCGATTGCAAGAATACAACACAAGCTTGCAACAGTATAATAGCAGGCTCCAA